>CM033622.1:12542974-13069947 GCA_019453435.1 Rhinogobius similis | reverse complement strand
TTACCTTGTGCTATTAAATTGATTGTTGTTGTGTATCCACATTATACACTGATACTTGAATAATCATTAATGAATAACTTTTTTATAACCTATGTTATTTATTATCAGCTATTGAACACATTTTGATATTGATAATTGCTCATTAATAATTGAGTATTGTATGCGATATGGAAAAGTTTGTTACTCTTAATGCAGACCTGCACTTATTAAGTGGATGATGTATTTATTGTGTGCACACTGAGCCTTTACACTGGTCCTGTTCCTTTTTATTCAGGCCAGGTGTAAGTTTCTGATGGCGAGCTTTAAGCCCAGAATTTCGAACCGAATCCACTGACTGCTAAGCCAGAAGTCTGGAAATCTCAACTCAACGTGTCCTGGGACCAACCCTCCTGCTCTGGTTGGGCTGGTAGGAGAGCTCCTCATAGCCGCCACTTTCTTTTTCACATCTGCCCTCGCGATCAGTTATCTCGAAGCGTCCACTCACTCTTCTCGCGCACCCGTCACTCATATTTTCTACTGGACATCTCTCTTGTTGGATGCAATCGGACTCCGCCTCGGACTTGTGTTGTGGTTGCTCTTTCGACAGAGCAAACATTTTTGAACTTTCTCGCGTTTGTTCAAAGGACACTTTCTGATCAAACTCTGGAACTTGAAACTGTAAATTTAAATTTCTCATTGATCATATTCTCGACTGTGGAATTGCTCTATTAATTGATGACTTTGTTGAATATTTGGGTGAACTGGGCCATTTCGTGGTTTTGTCTGTCAATTGTGTGCGTTGTTTGTCATCATATATGGTACCGGTAAACTTTGACTCCTGCTGCTCGTCTCTTTTCTTTCCCTCCACTCCTCTAGAGCCCGAACTTATACTTTCTGACTCTAGCCCAAGCAAATCTGTGTAAGTTACTCACCCCTAGTATCACTTATTAACATTTAACTGCTCGATTAACACATGCTACAAAAGGGTTTTGCCATTTGTGTTACATCTTAAGTTTCGAAACTACCACAGGAACGAGACATTTCTTCTGCGTTATTTACATCCCCCAAACTATGTGATTCAGCCCCGAGATGGCTTCTCATTTCTCTCTTGAGAGCGGTAATAAACTTTACCTAAACTTATACGACTGAAATAATAAAAAAGACGACACATCAGCAACAGCCGCCGCCGCCGCACCAGGGGAACTGTAGTGCCGCTCTTGCCCTTGATGTAGAATTAAATCTCGGGCATAAAAAAGGCAGGAGGAGTGAGTCAGGAGCAGTAATCAGACGAGCTGTGATGTGTTCCCTGCCTGATGCGCCGTCCTCCCAGATCGCATTACATCCAGCTCCATGCAAACCTATTCAGGGTCAGTACCTTGGCTTAAGCCTTGGGAGCTAAGCCTTATGGAACTAGACACCTCCGCAACTGCATTTGTCACGCTCCACAGTCATGCTTTACCTGTGCTGGCTTATGATGATGAGGCCAAAACTCTTATCCGTGTTTCAGAAGACTTAAATGATGGTTCTCAAGCCTGTTACACTGAAAACAGATTCTTCGTTTGCAAGGACATGGGTTGAGTTCAAAACTGAGCAGGAGGACAGGTCAGAATTTGCTGTTTAACTGTCAGATTGCAGATTTGTTGACTGTTATTGAGCTTATCTCATGAAAAAAAAATGGCATAAAGGACTACATCTTCTCTGTCAGCATAAATAAACAAAAAGTTACATTATTTTTCACATCAATTGACACAGAATTGAATACTGAATATTTCACACAATACATTCAGAATATGGTGCCATTATTAATCACCGAAAATGTCAGTTGAAAAGATTATAAATTATATGGGTCCAATGAGGTTAATCTGATTGATTCTAACAAAACAAAAGAACGTAACAAAAAGTGACAAACAATTTTTGACAAAAAAAAATTGTGTACAACAAAAATGTCCCATCTAGTTCCGCAATTTTCCACTACTGTCCGTTCAGTTTTTAATCTTTGATTTCGTCTGTGTCATTTTGTCAATATAACAATTAATAATGACATTTGACAACATTTGTGGATCATAAGTTTGGATATGTCTTTCAAAAACAGTTAATATAATACATTATATAGAGTTATATAAACCCCTGACCTCCATCTGAAATTATAACATGAAAAAGTCCATGATATGTTTTTAATTATATGAATGTCCAAAAGTATACTAGAACCTTTATGTTTTTTTGTGTGTTTTTCATCCTCACAATATTGCCAGAACAGGTAAGATTTTTACAAGAATTGGTAAAAATATGGAGTTCCTATTCTTTAATTCATGCCAGATTAATACATGTAAATTCTCTATTTCTGGGGCCAAGACAACACAAGGTAATCTGTCAAACTGAATTGAATTGCTAAAATCCTAACCTTGACCTTGTAAAACTAGCGATGTTTTCTGCTTTTATTAATAAGGTACAATTAGAAGTTGCAAAACTTTGAGGTTTGAGTTCATGGCAACATTCTGAAATAATTTAATCAAGAGCCAGAACAAAGAATCAAGGGCTAATAAAAATGACCATACTTTTACTGTTTTGGTCTACACCTGTCAGGTTTGTCTTGCAAAAGAGATTCTGAATCTCAGTGGGACCTTTTGGTTAAATAAAGGCCTAAAAGGTAGTGCCCCAGTGACACTGAATGATGTCAGGTACAAAAGGAAACCAAACCAAAATTGCAGGGATCTACCTTATTCTATCCCACCAGCTTTTATTTCTGACTGCTGCTCACCTGCACTTCTGCTCATGTTAGCATTCCACCATAAGCACATTCTTTTCTATGGAAAACTAGAGCAAGGTCTTGCTGCTAAAACATCAGCCTAAATAAAGTATAAAGTCACCCTTTCACTGAGAAAACATGTGGCAACTTCTTCTGTTCACCTTATTCCAGAAGTTGTCGTGGGCGCCGTCATCTTTTTCCGTTGTATTATTTTACATGGAGCAGACTAGCTCAACAGAAAATAAGTTCTACATGGACTAAAAAGACGTTTTCAGACTGACCAGGAAATCAGTGCATTGCTGACTTGTTGTTGCTCGTGTTCATTAAACATTTTGCACAAATCATTCTACTTTATATAACATTTTAGCGGTGAGACCTTTCCCTCGTTGGCCATTTGCTTTAACGGAGTTCTCGTCAAACGGAAGTGCGTTTACAACAGAAGCGCGTATTTGCGGCAAAAAGAGGCAAAAGTGGCCAGGGTGGAATAAGAATATAAGAATGTGTATAAGATTGCTCCTTTGTTAATACTCCTGCATTTACTCACTCTATCTAAAATGCATAGAACTTCAAAAAATTTGTATTTTTGAATCAGTCAGAGCATTATCAGTATATGTCTGAATGAAATGATAAAAACATCCCTGGAATAGCTGCACAAACCTGTTGTGTTACGATGCCCGTGTTTCCCACAGCTCTTCATATTCTACCCTGAGTTGAATAGTGAGTGTTTCCACTATCTTTACGCTGTTTTTTCTTTTCTTTTTTTTTTTAACATAGAAAGGACAAACATCCAAGCGTTACGGACGGTTAGGTCTCCTCAAGTGTGAAATTAAACTTCATAGTGGGTTGTGGGAAACTGGCTACACTCACTACTGCCACATCTGGTCCGACGTGATCAAGGCGTTTTTCATTAAATCTGCCACAACATTATGTCTCGCAGCCCAGTTCATGCTATGGATTTCTCAAGGTCAAAAAACACGTGTTGTTTTGTCATTAGAGGCGCAGGAACGTTCGAGCGACTGGAGCATGACTGGATTTAGTGGCTCTGTGTCCACGGGTGAATGCTTTTGTGTTTGGAGTAGACGTCTTAATATAGCCGTCAAACAAAGTCAAATGAAGATAACATTGAGCACTGATAACTTATTTTGCCACCAAATGAATATAGGGACAAAATAACATGACAACACATTTGATAACCTAAAACAGTGGTTGTTAAACTGGGGGTAATGATTTCCAGGGGTCCCCAGATGATGGGGAAAAATGTATACAATAGTGTTAAACAAGGCTTGACACCCTTAAAATGCAGTGGTGAATGTAGATTCCTATTTGTTGCCCAATCAAAGTCATTTTTCTAGGTCTATATTCTCTAAATAAAATCAAACATTAGATATGAGGCTAATTTTATCACTTTGTGTGTTGCCTATTTTTTGTGTTTGGGGGTCACGAATGTGAACTATTGTTATTTTGGGGGTTGCGACTGAAAAGTTTGAGAACCACTGACCTAAAACACTGATGTGGTTGTATTTTTGTGTTGTGTTTGTGTTTTGTGTTTTGTGTTTTGTGAGTTGGAGCCTTTAACAAATCAGAATGTTTGATGTTTGAGCTATAGTCCTTAATGGAAATCTTTACCATATTGAAAAGTGTTGTGAATGAATGAATGGATATGTCAAGATAAATAGCATTACTGAATAAACAAGATATTTACAATTAAGTTTTTTTTTTTTTTTTGTTGCAGTAGCGTAGTGGGGATGCCTGAGATCTCAGAGGGTCAGGTCATAAAAGTAATAATTTGTGCAAATTAAATAGTCAAAAAACGATTGGAAATAGGACGTGGGAACATAAAAACCACAATTGGTGTGTATTTGTTTGAAATAATTTCTTCTAAATAATCATGTTCATCTTGTGAAGCATTTGTTGGCCACAGCTTTGGACCGTGGGGGGGGTCCTGACAAGTCTTCAGTTCACACAGGGGGAGGCTTCAAGGAAAAAAGGTTGAGAAACACTGCAGCAGAGTTTAAGCACTGATATTCTTTTATTCGCAAAATGCTCCTCAACATTCCAACTGAGTGGCAGAATTATAGGCAGAACGACTGATAAATGTGTTTTTCTGCTTTCTGTGGCTTATTTTTTTGTCTGTGGAGCTGTTTCTTTGCTTAAATTAACTTTATACGGCAAAAAGGACACTGAAAGTAGTTTCTCAGTTGTTGCTCCAACTGTGCAGAGCTTAACTCACTCATTTACTAACAGCAGTTGGACATTTAGGACACTTCAAAAGCCGAATAACAATTATTTTCCTCAACAAACAGGTCCTGAATCATCTTATTTAAGGAGAGAATGAAAATCAGTTTGTATCAGTGATAAATGTGAGCGTAGCTGCAGTGTTCCTGTTGTTTATCTGGTTTTCTACAACCGTTTACTTAATTTTATTGTTTTGAGACGTCGGGTAAGAAGTAAATATTTAGTAGAGCTGCAGACCTTTATATTTGTTGTTAAACGGTGGCAGCTTTTTCGCATTTTTGTTGTGTTTCGAGCTTTTACAGGAGAAAATGTCATCACTCACCATTGACTCTCATGCATTATTGCCATCACTGCTAAAAATCAGAATGCTGCGATGTCAACTGCATAACCTCAGTCGCATTTGTTTAGTTCTAGTTATGGTCTATGTTCAATGGTTTAAATAAACAAATAAATGCACCTTACTCACTTTAGAAAATAAACATTGGAAACACACGACCTCCTTCTCACTCCACGTCTGTAACCTTTAGATTTCCTGGTTGCTACTTCACAAACATCGCAAAGTTCAGCCGCCTGCTCAGTTCAGTTCTAAGAAACAGCATTTGGAGACGAGTTGCTCCCTTCAAAAGTCTTAATGGCATCTTCTGCTGCTGCCAACAAAAGGTGCTTCCATCACAGTGGCTTAAATCATCTAAAAGCTTGTCAACTTGGAAAATGATTGCAGACAACAGAATCGTTAAGCGTAATTGTACAATGCCAAAACACAGAATAGCATTTGATGATAGTTAAAACAAAACAACACTGCTTCTAATAAATATTTGAGGACAGCTGCTTGCTCTTCCCTTCTTTTCAGTCTTGGATGTAATAGAATTTCTCAGTTGCTTGCTTTGTTCTCTGATTATGGTGCTATTTACAAAGAGCAAACATTGATGTGTCCAAATAATACAAAGCTATTTGACTTGGTTTACACAATCCCACATAATTAGCACCACAATGGTTACATTAGCTTTGTTTAGTGTTTCTTATGTTGTTGACAGACACTGCTCAGCCATAAAATTATCTCTAAAAGCATTTTATCTGCGGCCAATTTACAGTGTTTTCACCCAGCCACGAGTTAAGTCGACATAAATGAACCAGAAGTTGCTTTTGTGTGATAATCTACACAGGGCTGTTCAACTTTATTTTACAGGGGCCAGATGTTTCAGATGGTTTTATCCTCGGGGACAGAAACATGTCCAATGCTTTTGAAATATGAAAACATGTAATAAGAAAGGCTTTAACAACATCTGCAGAACTGAACCAGAACTAAACCAAGACTAAACCAGGACTAAACCAAGTCTTCTTCTTATCATTTTATTTAGTTTGAGGGTATGGACATTTGACCTGTGCCATTTTTTTGAACACAAAAACAATAATAAACATATACAAGACAAAAAACAAAAACAACAGCCAGGTCTAAACCTGAGCTAAACCAGATCTTCTTATCATTTTATTTAGCTTGAGGGTGTGCACATTTGACCTGTGACGTTTTTTTGTTTTTTTTTTAACACATTGACAATAAGAAACATAATACAATACAAAAAAAACAAAAAAAAAAACAACAATCAGGTCTAAACCAGGACAAAACCAAGTCTAAAACAATAAAAAGAGCTAAAAATGATGGGTTGAGGGCCGTATCATATCCCTTTGAGGGCCTTATTTGACCCCCAGGCCTTAAGTTGAAAAGGCCTGAGCTACAATGTCTATTCAAGGTTTGCAGCTTTCTGTAGGTGATAGTTGAAATGCTTTTGCCCATTCAGAAGTTTTTGTTTTGCATTCTTCATTTCTATGACAAAGGTGCTAGATTTACATCACTCTGAGATCCGTGGTTTAATGCAGTGTTCAAGCCACCTGGGAGCTCAGATGTTTCCCACTTGAACGTTTCTGAATTCCGACTTCAGAGTGGATTCCAGCTGAAGGAACTTGTAACAAAATGGCTAATGCTAAATCACAGACTAAAGGAATGTAAACGTTATATGAGCGCCTCACAGGTAATAATAAAATATTGTTTGATTAAACGTGAGACAAATGTTTACACTGTTAATGGGCTGGTTAACCCCTCTGCTCCAATTTTGTGCTGATTATCTTTGTTGACACATATGTGAGGTGGGAGTTCCCTGACCATCTCTCTGTTCACATGTAGGCACAGTTTAATTGGCGTTCCAAGGTATTTTTTCAATTCGGAAGTTGGAAAAATCCCAGTTACACTTGCCTGGAACTAATTCGGCGGACACGTCAAAATTCTATGTTCATATTCGGTTGTTTTATGATTTAGATCTAATATGTAAATACTGGGCCTATTCACACGAAACAAAAACTGGCACAAAGTTCAACACATCCATTGTCGATGTAAATAGTTGTAGCACATTTTTAAGCCAAAAGACGTTTGTGGAGCCCGTCCTTAACAAATAATGATATGGTTCAAAATTTTGTGGATCATGAGTCTTCAACAAACTCTGGCGTTATAACATCATCAAATTCTAAAACTTGAATGCCACCTGTTGTTTGGAGTGTGGGATGTGTGTCCTTCTTTTCCCGCTTGCCTGTGTTTGAATGTGACAGTGATTAGTGATGGTTGGAGGTGCCAATGTACGAGTTGCACAAAACTGCTGCTACTTCAAAATAATGTATTGAAGTACAAAGGGAAATTTAGTGATAAAAACACCTTCATAAAACTACGACTTCTCAGTTTATCTCATTACGACAAACTTACATTATATCTTTGTTGTGGAACCTGTTTTCTTCACAAAGAATGACACTTGAAGTCAGTCCTGTCTGCAAATGTACTTTTATCCCATCTCTAACAATATTTCTCCTACTCCTGCTTCTCTCCAGCCCTGCATGTCACTCATAAAGTGGCTGTGAGCTGCGGACAACTGAAATCCACCTACAGTTATACTGAGAAATCCATAATATACTCCCATAAGACCACTTCATTTCCCCCCGTCAATTACCTACTTTATCAAATGCAGCCAAAGTAAATATATGCCCACTATTTTTCATTAAACTGAATTGATTCCAAGAGGAAGCAGATGGTGAGAAATAACCAACATTACTTAGCTTAATTCTTCGGAAATAAAATGTACAACTAATTGACATAATTAAGACATTGGCAGATGGCTGGCAGCTGGTTGTGTTCTTAAGTCATTTTTGCAGCAGTTTATCAGTCTTTGTTATAGCTTTCTGTGGTGGTCATAAAATGGTTATCCATTCATAGACTTACGAGAAAAGTATTATGAAATTAACTAATATAGAAATGGACAATTTGCAAAAAAAAGGGTAAAGGTAAATGTTTTGTGACTTAGTAGAACATTTTCATAAGATACCTTAAAATACACTTCAAATGGTGTGATCCTGCTTTGATTTTAGGAAGGTGTTGACCCTGAATAAATAGAGCATCAGTGGAACAACTAGTGCATGAAATCTGAGGGAAAAAAGACACATATCCAGGTGCAACAAGAAAGAGTCATTTCATTAACAGAATTAGCCAAAACTGTCATCGTAATTGTAGACCATCACATCAACTGAAAGCCTTCTTTTGAACTTGTTTTAAAGATACATTCTTCTGTTCTTCCAAACCAGGGTGCACTATGTTGATGATGTTTTTAGATTGACATCAACAACATTTCTTCATAAGCTTGATGTTATTTATTCTACAGGGATTTGTTTTATTATAGTGCATCATGTGCCACCCGCTACTGTAGCATTTACTTGAAGGTGCAGATAAAACAGGTAAAACCTCTTCATACTTCTGTTTGTTATAAAACTTACACAGCTCCAACTCCATGTTTCTAACACCTCCTCTTTCATTTCAGTTGAGGCAAGACTCTTGTGACTCTTTTGATTCTTCGTATCTGCCTGGTAATATATTGAATACATAATGTAACTATTCTGATGGAGATCGTGTCTCCACTCCACAAGTGCCACAAGGCCAAGGCGCCTTACAGGGCATCATAAGAATGCATGTTTTTCAAGGTGTTTTAGTTCAAATAAATGAATAGATACATTTGATGCCGGAATGTTCCAGGCACAAGGCAAGTGATTGACCTTATACCAGAAAAGGTACAGAGTGCACCTTTAAACAAATGCAAAACATGTATAATTTAGTTATTTTTGTCTTTCTGGCAACTAGGATTTTCATACTGTACAGTTGCCCAGAAAATCCAGAATGGTATCTCTATCAATAGTCAACAGTCACTGGTTTCAGCCAAGTTCAGATGAGCGTGATTGACAGATGGATTTGCCAATCATGAACAAACATTGGCTGTCCGTATCAATAAATATAAAAAAGATCACAGAGGATTGAAAAACATTGCAGATTTCTGCAGAATCAATGAGTGAAGCACAAAACACTGTTAATCCGAAGTGGGAGAAGTGATTTTGAACAATGAACTTCTTTGTTTCATATGTGTCACGGAAATAAACTAATCTGATGTATTGTACTCTTTGAGTTTGACTTGAGGTGCGACGGAGGACGGAGGGACCAGACTCTTCGTAAAGAATTGAAGATGTTAATTTTCTGTAAATTGTACAAAACAATAGTGAAATCTGCAGTTAGTATTTCATTTAAACGATTATTGTACTTGTAGGTCTGCCCATACTTGGATCAATGACATTTTCAATTGTAATTTATCTAAAGTCAGCTTTGTAAAGCTGGTGTGAGTGAGTGATCTACCTTTCTCTTGTTGGTTGGACAAACATAGAGGTAACTCAGCACTGTCTTTGAGCCCACTTTGTCATTCATCCGCTCATAGGTGGAGCCATAGTCTGTAGATCTGTAAAAAAGAAAAAGAAAACAACATTAATTCAAAATCTATGCATGGAGTGGGCAAAGGAATACAACATTTGCTCTAAACATCCAGTATGCAAACAGACAAGGCACAATTCATGTTTATTAATATGTATTTGGCAGCGATAAATATGTAAACAGTAACAGTGCGTTCACAGTGGTGGGTATGGCAGCGTATATGGACTAGAAAGCCAGGAGTGAAACCAATTTACCGGCAGCAGGTTAACCAATCATCTGCAACTGCTAGCGCTACTGTAGAGTCCAGGGACTGAGCGTGTAAATAATTAATTCCCACACCAGTGACTAATATGAAATAAAATATGACGCGTGCAAAAGCGCCTGGATGTTCCTTGGCTCTCGCTGTAAATAATTGAAGAGTGGGAATGAGCCTGTTAACCAGACTGGTCCCAAGGAACGGCATGGATTCATCAGCGTTAGGAAGTACAGCGCTGCTACGAGTTCAAGTAGAATATCAGAACATGTAACGCTCTTATTATAGCCGCCAATGATTGGAAATTCTGCTTTGATTTTGGCAACAGCTGGTGGTAACTCAATAAACTTGTAGAAACATAAAATGAATTGTTTCACACCCACTGCCTTGAAAGATTTCAGAGAGGAGCAGCTTGTTTTGTAACTTCTGACTAAGATCCAAAAGGCAGCATGTGACAGCAATGCTCTAAAATCTTTGATGGAAAACTTTTGAGGAACGCCAAAATCCTCAATGACTTGTTTGATGTATAAAGACCATTCCACTTGATTTCATGTTCAAGTTCCGCATATTTGGGCCTCAAAACTCCCATGGACAAAATAGATGGATACCTTTGAAACATACTTCTGGCTGCAAGGAAAAAGGCCATCACACAAAAACGGATAACAACAACCGAGCCAACATTCAAGGACTGGACATAATAGACATTAGAAAAATGACGCAAATGTCTTTTTTCTGCTCTGGTTGTGGCTCTGTTTTTTTGTGTGGTTGTGTTTTTTTCAGTTCTGTTAATAATGTTTAAGAAAAGAAAAGAAAAATAAGTCGCAGCAGTGCCACACATCCACCTCACTTAATCTTACTGCCCAACCAGATCTAATCATGCACGACTCTGGTGTAAAAATGGAACTAACTACCAACGGAAGTACTTTAAGCTTGAAGTCCTTTTGGCTTTTCAGCTCAAACTGAGGCTGTTTTTGAACTCTACAGAGTATAAACAAACAGCTAGAATCTTTGAGAAGCTGAGACTGTTGTTTTGACCTCTCATGTCTGATTGACTCTAAATGTATATGACATAAAGCTCTATATGGAGGAAAATCACATTTCAAATCCTACCTACATTTTTTGGGGTAAATATAAAGAGTTGCTGTTGGAGGATTGGACTGACAGATAAACAGTAGACTGCGCATTTGTTGGGTTTTGACAATTCCTTTTCAGAGCTGAAGCTAATATTGCTTAAAATGAGATTCAGGGACATGTTGGTTTTGGAGTACAAATTGATTCGTACACCTTCATTTTATATTTTACCTGCTCAGGTGCTTGATGGTCCTCTTTAATCAAATTTAAGTTTTAAAAGTCAGTTGGCAAAACAACAAACACTGTTCATTTTAGTTTAGTAATAGTAATTACAGAGATGTGAACCCTAAATTAAGCCGTGAAAACGTTTCATTGGCTGGCAACTGAACACAATTTTAGAAATGAAGATGTTTCGACTTCTATCTCAGTTAGATCTCAGGAAAGCATAATTTTTAGGATCTTAAACCGTTTCCATCAGACTGAAAATGACTTCTAAAACAGTGTCCAGAGACCTTTGAAACCTTCTCATGGACCAAGCAGTAGTAGTGACAATAGTAGCAGTTGGAATTCCTCTGCAGAAGTGAATATAAACCCACCTTGAGGTAAAACATCACAACATTACAACAGTCTTTCACCATCTCAATATTTTTTCCCAAATCAAAGCTGTGTTCATTTTGAAACTTTACGCCTTTTGGCTTCAGAGACACCCATACTGGCTTTGGTCCCGTTTGTATTTGCGACTCCTTCATGGTTTTATGAGAAAGGTTCAGATGATACTTCCCTGTGTTAGTCAGGGCCGCTGCTCGTTCCCCTTCACTGGAAACAGTCAAATTGCAAAGAGATTTCTCTTTATTCCAATTGAGTCGCTGAATGCCTCAGACCCACACTGCAGTCACCATGATTACAAAGCCCAGTAATGAGTTAGACAGCAGATTAAATGGTGTGCAGAGGAAGCCAGTGCCAAACGTGCTGCTTGAAATGTTGGGAAAACACAAAAAGGGTTTCTTATCTGAATGTGGAAGAGGAAAAGTAGTATAAAAAAATATGGCAAAGTCTATGCTTATGTCACAATGCTTATGTTTAAAAATCTATTGCAATAAAAAAAGGCTTAATACGTAATACTACAATGAAAATCACTCTGTTTTGATGGAATGGAATGTGTATATAATTATTTTGTTGCCAAATGGTAGTTTCTTCAATTGTGTTCTTGTTTTTATCCGAGTCTGAGAATATAACACAGACTTCAAATATGAATTTTCTTCTTTTCCATTTTTTTTTACTATCTTGGCCAAGTAATCCATGGCATTTCTCGTATCACTGAAAACAATCTCCAGACTTGGTTGTCCTAAAACATGTAAAAACACAATGCCAGCAGAAGAAAGGAGCTGTTCGTGTCACGTTAAAACAAGAGGCAAGTGAGTTGCATATCTGCTGCAGCTCTGCTTCTGAGGACACACTAAAAATTTGAGGTGTGGACTTATGACTTTAGTCACTATTTTGATGACTTAAGACTTGAACTAATTAAATCGAATAAGACTTGGAACTTGACTTGGAGCCCTCTGACTTCAGACTTGTTGCTTCTCCTCAAAAAAAAAAAAAAAACTCTCTCTGCGGTTGATAATTAATGTGACTAGACTCTTTTAAAAGGAGCCCATAATATGAATTGCTGCAACTTAAAAGAGTCGATTTCTGTTATATGTTAGAATGACATGAAACGACTTGACTTTGACTTGTGTGGGCCACTGACTTGGTTCTTGAACTGGACTTGACGCCAAATTCTTGACTTACTTGGTTCTTGCAAAACAAGAACTTTATCCAACCTCTGCTAAAAATGTATACCAAATGGAAAGGTCATAGCACAGAATACAAATGGAACTAAAAACACATTTGTTTTGTCAAGGATTTACAGGATTGTTTCTAAGTAAAATCATGTCACTCAGTCTGCCAGAAATGTCACGCCAACCTCATATACAGTTATAAACATGTATGATAATGATATTCTGGGAGAAGCCGTGCTCCTGATCCCACAGAGAACTCGACTGTCACCTCTCCCAGAGCAGCTCCATAAATAACACAGGAACACATGTAACCCAGCCATGACACGCGTCCACACTGCCTCCACAGCCCTCATCACTTAGTCAGCCTAATGCACTGCCCCGAGAGTCTACAGCGATACGTGTGGCCCAGCCTGACTCCTGTGCACCCAGGCGAACTTTCACACCCTCTGCACACGAGCGCTAATCGATACAAGAAGTCAGAGGAGCGGATTTTATTGGAGATGTCGAAATGACAAACAGGCTGCCCGCAATTTGTGTTCTGGGACTTTTTATGCACAGCTCTAGTCATATTGTTGTCAGTTTTGTTCAGGGAAAATGTATAGAAAATGTGTTACCAAAGATATCTGACAAATAGTTGCAGTTTGGGAGGAAGAACAGTGTTAGCAGAGCGTTTGTTGTTCAAATCTTCGTGATTCATGAGTCTTTGAGCAGGACACTTTGCCTATTTGTCTGTATATGGTTGTGATAGTGTCTAAGAAGAAAAATGAACACCTAGCATATGCACATCCATAAATGGTGCACATGGCTGGGTCGAGACAGGCGTCTTTGTGCAGAGTTGGCATGTTTTCTTTCAGGTTTTTCACCCTAAAACCCTACATATGTACTAATCTAATCCTTCTACCCAGCAATGTTGCCCACTGCTGAGTAACACTATGGCAAGTGTCCGATACCAATACCAATGAGGTTTGTGTTAAATGCATTGAAACTCCTGTCCTATTAAGAATTTTATTGTTGTGTATAAAGGCTATTATTATCTTGGCTCAACCTCTGCTTGAACTTTTGCAGCTAAACATACAAAGAATACCCTTAACCTCTTAAAATGGATTAAACTTTTAGTAAAAAACCTCAGTTGATATATCAATATCTTGGTACTGATCTCATAACTGCCCATCTCTTGCCTGGTCAAACAGTTGAGATCTGGAACTATAAAAAAGGACTCGGTTTCCTAGATAGTCCCATGTTCATTATGGGACACTATTAACGTCTTAAATTCAGAAAAATACATCGATAATTGCTACACATGGACCCATACTTACAACTCAGGGATCATAACAAATTGAAAATGCATTGACATTCAACCAAGGACACATTTCTGAAAAGTAAATATGCTCAACAAAATGTAATTTCATAGTTTTTCTTTCCATGCAATTAGTACAACACAATAATAACTCACTCATGCACTGAACCATATCTGATTTTTGTCAGCGCGGAAACAAAGCAGGCGCGGAAACGGTCTCATTTGTTGACATAGATTGCGTGGCATAACCTCCACTCATGTAATCTAATAAGTTTAATGAACGTCTGCAGAGGAACCATTGTATCATAATTAGCATTTGATTAGCATGTTTACCCAAGCTGTGCTATTCAGTCACTGGCATGTGTTTAATTGATCTGTTCTCCACTAATTTTCTCACAACTGGTGGCCTCCACGGAGACGCTCTTGTTTTGTCTGCCCATCGACAGGAGGGAGAAATGTAGGCCATGTTTTGGAGCGATAAAATGTCTCACTCCAAGAACAAGGATTGAACAACTTAGCTCTGCTGTGTTTTTGTGCAAACCACCAGCTCGTTTTTTGAGCTGCTTAATCAAGACTTTGTGTTCCATTGAGTTTCATGTAGCTGGATATTGGCCTAACTTAACGTCAAGTTTAAACCAAATGTGAGTCTGGTGCACTGCAGTTTCTGTTGCATTACGGTGTGGTTAACATGCGGGTCTGCAGAAAAAAATCCTCGACGAGTCTGTTTTCCCGGACTCTGCAGCGATCTGGAGCTCTTTACACGTAATTAGACAATTACTACTGTGTTATTGTGACAACCGATGGGTGGGCGTTATGACAGAAAATGCATATCACAATATTCTTGGAGCCAGGTTATGATTTAGATTTTTACTAAAGTTTCCAAAATTCGGAATCCAAGGAAACGCCCATTCTCGAACCTCCATGGGGGAAACAATCCATTCATCTTAATGTGTCTTAATGTTTCAATTTTCAACAACTTAAAGAGCAAATGCTGAGTTTAGGAGGTATACTGTGCCAAATACAGACTTGAAGACACAGAGAAGAATGATGTGGTCCAACGGCCATTATCTGCATAGTTATCCAAGAATGTTAGTGGCAGCTACGGGCAAAATGCTACTGCGATGCTATCGTGCTATCGCCACTTGCTGTATTTTAACATTTACAGTACAATCAGTTTACGAAGAAGAGGGAAAAAAATCTACATGACATGGTGCTGTATTTATTGCAGTTGGTTAAATTCACCTATCATTTTCAGAGTGTTGCTGAGGCTGACCAATGGGTCTTCATTTGGAATAAGAGAAAATTAGTGAATCACAATATGAGTCCTGATGTCATTATCAGCGAACAAAATTTACAAGATCTACATGTTTCAACTTCCTTGAAACTGATCCTACTACCTGCCTAACCTTAACCTAAATATTAGCTCAAATTAACCTTTAGCCAATTGACTAGTAATATTAAAGAATTTACCTGATGAGGGCTGAGTATTAGTTCTTTCAAAACTAAAAGAGCATGAAGTATCTGAGACAGCAAGTACAACGTGATGAGTACCCACACACTCAAAGTAAAGTAAAAGAGATTCAGCTTCATCTGGGCTTAAAATGCAACAACAAATGGTATAATAGTAATTCTAGTTCATTTGTATCACAGACCAATCTTTAAAAAGCATTTGTGATTGGCTCCTGAGTCGTTTTTTTGCTGTTGAACATTTATTTTGCCAAGCTTTGAGAATTGTACTTTTCTAACAAACCCTTGTCGGTGTAAAAAATAACAATACATTGTAAAGAGGAAAACACAAGCAATACCTCGGCTTGTTGTACGTGTTGAATCCACAGATTGGCATAATTTAGTGCAATACAACCCACCTCTGTTGCCATTTATGTGGAGTTACAGCTTTATTGCCTCACAGCGAAAGAGGCAGAAAATGCGCTTGTGTCTAGATTTGTCTCCAAGTGTCACGTCAAATCAGCGAGAAGCAGCGTGAAATCGATTTAAAACACTCACAATGCAACAGTGGGATCTCCATTTTAAAGAGCTGGATTATGCAACAAACACACCCTCAATGGTAAACAGCACTTACCTCTGGAGTTGACAAGAGGTATCTGTGTCTGCGCCGGCACTTAATGTAAGATAAATAGAGTGAGAGTTGTGGATTTGAAGGTGCATTGTGTAACTTTTCTAATGGAGTGTCCACAACCTATTAGTGGTGGATATTTCTTTACGTTTGCTTTGCCTAGAATGTTGCACAGCAGACATTAAATTTATCTATCTCCATGAAAACAAGCCTGTGACACCACCAGGCCAAATTACATTATAAAATCCTGAATATCGGCATCCACAAATATCTGCCGAAAGCAGACACAGCAGCAAGACAAAAATCGGATAACAGTATCAGCTCCACAAAATACAAATAATCCAATAATCATAAAAAACTACTAATATAATGATGACATAGACACGTTTCATGTCATAGCATTCCAGGCAAAGCAAATAATCTCCACCAGACAAGTTGAATAGTAGACTTTTATAGAAAGGAGTGTTTATAGAGTGTTTATTTTGAGATTTTTGTTTTTGTCTCCATTATTGTGACACAGCTTGGAGTAGTGTATAAAAGTAATAGTTGCCATTGCAGCAATATTGCCAGCTATAATATAAAACTACTGCCCTATCTGTTGTCATAGCAGCAGAGGTGTTTGGGAATAGCTTGACACTTTACTTTTTCTTCTACTTGACTATTGTTTAGTTTGAAATAACAAATAGTTTCGGATTCTCTTTCTATTGTAAACTAATTCTATATGACAAAAACATCTGTGCTTATTACACTTTACCATCAGATATCTTTAAAAAATATATTGTATATGTATGTAAATATGTTCTTTTCCTGAATTTCTGCGTTCTTTTATGTTTTCTCTGTCCAATTACATTAACGCATAAATATCAAATCATATTTTAAATACATTTTACATCCATTACACCCATTAGTGCTCAAATAATTGCTCAACACTTTAGATTCCACTTCACTTCTACTTGAGTTATACTATTTTGAAGTGTTTAGATCCACATTTTGTCATGTCACCTTTGAATAGCAGTAGAACAAATCAGAAGAATATTGAGATTCAGTTTCTTTCTTCCCAATCAGACTCCTATACACCACATTTTCAGATTTGTCATAGAGACCCCAGAAAATAAATTGTTGTATCTCTGTAAATCATATATTTTTCCAGCCAACAAATGGGCTTTTTATTGTGGGAGCATCAAATAATAGAAAACCAAAAAATCCCTGAAATTGCGTTAGTGCATGTGTGTGAGGGTTTGCCAGATGGCGGACAGCGCTGCAGAAGCATCCAGCGGCGTAACACGACTGACCACGCTCTCTCCAGACGCCGCCGCTCACTTCAAAGACTGAAGGGACTAAAAGGATGAGACTCCCAAACAAATCGCAGAGTTTTCTTTGGCCAAACATCGAACGTTGCCCTGAAGTACGGGAGAATTAAAGAGAACTGAAGCTGGCTGCATGATTGTCCAGAGTGAAATAAAAAGCACGCTTATCTGACCCTCTACAGTCTGTCTGGAGTCTGGAGTTCACCCGGTGCAAAGGAAGAGTAGGTTATGTGTAGAGGATGCCAGTCTAAATCAACTTAGACAAGGGAATATATGAAATCAACAAGAGTGGTGAAAAGAAAGTAAAATGCATTGACGACTAATTGATGTCCTATGTGAAAAATCTATATATTGGGATAAAAAGCTATGACTGTAATTGAATTAATATTTGAATCATCACAATTAAAGGGTCGCTAAAGTCACTGGATGTACAACATATTCTGTCTTTTTAACTGCTTAACTTGTGGTTTTAACTTTTATGAAAAGTTTGTAAAATGTATGTTTATTGTGTGTGTTTGGCAGTTCTTGGAAGGCGTTAAATGTGCTCTGCCAAGGGGGCTGTGCCTGATTTTTACTGTTTTTAAACATTTTAAACTCTTGACATCAGTCACATGTATCGCTCACTTTTCTACTGCAGTCATAGCGTCCTAAATATTCACCGCAATAAGTTTATGAGCACTTTTAACAAGTCTCTGAGCTTACAGTGAGTTTTGCCATCACAGGTAAAACTAACAAAAATTAGCATGCTAACAGCACACTTCCTGCTTCTCGTAGAATAAAAAGCTCTATAAATAGATGCAGAAACAGCTGTTCATTTTTAGCTGAATCGATGGTTTTACAACATGCCCAGGGCGGCACAGGTTTTACTATATTATAAAACTGGCACATGATCTAGTTCTGTTTTTCCATGTTTCAAAGGTACAGGTACAGCTCCTTTAACTGAATTTTCATTTTAAAAACCTAAATCAGAAATCTATTTGCAATCAAAGTATTTTTCAGAAAAATTACCAACAAAGTTTTTTTTTCCCCTAAATTGTTACTCTCTTCAGCCAAAAAACAAGATTCAAATCCACAAACGATTCCATTTTAATCATAGAGCCTTGATTAAAACATGTACAATTATTGAATTAAATCTGTGGAAAAAACACCCAGTCCACATCCAACTATAAAGATGATTCCGGTACCAAAAACAAACAAAGTATTTTCAAAATTCAAAAGTACATTAATTATCAATTCTCAGTTATTTTATCAAATACATTATTTTGCTATGATCTGCATACACTGACAACTGAATTTATAATAATCATAATCAACAGCGTGGACTAAACTCGTTTAAGGCGATCATGTTGGACCACTTCTTCACTCAACTGAGAAATACCCCGAGCTCTCATGAACCCACCACACAGGTCAAAGTTCACGCTGCCTTCATGGATCACAGGCTGTGTTTGTCTGAATCTCAGCTCTGCTCTGAACCTAAGTCCAGACTATGACTAAACCAATCCTCCAGAGCCACAGGTCCCAGACATTAGACCTCTCCTGGTTCTGAGTTGGTCAACTGAGACGCACAACAGCGGAGCAAACAGAACAGAGCAGTACAAGTACAAACACAAGTACAAGTATAAGTACAAGTAGTGACATGACGGGATAAAATGAAAGCACTTTAAAAAAGAAAAAGAAGGAATATATGAAATAGTTGTATCAGTAACAGTAGCAGTGGTTGTAGTGAAAGCAGAACCCTTTATAGCAGTAAGAAAATAGATTTCAGTATGGCTATTTATGCTGGATATTGTGGATTTATATTATACTGTGTAAAGCTTTTTAAATTGCATTTTGTACTAATTCCACTCTACAAATTTTAGTAGCAGTAGTAGTAGTAGTAGCTGTGGTAGTACCAGTAGTAGTAGTAGTAGTAGTACCCTGGAAAGGATTCATTTCCAGAGTACATATTAGATAGTTAGTCCCTCCAGCGTGCCCTGGGTCTTCCCCGGGGACTCGTCCTGGTAGGACATGTTAGAACACCTCTCCTGCGAGGCGTCCAGGAGGTATCCAGAACAGATGCTCGAGCTTCAGCTGCTCCTCTCGACGTGAAGGGGCAGCGGCTTCTACTCCGGGCTCCTCCCGTGTGGTTGAGCTCCTCCTTCTATCTCTATGGGAGCGTCCAGCCACCGCTTGTATCAGCGAAGCTCATGACCAGGTGAGAGCAGGAACATCTTGTAGATTGAGCAGTATCTTCACCACAACGGTCCCACACAGCGACAGCAAACGCTGCACCGATCCACATGTCAATCCTTCCCTCACTCTTGAACAAGAACTCGAGTTAAGTGGAGGAACAATGAACCTTAATATTGTTCTCATTAGATTTTGGCTCCATATTAATTTGGTCAAAATAATGGTTGGTTTCCTCCTGCAGCCGAATAAAAAGCCTTAAGTGTTAGAGTAGAATGTGATTAAGAATAAAGACTTGCAAAATGAGAGCTGTCAGAGAAATGACCAAATTTGTTCTTATTATAATATAATTTGACAAACTGATTGCCAAATTGATTTAAACTATTTGAAATGTCTTCCAAATTTCCTTTCTCGGTTTAACGAGGATGAATAAGTATTTAAATAGATTTGGTTGGTAACTGTTTTGATTAAGAGTGGAACTTTGCCTGAGTACATCCCAACTAACTTTTTAATCATTCCTGTACTTTTCATCTGTAATAAAATCTCAACATTGAACACTATACATCTTGTCATGTGAATTACATTGCTAATCTCGCGCTACATCTTCGGCACTGGGAAAAAACATGGGAAACGCGGCGTCCTCACCTATTTAGTTGCACATGCGGCAGTTTTTAATAATCACCTTTTTGGATCAGCTGCGTTTCTCTGCTCGTGTACAAGCTGTCAGGGAGTTTATCAGCGGAATCAACCTCGCTCCACTCTTGTTCAAACTTCAGAAGCAAGCATGTTTTTTTTTTTTTACCTGAGGCGAATGACGCACCATCTCGGCGGCTCTAATGTGAAAGCCACTGAAGCATAATTGAAAATGACTTTGGAGAATTGCCATATTGAGATGGTGCAGATACACTGTTTGCAGGTGGAACACACATGAGAGCAGAGCCCAGCCAAGCGTGAAAGAATTATATATACTCGAAACTCCTGCAGCAGAGTGGAGTTAATAGATTAAAAATGTGAAGAGAAGAGCCGGTGTGTTTATGTGGGGAGTTATTGAACGTAAGTAAAACGTCCGAGTAAAGCAAACAGCAAGCAAGTGTGAAGCAAACAGAATCAAGAGCAATAAATGTGTTTCTACCGATTGCTTGAACCAGTTTTTCTCAAACTATGGTACGGAATATTCCTCACCAATTCAAATATTTTCTGAATAAATCTTGTTTATCCCTAGTTTAGAGCTAGAACCTGTTTTAGACCTGGTTTATCACTTGTTTAGAGCTAGAATAATCCTGTTTTAGACCTGGTTTAGCTCCAATTCAGAGCTAGAATTGTCTTGTTTTTAGACCTGATTTAGCCCTAATTTAGAGATTAGTCCTGGTTTAGACCTGGTTTAGGCCTGATTTAGAGCTAAAATAGTCCTGTTTTAGGCCTGGTTTAGGCTGAGTTTATAATAGTTTAGAGTGTTTTCGATGTAGTCGTGCTTAGGTGGTACTTGGTGTGAAAAGTCACAGGGTTCATTAAAATGTTGTCAATATTTTAGCTGAAATGCAAAAAAAGAAAAAGAAAATTGTATTTGACCACATTGTATCCTTTTAGAACGCTCAAATTGGATCTCGATTATCAAAAGAAACTAATCTTTTTCTTTCAGTTTAATAGTTTTTTTTTGTTGTTTTTTTCACTGAATTGACCGTTTTATTTAGAATATTTCAAAGGGTATGTGCCGTCCCACCTGAAGTTTGGACCACTGTGACAAAATCTTACCCTTCATCATTTCTCCTCCCCGTAAAAAAAAAAAAAAAAAAAAGTCCCATTGTGACCCCTGATGATGACCATAATGTTTTAAATGAATACTACTATATATTAATGTTTGTATGCCAACACTCATTTGATCCAATGCATATTCTTTCGTAAAAGCCGGACAACTGAACACTTGAACTTTCCCGAATCTATCCAATACTGAAATTAATGCAAAAACGGGTTAAAAATGGAAATAAAAAATAATTCAAAAACAGTATAGGTAAGAGTTGCTATTTCAGTGGTCGTCATACTTTCATACCAAGAAAAATCATTTCCATATCCAAACCTGGTCTAAAGTGGGACTAAACCTCATGCAAAATAACTGGACTGAACCCAGATAAAATGAAACAAATAGGAAGCCTGATGGATTAATAATAATAATAAAGTCCAAACAAAGTGCCAAATAAACTGTCAGATCCCCAGATGCTCAAGTCAATTCAAAATACATCAATTTACCAGATTATACAGCTCTATCAGTCTATCAAAGCCCTGCATACTGGACCATGACCTCGCCTCCTCACAGCCCTGACCAGAGCATTATAGTTGTACGTGACAGATGCAGTGTTGAGGAAATATCTTAAAAGAAGAGACAGAGTGGGACAGAAATGCTGACATCTGGAGACTACGCTCTACGATAACATCTATCCTGTGCTTGTCCTTCCAACCATCACCAATATTTACAATACTGCAGTGGTCCAGTGCTTCTGAAAGGACCGTTAAGGTGTAGAACAAGTAAGTCTTGTTTAAAACTGATCTACAAGTTATCAAAACAGGCCAAACAGTGTTGCCTCAAAGATTTCCAAGGTTTTGAATGAATGAAAAGTTTATTCTCAGTTGTCCCTTGCGTACGTTTAACACACGACATGAAGGTTGTGTGTTTAACCTATGCAAGGGTTAAACCTATGAAGGTGTTAAACCTATGAAGGTCGTGGACAGGACAAAAGACTGTTATGTGAAGAGGTGAAGGACTGCAACTTCCATTACAGACTCTGCAAATGGTGAAGTTTTGAAAAAAAAAAATCTAGTTGGAGCATTGCAATACGAGTATGCATTTTATACTTGTATGTGTTTTCAATTCAATTCATTTTTGGACAGCTCAAAATCAGAAATTCTCTTGCAGGGCTGACACTTGTGTTTTTGTGATGTAATCTGCTCCTCTATCATTGACCGGTGACTGTTTCGTCTCATTTTGCTGCTGCTGTTGTGATTTTAAGCTTTACTAAAATGAATGTAATCTATTTAATGTTCTTTAACTGTATGCGTGGCTCTTTTAGGTTTAGTCACCATGAAGAATTGGCAAATCAACAAACAAAATAAGCAAACTAACTAAAAGTAAAGCTGCTTTCAAAAGTGCCATGAGACTGACTGTTAACCATAAATTAGCAAACGTAATTCTGGGGATTGACAGACAAATATTTTTCTAGCTCTTTATCTGGGTTACAGTAGTTTATAGGTGCCATATTTTTCTATATTTCCCTTTTCATAGTCTACCCCAAGGACGTTTATGCTAATAAGTTGTGTTGTGCAACATTCATCACATACTAGTTTCTTGAACCAGTGCACTCACGCTAAAATAAAATGCTACTAATTTTGGCGCGCTGCCTTGGCTTTTCTCGTGTCCCCCACCGATTTGTGATTAAATTTCGATTTGCCACACGGTTAAATCCAAGCGTCTGTGGCATCAGGAAGGAATGTTGGGGAAAATAACTTGTTCAAAACAAAGCGAAGTCAAATCATTGTTCCCTTCGGCTGTTGGCTCTTCAAAAACCCCTCCATTCAAATGATGCACGGATGTTTGGGGATTATTTTTTGAGGTACAAGTAACACTAATAGAAGGTTAAAAGATCACATCGATTTTGCACAATGGGACCACATTTCATCCCAAAAATATAAGATAATAGGATTAATTTCAGTGTGGGTGTTTATAGTAAAACATACTTCTTTACACAGACCTGATTTGTAAAATGTCATTGCTTTGACTGGTATGTTTGAAAGTTTGGCATAAAAAAGTATATATCTATATGGAGAATGTTAAGTACGGCTTCTACTTTCTCCACAGTCTGTAAATCCTATACAGTGGGGAAAATGCATGACTTTTATTGTTTTTTATTTGATTTGTCTGTATGTTTCTCCATGCGTTTGCCCTATGACTGGTAAAGCAAACAGTAGAAACAGCAAATGTGCTTACTGACCAACTTTATCTCCATTTCTGCGACACATGTTCTCCATTGGATTCAAAACTTGTTGGCGGGTGGCAAAACATCCTGCAACCAGCATCCCTCCCTTCGCCTTCCATCACTTTATCCAGATTTAAACATTAAATAAAGCATGAAAGTTTTAGCATCCCTCCAAGACACTATGACTTTTTCATGAGGCGTAGAAGGCCCTTTTAGTTCACAAAGGAAACCTCTGCTTCACTGTTCCAGCTTGTGTTTTCCTCAGTCGGCCCTGACATGTAGTTCATGACTTACTCAAAGACCTCCAATGCACCCGCCATCACGCCCCTCTCAAATCCAATCACACTTGTTGGATTGAAATTGTATTCAGAGCTCAAGGGGGAAAAAAGCCCCCAGTGTATCGTTCCCATACTGTAGCGGTGAGTAAAAGAACAACCAGCGATGACTTCCATTTATTATTCATGCCACACGAAGGCCAGAGAAACAAGCGTTCGATGGCCGGATGATTACAGTTCTCCAGCAGCAGTGGCTATGTGGGATTTGTGTTGCAATGCGGTCTCCAGAGTGTTGTTAGTGATGATAACTGACATGGCCAGGTCACCGCGGAGGGGGAGACACGAGAGGAGGAAGTAACAAGAGATCCACAGAATTCAGCCAAAGACAGAATTGTAACTGGACAAATTCCTCCTGGCTACAGATGCAATTGTAAATTTAGATTTGAACTTGTTTATGTCATCGTTAATGGGGTCTGGAGTATATATGGACGAGGCTGCAGGGGACACTCTGGACACTTGTCTGTTTGAATAATAAAATACCCAACTTATATGAGAAAGACTGACAGACTTCTCTCCAAAATCACCAATTATATTTCACTGAATGTTACTTCTGCAGTGACCTGTCGAGAGGCTGTAGAGTGTCCAGGTTTACTTTGACTAAAGTTGGTTTTCTGTATCCAGAAAGTACATGCTCGCTCGCAAGATATTACACTTAGGCCAGGTTTTCATATGTAAGACAGTATATATATTAATATACTGTATGTTAATTTAGATTTATCAGCGGTATGAAGGTGCCCTCCACAGGCTTGGATCCTTTCACAGTTTGCACCACAGCCTGCCGCCCAACTGTGGCTCCTGGTATTTCCAGCAGTCTCTCATCCAAGTACTGACCAGGCATATGTGTGTGTGTGTGTGTGTGTGTGTGTGTGTGTGTGTGTGTGTGTGTGTGTGTGTGTGTGCGTGTGTGTGCGTGTGTGTGCGTGCAGAGTCACCTCACCACAGATCTGACTTGGCCTAGTGGCATCACCTGATTGTCTCCATGAAGATCGATATCCCATGCTGTGGGACATCGCTGGCAGCAGGCGAGCAGGTGGTGGACCCTCCATCAGAAAACATGAACTAAAATATTTCTTCTTGGATTTATTTCATACAGTACTCGTGTATCTTAGTTTAATTCCTCAAATCAACTGTTTTACAAAAATGAGTCCTGTGGTTTCTTTCATGCTGCATCAGAATATGAACTGGTGATTGGACATAACAGGCTCTCTGTACTTGTCTGCCATTTTGTGTGCATTCAAAACTTGTTCTGAATGCACACATGTTGATGCTGATTACACTGGCTGTTTAGTTGTAGTTCAATCTTTTCACTGCTGTGACCCTGTGATCCTCAAAGCTCAAGATCAAGGGCAGGTTTAGTTATTACCAACAACTTTGCACACACAGTATCATGCTTTGGACTTTGGACGATCTGTTGAATTTTTAAACATGCTCAGTGCGCACATATCCTTGGAAAAGAGTGCACTTTAATGTTGTCTTTATGCGTATATGTATGTGTGAATAAATTGCTTATGGATACTCGAATAATATGGATCATGAAGCGCTTTCTTTGACCTCGAAAAAATCGCAACAATGCTCAAAGCACTGAGGCCAGCGCAGAAAAAGAATCATTTCCTTTTTTTAATATACTGCGCCTTGCTAAACTTCATTTGAGTTTCTTATTATTTATTTATTTTCCTCCCGCCTCCAGTTGAGGTAATGGATAGGGGCTGCAAACAAACTTTTGATTCATATCTGCCATAACTCCTCCAAATTTATTCCCATCATGCACCGCAGCGGCGTATGCAGAATCCAGGTTTAAATCATCTCTCCCTCCTTCTTTCTGTCGGAGCAGAAGTTGCTGCTGCGTACCAACAAACTCGCAGTAAGTATTTAGCAGAGCACACCAGCTGTTTTTGAGGTGGGGGACTCGTAGTGATAAAAGCCGATCGGGACGCGGAGAACTCTTGGCATCGCTGCTGTTTGATTGTCTGCTCATTTGTTGGTGCATCCTGTTGTGGCAGCGGTGGAGTAAATAACAGTTTTTCTAAGAGATGAGAAGGGGAAAAAAAGAAAAATACAGCTCTGCAAAGTGTGGGGTCTCAGCTTCAAGTCTTCAACGAATGCTTCTGTTGTATTTTTACTTTTGAGAACATGTAGAAATGCTTTTTTCTTCTTTCTTTCTAGCAGGGTTACCGAAGATCACAAGATGGGAAACGGAAAGAAAATAGTGTCTCGTATCTTTTTATATGAAACACTGAATAGTATATGCTGTGAATAGTATATTGCAAGAAGTTAGTGCTCAAGTTGAAATGGGCACATTGCGATTTAATAAACGCAATCGAAATGGAGATAAGTCTGTTATCTGAAGTTCTGGAGCAGGACCACACCTCATCCACGCCCCTTCCGGTGACTACTCTATTTAAGCTTCTCGGTCAAACACACCAGTGTTCGTTATTTTGTGCCCCTCCCTCCCACCCTCTTCTAATTATTCTGTCTTATCCTTTAGTCGGCGGGTATCGAGGCCCGGGAGCCTGCTGCCCTCATCGCTAGAAGCCCCAAAACGGCATTTATCATCTACTCTCATGCATTTTATCATTCTTGTTCGCCAATAAACTTCTGCATCCAAGCTTGAGGTTGTGGTCCTTGCTAGTGAAATATATTCTGTGAAGTTGCGTCTCTTCGTCAATACATCTGTTCTCTCAACATTTGTGTTCATTTATTTCATCTCAGGGAAAAGCGACAAGATGCATGACAAGAAAAGAGGCGGTGAGATTATATGTAGTGAAGCAAAATGGGATCTATTCTTCACATTTATCTGCTGGATTGTTATTGGTGAAAACATGTAGAAATGCACATCTTCAAACATGTTTTTTTTTTAGTTTTCTTCTTTAGATTAAGGCGTCTTGTGTAAGCTCCACAACACACCGTTCTTCACTCACGGCAAAAGCCATGAGGCGCGTGAAAAGCACCATCTGATCGACAAACTCAATTACACAACAAGATTCAAACGAACAGTGCCTCGTGGACACGCACACGCTCGCTTTCCTGACGCTACACGGTGGTCTTTTCTTTCAATAAAGGCAAAAAACACACTGTGAGGATGACAGCGCTTGTGACGGCAGAAGAAAAAACATGGAGGGAAAAGTATCAAGGAGAAAGGATCGAGGAAAAATAATTGAAGAAAAAGGAACGAGGAAAAAGGAGACACAGTTTCCAGGTGTTTTGTTCTGCAATGCCGCTTTGTTACAGAAAAACTGGGCGTGTTTTATGGGTCAAATCTAAGGAGCATGAGGTAAAAGTTTGTCTTTTTTAAAATTGGGCGCTTTCAGAGCACTTTCGCCTCTCTTCACAGTGCGACCACCTGTTTAGACTCTGTTTAGTCAAAATGGTCCTTTACCAGTGCCTTGTGAAATGGCTTGAGTCTTTCCACACTCTTCACCCTCATTAAAAAATGTTTTGTGTCCAAGAAAGAAAGAAAGAAAAAAAGAAAGTAGAGATTTTCTGTTAAGCTGGATCTCGTCTGCACTACATGCAGGCATTTGGGGGTTTGAGGGTCCTCCCCAAGAAAATTTGAGGAAATCACATGTCATTTCCTGTATTCAGATGCATTTTAGATGTAAGACTTTATTTTATTCTATTTGAATAGCGCACACAAACCATTATTTTATTCTGTATTTAAAGAATAGCTTGAGATTTAGAGTGGAGTTTCTTTTGTACAAAGATATGTATTTAAAGAGTTTATACTCCTATACAGCCTACAAGAGCATGTTGTGGCCCTAAACATATGATTAGATTGTAGGACTGTAGACCTTTAATCATTTAGTCGATGGCATTTTAGTCAACCAAAATGTGTATTAGTTGACTTTTTAATTTTCGTGGATGATAAAGATTCATGGGACCAAAGAAGAAAGAAGAAAGACTGAGCTGCCAGAAGATTTGGGACTGAATTAATAGTTTCATTTGCCTTTTTTCATAACTGCTTTCTTGTAGTTTTCTGTATGAACTGTTGCTTTTGCGTGATCTCCTATGCTGTTGCCGTTTTGTAAATGCAGGTTTATACTACTTCCTCTTTAGTCAACTAATCATTCGACGGGATGTTTTTAGTCGACCAAGAATTTCGTTAGTCGACTACAGCCCTATTGTTTAAGCCCTTGCGACATGTACTCCTTACATTTGTAAAAATCATGCACAAACGCGTCTCCCAGCGAGCATATCTCAACCTACTCTCTATGCATTTGTTTATTTATCGTTCAATGGAGGTCAAAAGAACTCAGAGACCAAACTTTCTCCAACCAAGTTCGCTCTCCTCCTGTACACTGTTTGCGCATTCAGTCGTCACACTGGCAGCTCCGATTGGCACTGGCACTGGTCGGCCCATAATTTCACAAACACTTTTGAGCCCTGCAGCTTCGGCTCTCTCTGCCTCTCTGGCCTTTGAGGAAGCACTGGACAGCTGGTGTGGGCACAAACAACTCCATATATTCAGACACAGAGAGCAGCCCCGCCACAAGCTACATCACTGTTGGCTGACATCCTGACCCACAACTCAATGCTAACTGCGATTCAAAAAGCCTTTCACTAATAATTGAAAAGGTTTAAATGCTTGTTATCCATATGCTTATCTTCTGTTTTGGGAGACAGGACGTTTTTGTGGTTGTTGTTGTAAGGGAAGGCACTGCAGGCGTTCTTTTTTTGTTTGATTTTTCTATTTTCTCTCTCGAAATAAAAGCTTTCATGTGGAAACAACACAATTTTGCTTGCATCCATAGATTTATATAGGGCAATGTGTTTTCTCAAAATGTATTTTTCTCACACAGAGACATAAAGATCATCACTTAAAGCAGCACCTACACACCAAACTTCAAAATCCTGTACTTAACAAGATTTTGATAGATTGTGCAGAAGGATTTGTTGTTGTTTTACGCCTGATGTATTAACAGTACATTTTTACATCAATTTTCAGTTTTTCCAGCTAATATGTCAACAAAAGAAGCGTGAAATGTGGGTTTATTGTGCAACGTGGGCGTTTTTTACACATCAAATTGCTTCTTTATATAAGAAAACATTGCAAGGTGAAAAACAATATTATTTTATTGATCGCAAACATGGTAGAAATGGTCTGTTTCTTTGTTCGCTGCCTGAAAAAGTTGTGCCACTGCTCCAAACAATGAATGCGCTTGAGAATTGGGAGTAAGTTATAGTTGAGTTTAAACTAAATTTCAAACTGCTGACCTTTTACAGTTTTGAAATTCAAGTATCCCAGTTTTAGCTGGTAATGTAAATGTAAGTTGTGAGTAATCAATTTAATTATAATATACAAAATGCGCCAAATTAATGAGTTCTTTTAGGGCTTTAGATTCTCAAATCCAAATGTGGACATAGAGTTTTGAAACTTGACTGAGCTTTTAGTCCACTGTTTGTTTGTTCTTTTTCATTTTCATTTGGATTTAGTATTGTCATTTTTACATTTGAACTGCTGAATTTATGTAGCACTTTACGAACTAACAGAAATACATTTTACTTCTTGATTTGTGGGTTAGGTTTGCCAAGAATGCTTTGTTTCCGTCATGTGTGTTTTTCTCTCTACCCCTCGAAGGAATCAAGCAGAATCTATTAGCCCATATACCTCTCCCAAACCACTGATACTGCGGTACAGTTGTTGATGTGTGATTAGTGGTGGCACAGATATAGTCCATAATTCCACATTGTCGTCGCCCTGGGCCCTGACTGTTTCTCTGACCCATGAATAAGCGCAGTCCAGCTGGTACTTGAGCAAACTTACATATCCGAACATACAAAGCTGCCATGCCACCAGCTCCATCAGCGCACACTCCTGGCCGACATCCAGAGGCCAAGTGATGTCACCGCACTGTTCAAGACGGGAATATTGATGTCGTTTTAGATAAGCCCAGTCAAAGCTTAGGGGCTAAATACATGTGTTGTATGATGAGTGTGTAACAAGAGGTCGAGGAGGTCACCTAGACTTTGTTCCACTACTTTGATAGTAAAACTTAAAAGTAATTTTGGTAACACTTTATAATAACTACACTTATTCTTGCCTCAGTAAAGAGTGAAAAAAGACTTAATTCGTAGTGAACAAAGAGTTAATTAAGAATGATTCATGCTTAGTAACTACTTAAAGGTCCCATAACATGCAAAATCGACTTTTCAGAGGTTTTAACCTTCCTACAGTGCTATTTGGGCCTCGTATGTGTGCCCAAAGTGTTTTTTTGATTGATTCCCGCATGTTTTCGCTAGAGAACTGTCTTTTTTGTCCCCCTCGGCTGAGCAGGCAGACGGGGGCTCATCCCATGGATGACGCGGCTTCCCATGGATGACGCGGTGTTTAAGCCATGCCTCCGGGAAGCGCGCAGCCGCAGAATAAAAACAGCTAATGCTAATGCTACACAGTAATTACACGATGGATACGACAGATAGAAGAGTTAGCTTGTTATTTACCAAACGGCAACGTCCGTCGTCGAGGTACTGGAGCACGTCAAACTCCAGGTCAGATCCAGGACGTAGGACTCAGCACGACGCACCGTCAGGACGGATAAAAGGTTTATTCCCCGTGTTTGTGTATCGCTGTTTTACCGAGCACACGCCGCATCGCACTATCTCCGCTCTAGGCTTCGCACGAGTTGGGCGGGGAGGCGCGAAGTTAAGCGGGGAGCAGGCTGCTCTCTGTTCTGGGGGGTCAGATCGCTGAGTGAGCAGTGTGCTTTTGCTAGGAGGGGGCCAGTCCAAGAGATGGGTGTTTTTTGGAAACTGTTATGTTATGGATATTACACAACGCAAAATTTTATCAACAAAGCCCTTAGAATAGACTGTGTAAAGGGCAAAATAGCAGAATATGGGACCTTTAACTAATGCTCTGACCCTAATTCCTCACGTCAAACCTAACCCTAACCTTAATAAAGTAGTTACTAAGCCTGAATCATGCTTAATAAACTCTTTGTTCAGTATGAAGTAAGTCTTTGCTCATGGTTTATTAAGGCTAATTAAGGTGTAGTTATTATAAAGTGCTACCATATTTTTATTTACATTAATCAGTATTTTAACACTATCAAAATATTACTGCCAACTAGTACTACAGTCACCATCATACTCATGTGTACCTACTACCACTATCACTACCATCATGTTCAAACTATCTATAGAATTGTATGCATAAATACAGAAAGTAAGGGCATAGTACATCCCTTTTTTAGCTAAATGTTTTGTCAGTTTGGATGGGTTTTATTGCACTAAAAATGTCTTTGAAAAAAACTCCTTGCCTTGAACAAGCTTCACAAAATTGATATTGATTTGCATGGCCTGGGTGAACCTCCACCTGCTTGTTTCTATGAACAGGCTCCGTTTGCAATGATATTCACAGTGGCATAAAGCATATCCATCTCCACGAAGAATGTTCTGAAATATGCATTTAAAGCGCAAATGATGCACTATTTCTGTCTTGCTAAAATTACAGTTTCCCTCTTGTTATTGGCCGTTAAACCTGCTCTTCAGTGCCTTTACATCGCCAGCTCATGTAAGAACTGAGTTTAAAAATTACGGAGGTGACATAAACATTTGCCAACTTCCCTCCGATGCTAATGCAGCCACGCAGTTGTAATAATCGTGATTTGATGACAGAAATGTTCCGAACGAGCCCGATTTATGAATTTAAAAACAGCACAAAAAAGTTTCTGAGCTCAATTACAACACAGATTGAGTAAATTCAGAATGGAGCATTTTTGATTTGAACTTTTCCTTTAAAAATATCTGCAGATCAACTTTAAATTAAAACTAAAAAAAGAGGATACGGAGCCTGTATTAATTAGTGTCATTTCTTGGTGGCTTCTGAGATTTGAGCTTGAAGACGGCGCCGCCTTTCAGAGAGACGCCCCTTCAATCGAAGCATTATTTAAAGGAAATAAATAAAACAAAACTGCTACATAGCCCGAGGAACAGAGCCTCGTGATGAAAGCCTCCATTTACTGTTGTGACAGGAAGCAAATGAGAACATGCTTCAGGATATGAGGAAAAAGCCCAAGAGTGTGTAATTAAAAAGGCTAGGAATTTAGATACTGTTCAGGGGGGTCCAAGTAAATTACCCCTAACAATAATAATAAAAGAATGTCACTTATGCTCCTTTCTGTTGTGTTTACGGTTTGACATAGGTTTTGATATCATTTTGAAACAGTGACTCTGAGCATTTACTTAGATTAGGGACATAAGATGGATAAACAAATTTGAGATGAATTTTAAAAAATGTAAAAAGTAATGATAAAGTGGTCTGTAATCTTCCCTCCTCACAGACACATTTATTCAGTAAAACAATGATTTTACACAATAGAGAAATGCATCAATGTCAGTGGTGGAAAGTAACAAAGTACAAAAGCAAAAGCACTGCACTTAAATAAAATGTGCAGGTATATGTACTTTACTTTTGTGCATTTTACAGTGATACTTTTTACTTTTCCTTCACTACATTTAAGAGCAGCACTATTGTAATAAGCAACTTTTTTAAACACAAATAAAAAGTAAAAAGTACATTTCTTTACTGTTTGAGACTGCCTACGACGGGTATTTATAGCACGTTCAACTTTGAGCAAAAACAAAAACAAAAACAGCCAGAGAAATGAAGGGCTTGCTCTTCTGTTGAACAAAAATCAGCAGAATTGTTTTGACCCAGACCATTACTTTTGCCACTATAACAGCTCTAAAAATCTGTCTGAAATTCCTTTATTTTTTAGACTTTGATTGATTGAGTGGTTGCGATCCCAGCTCCCTCAGCTGAATACTGCTGTTATGTCCTTGAGCAAGACACTTAACCCGCCTCGCTCCCATTGTCTGCGTACAATAGTGTGTGAAAAGGTGAGCGGTTCCTTAAAATAAAGTGCTTTGGGCGCCTTGAAGGTAGAAAAGCACCATGTATTTTTTTTTTATGTCACACTTTTACTTTTACTCCTGCATCTCTACTTTTACTTAAGTCAGCGTTTCCCAACCAGGGGTACGGGGACCCCTTGGGGTACGTGAGCAATTACCAGGGGGTACTTGAAATGATTTCAGGTTTTAAAAGAAGATGAAATGTACTTTTATCTGAATAGAAAAGTATCATTAGTTGTAAATTTAGAATATTTTTTGAAGTATCTTGGACCATAAATACAATTAAAACAAAAAATACAATGGCAATAATTACAATATGTAACTAGTAAACCCATTTATTTGTCTGAAACTCAAATTAAGGGGTACGCCAAGCATGAGACAAAGTTTAGGGGGTACTCGAGACAAAAAAGGTTGGGAACCACTGACTTAAGTAACAAAATGTACTTCTGCAACCACTGATCGATTTACACGAGTCATTTCTAGGCGCAAAGACAATCAAAACAAACCAACATTACCGCTGCAATGTTTACAGAAATGGTTAAACATCCTAAAAAGTGAGTGACACGGTCTTGATACAATCTCTTAAACCGTCTCCATAAAGCCGTATCGATCACATGCTTTGCTCTAACCTCGTATCCCGCGCCTCGTTCCTCTCACTGTGTTGACTCGTTTTTGCTTTGACTTTATCAGTCCAGACCTCTCCACAACAGTGTGATTGAAGTGCTTTTGAAAAGTTCTGTCGAGTCGGCGCTTGGCAGCAGGTTTTCGAGGGGAAATACCGAGTCCAATTGCCAAAGGTCACATGAATCAGGTGGGTCCCTCTGCGGAGCTCAGCCTTCTATTATCGGCTCTGACCTGTGAAACACCGGCCGCCCGTGCGCCTGCTCAGCAAAATGATGCAATTTGAGAGGATGTCGCTCGTCACCCGCAGATGACCCCATCCCGCCGCGGCGCCGGCGTCTCCTGCTGCTCACCCGTAATGCACCAGTCTCCCCATTGTCATCATAAAGCTCTGTTGGTGAGGCACGGGATTCTCCGCAGCGGTCTGATTCTTAAAAAGGATTGTACAGCGTGTGGGAAGTCGGTTGGTTTGACGGTTGGTTGGTTCATTCAGCATTAGTTGTGATGTTTGAGGGCTGTGGATTGAGGTCAGTATTTAACTTTAGATGCTGAACAAACACTGTCTGATCTGCTCTTGGCCGTGGTCGCTCGTCTTACGATTGACTGACATATTGGTTTAAATGTGATTTTAACATATTTTGGGTTGATTTTAAAGACGGCATATTACACTTTTTTTCATTGTTTTTTTCAACCGGTGTGCCGAGGAACACCAGTGTGCATTGAGGTTTTGCCAGCCTTCAAAAAATGTCCAATTTCAGTCAACAGATTCACAAATGCGGATGTAATTGACTAATTTACATTTTTTGGAATGTCCTGAGCACCAAAAAGACTGCAAATCCATCACTATTCCAAATTTAAAGAACTAGACAGTTGCATTGGCTCATTATATACCATATTTTTTTTACTTAACGGTCTGATTTGGTCATCTTTTAGTAGTAGGTGGTGTGCTGTGGTACTTTTTTAATCCCCCGAAAAATGTCCCACAACTCAAAAAAAGGACTGACTTAGTGAAATATGACAGTAGATTATAATCTTGCTTTCAACGTAAACTGTAATATTGATATAGAACAGCAAAGTATTTGAAAGAGGTTCATTGAATTGACTTCCTATTCAAAATTGCAGAACTGATAAGCTCCGCCTCTTCACAGTGACATTTCAGCATAATGAACAGCAGATTTTAAATTAACACCTTTTTTTACTTTTGAAAAATGTCTATGTGACATTTTGATTGCTACATTTTGTCAAATAATAACGCCCAAGTACAGGGTTGTTCGTGGGGATAGGGGGTAGGTGAAAACAGGAATTTCGGAGCACTCGAGCCTCAGTTGCTGGACAATTGAGTACCATTCGAACAGGCATGAATCCATTAAAAGACAACTTTGAGAGCGGAAATGATGAAGAAACACCATTTTATAACAGGGTTGAAAGGCGTTCAAGTTAATTTAGCATATCCTGCCCTCTTTAACCAATTATGGCGTACAGCTTGTGCTTGTGCAAAGAACATAAATTAAAGATAGTCGGATTGTGTGAATTGAGCCAAATGCAGATGAACGTGCCAAAGGTCTCACAGTGGAAATACTTCATAAGGGAATAGCCTGTATGTTCTCAACACCGAGCCGAACACAAGGAGTTCAAGTGATTCTTAGAGGCGAGCTTTCCTGCGGTGTCTCCAGAGTTAACTGGCTCCCCCTGGACACTTTTGATTTTCGACGGCTTTTACTTTTTGCTCAAACTGCCCTGACACAGGATCTTGTGACTAGACCAGTGCTCCTGTTATGCTGCACTTTTGGGCCTAATTCTTGGATTTTAACCCCTCAAAGTGCGTAAATTGCTCTTTGGGGACAAATACAGTTATTTTATTGATATCCCTGAATGACAAGTAAAAACATGGCATTCAAGCTGCACCACGGCTACTCTGACCACATTCAATCACTCGTTTGCCACATCCATGTGCTGTGCCATTGTGGATTATGAGATTGAACTTGCAGCCTTCTAGTTAAAGCCTCTGTCACCAGAACTTTGTGATTTTTCTTCCTAAAATAATAATGTTTGCCACAGCTAATAACATGTTGAAACCAATCATTTTTAAGAAGATTGAATGTTAAAAATAACAGGTTGGAGAACGGTGTGTCCTCACTTGTCATTGGTCCTAAATTGAGCACATTTTAGTCTCGATGCAGAATTCATTTGGTTCTGTTCCAGTCCTGGTTTTGTCTTTGTCTAGTCCAGGTTTAAAGGGGCTGTACCTGATTTTTACTGTTTTCAAACGTGAAAAACAGAACTAGTTTGTTTTAAAGTCTTGACAGCACTTTTCACGAGCCAGTTTAGTAGTCCTGGGTAAAGCTAACAAACATTAGCATGCTAACGGCGCACTTCCTGCTTCTCGTAGAATAAAACACTCTACAAAAAGATTCAGAGAATGTGCTGTGGTCTCATTTTCACCCGGTTATATGCTTTTACAACATATCTGTGCTGGGGCTACACATAATTGGTTTTATTACATGCAAAAAAAAATTGTGCGCATGAACTGATTCTGTTTTTCATGTTTCAAACAGTAAAAATCAGGTAAAGTCCCTTTAATTCTTTGAATAGCCCCAGTTTGGTCCCAATGTTAATGTGGTGATGTGGTGCTTCACTGAATGCCAATATTTTTGTTTTATTTCTTTATTCAGCCTTGAAACAGTTGAACTCGGCCCACAGTCCAAACTATCCCGTCAAACATGAACACTTTCCTCTACTCATCTGTAATTATGAATCCAAAGTTTGACTCGGCTTTAGCCATTGTTTTTGCTCTGCCATCTGCTTGTCGTCTGTGGAGAGAAGAAATGGCAGAGGTTTGGAAACCCAGGCAGCAGCCCAACAGGCAACAGCAGCAGGACCAGTGTCAGTGCCAGAGTCCCGTCGACTTTTCCATCGGACTGAAGCGAAACCTGGATAACAAGAGATGCATCTGATCTGAGATGACCAGGAGGGCTTAAGACGAGAGAAAGAGAAGATCAGGCCAAAAACCACCAGCTTAAAGTCCAATTTCTATCAAGTTATCCTTAGCGTTTGAACAAATAAACACAATCAATAAATCCAAATCCAAGGTCTTTGGATTTATTGACTGTTGTCTTTTGGCTTCAATAAATTCTGCTGTTTCTGCAACAAGTCGTCTGTCTCCGGTGGATTTATTCTTACAGTAAGAGTGTTATTGCAACAATCTTCAAAAGCGTCACATAATTGAACTAAAATTGGACTGTATTTTTTTTTGACACAATAAGAGCTCGAGGAAGAAAGATACTGTCAAAAGTTAAAACTCAGAATACAAATCTCTAGTATAACTGTACTTATGAAACTACTGCACATCTTAGAATTACCTAATATATTTTTACAGGACTACTTTTAAGTGAACTGTAAACATTTTGAATTCTGTAGCGCACAGTGAATTTTTTCTCTAAAACATCAGAAATTTGACTTGTTTTTAACATTCACAACTGAGAAAAAATCCAATCCGAACTGAAGTGATGAGATAGCTCAATAATTAGATTTGATGATTGGTGTTTACATTGAAAATCTCATGCAAAACATATGTATCAATTCATAATAAAGGCACTGTACCTGATTTTTACTGTTTTGAAATGTGAAAAACAGAACTAGTTCATCTTAAAGTCTTTACATCAGTCACATATCGCTCAGTTTCCTAGTCCTGGTATCCAAAATATTCATAGCGATGATGAGTTTATGAGCACTTTTCGAGTCTCTGAGCCCAGATCAAGTTTTTTGTCCCGGGTAAAGCTAACAAATATTAGCATGCAAACAACACACTTCCTGTTTCTCGTAGAATAAAGGGCTCTATAAATCAATGCAGAAAAAGCGCTGTGGTCTCATTTTTACCCAAATAGATGCGTTTACAATATATCTGTACTAGAGAAAAACAGATACCTGCAACAAACTGAGAACATGAACTAGTTCCATGTTTCAAAACAGTAAAAATCAGGTACAGCCCCTTTAATGCGGCCACATTTGTAAAGTAAAATAATTTCAATCTTTTATATTTTCTCCCACTCGGCTCCGGATAAGCAGAAGAAGATGGATGAATTGCTGTGTTTTTCTTGTTAACAAATGCATAGGTGTGAACGATATGAAAACTAAAATGTTTAATTTACTATTTGAATATTCTCAAAACTCCAGAAATTAGATAATTATTGAGTTTTTGAAGTGCATGTGTAGTAGCTAGAATAGTAGTTCCTCATGGCATAACAAAGGAAAACAACAGCGATTTGCCCTGAAAGTAAAATTTATTTGATTATTATTACAAATTAAACTCCTCTCGGAAAATCGTCAGCATCACATTCCTTGCTGTACCTAAAATTAAGTGCGTCACCAAACCACTCAGTCCAAGAGTCTTTGAACGTCTTATAATCACACTCAAGTTCCATGACACTAATTTAACGCAGTTCTCCTGATAATGAGCGTTTCTCCTTACCAAACATCATTATAGCTTTAATCAGGCCGTTAATAGGGGACAGTGAAGAGCGAGGAGAATGCTTATCAGATCACTGTCAATGTGCTGTGAGCCACAAGAACAATTATACAAAAATAAAAAAATAAACTCTCAGATGCCAGATGATTGCGCATGAAAATGTGGTATAATGAAAAAGGAAAAAGGGGTGGTTCTGTTCCTTGAAAGAGTGACGTGTGAAGTATTTTTGTGTCGTATGTAAAGAGGACATGTACAACCGAACGCTGTTTTAAATCTAAACACACTTTATTTAAATGGGAAATTTTATAAACTAAAAATTTATGCACAGAGAAAAACTGTAATACGTTTTCAATTTGATCTAGTCCTAAAACAATAAACCAGCAAAAAAAAAGCAAAAAAATAAAAAATAAACATAAAAACACGCACACAACAGAAAAATAACAGAAACAACGAAGAAAAATTCAAAATATATCTTTTTTTTTTTGGTATTTGTAAAATTCTGCATTCAACTCTATTACAAGGATATTAAAGGAGATATATTGTTTATTTTCCATGTATTGAACTCTACCATGAGTAGATCATATTTTTTTATTTTGTTAATTGTAAACTGCGATATTGATCTTAAATGGCTTAATCGTAGAAACATGTCCATTAACTTCCTGTTCAAAGCTGCAGAACTGATAAGCCCTGCCTCTTCATAGTGATATTCAATGTAACAAGCAGTGGACTTTAATTTACTCGTTTTCACTTTTGAAAAGTGGCTGCCGGACATGTTTTAATTCTATATTCACACTTGGAGTCTTAATTTGTCAAAAAATTACAACTAAGAACAGTGATGTGGGCGGGGACAGGGGAATGGTGAAAACAGGAATTTTCTGAGCAGTTGAGCCTCATTTGCAGAACAATACAGGATTAACTCAAACAATTAAAGTAAGATAATGATGGGGAAACACTGTTGTAACAAGATTATAAACTCATAAAAGCTCATTTTGCATAATATACTGTATCCCCTTTAAACTTCCTTTGTCACTGATGAAGGGAAATACTTTGATATAATAGAAGACTTTTGCACTAATGCATTTTCTTCATAAATATTACAACTTAAAGTAGCACTAAGCTTTACAATCTTTACATAACAAGATTTTGAGAGAACATAAAGAGAGATTTGTTGCTATCTAATTACAAGCCAAAGTGATCAAAGTTTTAAATCTAAAAATGAATCAAAATTTTAAATTTAAGGCAAAGTTTAACTAGGTTTTCATCTTCAAAAAGCAAACATCCAAAATCCCCTTTTCAATTTTTTAATGACTAATATTTTTACAAAATGAACCAAGGAATTTAAACCCTGTTCTGTCCATTTTTTCAAATTTAAATGTTGAAATTTAAATATGTGTTATTTTGGCTGTTTTTTTACACATAAAATACATGAAAACTTTATTCACCTTATTCCGGAAGTTGCTGTACGCGCTGCCGTCTTGTTTCCGTTGTAGTTTACATGGAGCAGACAAGCTCAACAGCACAGTCCACATGGACTAAAAAGCCATTTTCAGACTGACCAGGAAATCATTGCGTTGTGACTTGTTGTTGCTCGTGTTCGTTAAACATTTTACACAAATCAACCTACTTTACTTATAACATTTTAGCGGCCAGACTTTTCCCTCGTTCGTCATTAGCTTTAACGGAGTTCTCGTCAAACAGAAGTGCGTTTACAACAAAAGTGCAAAAAACGGCAAAAGTGGGCGGGGCAGAATAAGGTGAATAAGATGAAAAACTTGTAATACATTTTTAATTACTTTAATGCGAGTAAACTACAGGAGAAGTTTCAAATTGATAGCTTCACCTTAAATGTAAGATGTTTTTCCATTTACCTACAGAGTCTAATTATAAAAAAAAACTGTTAATTATTTAGATGAATAGAAACTGTGTGTTGGTGGAGTTTACGGTGACCTCGCCTCCAGAAGGACCAAATAAAAATCTGTTATTTACGACTATTGCTGATACTATTTACTACTTTGCTGATGCCGTAGAGTTATCATTTAAAAGTCCATGGGGAGAGCAGTTGATTTTCACAGGTATCGATCGGAGCAGGTACAAAAACATAAACTTTAAGAGCAGAGCGACTACTGAGAAAATGAGACTGAACCTGTTTTCAGAAGCAAAACCAGTCTCAGCCAATGTGCATTCAATTCAAAGGTCAACCTAAAATGCGGTACAAGGTTTTTGTTTTGCGCTTGCACTTTTGAACAGCTGCACGAGGTGGAACGGGGATGCTCTGTGAGTGACAGGGCCAATAAGAAAAGAGAAACTGTACATTGTTTTGGCTCTTATGACAGTGAGGCGCTTAAACCAGCAGAAGTTTACACAAGGTGATATTACTGTGTCGTGCGCCCACCTTAGACGCCCTTTTCAGCACAGTATGAAACTAGGTTATATCATTTTCAAAGAGCAAACCAAGAATTTTCTATATAAAGCACAAGTATGTTTTAGTCAAATGTGGTGTCTCTCGCCAAACAAACTTTATGACTCAAACTCTGATAGTTGACTGTTGAAAGTTAAGACAGAACTTTCAAGATCGATGTCAGTTTATTTTTCTTTTAATAAACTATGAACCCGATTCGTGTGTGTGTTCTTAAAACCCCTTTCCATTTGGACCTGTTTAAAAAAAAAAAAAGACTCAAATGAGCCTCATTTCAAACTGAAGCTGTTCTTGAACTCTACACAATGAAGTGCAGTTAGGATTGTATTTTTATTTGAGTACAGGATTCAGCTAAACCTCCCAGTATTAGGATGGATTATGGGATGAGTTTCTATAGACAAAATTACAAACTATTTGCAAAGTCAGAAAATAAATTGACAATGTTCTTGAATTATCTTTTAAAGGACACATATTATGCATTGTTTATATTATTATTGCCCTTTAAACATGCTCTTCAGTACCTTTCCTTTGTCATCTCATGTTTAGAAAAAAGTGGGAAAAAAATGAAAACTTCATATTGCTTTCTATCACTCAGGTGCATAAAGATTGGTGTTGGCACTCCAGCTACAGTGGTGGGAAATACAAATTGAATGAAAAAAAAATAAAAGCTAGCTTTGCCCTGACATGCTAATGTATGTGCATTGAACGCTGTAATGAACGCAATAGAACTAATGTATGGACTTAAAATCAGTACCAGAGACGTCCAGATTTCCTGTGATATTACAAATATGTGAAATTTGAAACTGAGTGTTTTGTGAGGCTCAGAGAAGAAGCAGACGAGATTAATGAAACAAGCGTCTTGAATAAAACTAAATACAACTCCAGGTTGGTTTTTAATGAGGGAGCAATGTTAGAACATGCTAAAATCTCAAAAAAGTACACAGATGTTACAACCAGAACGACGTGACAGCAGTCAAGAGAAAAATCCAAGGCACTTTTCTCTTGACTGCTCTCACATAGTAACAACATAGTGAGTCTTTCATCTGTGTGTCCATATTACTGGCTTCATCCTTGCAGAGCACCTGTAGATTGCATTTTTTGTATCCACTGTTCTCACTTTATCGCCTGTTTTTAATTCTCACAAAAGTACATTTTGCATTGTATGCGTCCTTTTATTGTCTTAAATATACCAATTTAAACAAAACAGTTCTCATGAAGGGAGTCATGTTAAAAAGAATGACTGTTGACATTGGTTAGAGGCAGAATTTGACCAGGACTGAATCTGCACCAACACAAGCTGGCAACGGGACAGACTGAAGAAGGGCTCATTCTGAGAGCACACACCAGATGGAGAAGAGCTCAGTGCTAACAATCTGAGGGGACTTAAATATAGAGCCTCAATAAAACAGTGAAGTGGGCCTTGACCTGTAGCGATATTGAGAAAGACGTTTGGCTTCTTAAAGGGCCTGTACCTGATTTTGAACTATGAAAGAACAGCATATTTTAGTTTGAACTGTTAACCTTGCTCAATAGTCTTTTCTCTTACTTTGGTGTGGATCTACGGTGAAGTTTGTTGCTTGGTTCTCATCCTGCACAATGCCTTTTAACATTCATAGTTGCAATTTTTACTTTTTTTTCCCTCAAATAGCTGCTTTTGCAAGAGTGTTTTCCTGAAGTGCAATAAATACAAGTCCGATAAAGCAGTGGTTCTCAAACTTTTTCAGTCGCGACCCCGAAAATAAAAATAATTCACATTTGCGACCCCCAAACACAAAAAATATGCTATATGCAAAGTGATTAGCTGATAGCTTTATATCTAATTTTTAAAGATTTTGTTGATTTTATTTTGAGAATATAGACCTAGAAAAACAACTTTCATTGGCCAACAAATAGGAATGGACATTTACCACTGCATTTGAAGGGTGTTAAGCCTTGTTTAACACTAATGTATAAAATTTTCCCATCATCTGGGGACCCCTGGTTTGAGAACCACTGCGATAAAGGGCCTTTAATGTGCGTATGACAGGTGTTTTTTTTTCATGATTTTCTAGTTTTAAGTTTATTGCTTGGAAGATAGCTTTGCATCCATCAAGAGTCAGTTTGTGAAGAAAAGTTGAAAAATATGTTGAAATTTATATGAAGTAGACAACACGATGACGTCACACTACGGAAACACTCTGGGGACAATTTAAAACCAAGAAACGCATTTTTCTGATCCTTTAATTCGACAAAATAAAGGTGTTCCCATATATTTCTTTTTGTCAGATAATAACTTCTGTGACATTAGAGGAGTTTTGACCCAGTGTACAAATAGGGTTGCTAGGTAACAGTTACAGAATTTCCTAGTGTGATCTCATGATTTACAATTATAGTAAGTAAAAAATTAAACTAAAAGATTGCCAAAGTGGGATAAAAAAAAGTGTTGATTCTTCAGCAGAATCTTAACTATAATTATCTTAACTGTGTTTTAGTAAAATTAGCACTTCAACCTTTCATACTGTAAGATTGAATTATACAGCACTGAATCAAACAAGAAGACTGCATTCCCACGCTTTCTGTCATCTGCCAATCACGGCCTACTACCATTATAATTGTCTGTCAATCAATTACCTTTCACATCATTCAAATTACATTTTTTTTTTTTTTTTTTTTTTAAATCGCTTTGGCGCAAATTGCAAAACTTTCCACTCAGGGAGCAAACACTCTGCTTATATTGGCACCACTTTATCCATTTTCAAGCCGTAACTCTCAAATCAAAACGACTGCATCGCCATCATTTTATGTTTGTCTCGCAAATGCAGCTCCAAATAAATAAATAGATAAATACAAATGGCCCAAAGCAGTTGGACAAAAACAAAAAACAAACAAACAAACTTTAAAAGACTCTTGCGATCATATTCTCCAGTAACAAAATCACCAGCCTCATCTTCACCAAGGAAAGTCGTTTTCAACATTTTTAACCGAGCGATCATACTCTGCCTTCACTGCGTCACTAATAGCATTACTTTTAAGCTCTAAAGTTTGCCTATTGAAGTCTTTGAAACAGTTTACAACAATCTTATGGCATCTAACAATCTATTGACAATCATCTGCCACTATCAGGACTGTCAAAAAGCTATAAATAAACTCTTACTCATGCTTCAGTTGTAATCCCCGGAACTTAAAAACACATCCTTTTCTGTCCCTGCACCTGTCACGTCTGGTGCGCCGCCGGGGTGGGAGCTCCGCCTGACACCGACAATATGACTCATTCAGTCTGAGCGGTTTGCAGTCATTTCCCCTTAACTTTTACACCCCACTGTACGTCTGAATCATAGCCAATTGATCATAAGTTTATCTCTTGTGCGGCGGCAGCGTATCACAGCAACTGCAACTTTGACAAAACAAAGCCTGTTAATTGCAATGATCGCAGCGTGAACTTATATTTGAAGTAGGTGCTCCTTAAAGAACAAAGAAAAGACCTCGTTTGTCAAAGAGTCTGATCTTTCTTTCTTGGCAAACTTCTTGATGATGGTCAGGTTAGCCCTTACAAGCCCACGCAGTGACGTGTTCAGTCAGTGTCAAAGTGGATATCCACATGGACTCAGAGGGGTCCAGTTATCCAGGCAGGAGCAAAATAAGAGAGCACAATGAAAAAAAGTGCTGCTGCAATTTGTAATGTGTTGCATGGGATTTATTATTACAAATTACGTAACCTTTTCTACTGCAGTACTTTGATTTTAAATAGAGTTTGTCCAAAAATATAGTACTCATTATTGCTCCAAATGCCATTTGAGTACACGAGGAATACACTTCAAACCAGCCGCAATTATGGAACAAAGAATGTTTTTTTCCACTTTGTTCATTGCGCATTTTGGGAAAAATGTGGTCCTCCAAGCAAAAAAAGAGACCACACACTCACTTATAGCACATCCAATGCATTTAGCACATTAGCAAATGCTTGATAAACATAACCTTCTCCCAAATGATATATATATTTTGTATTGCTTTGACAGACTCAAAACTGATATTTGCAAAACAGCACAAAACTGTGAGCAGAATTTCAGTTTTTGTAAACAACTTTTTTCTGGGCAAAATTGAGTTTTTAGACTGATACATTTTCCTCGAAAACCATCCAAACTCTCAAACGTCAGCCATGTATTTTGTATGTGTCTGTCATTCATTTGACTCTGGAGCTCAGAAGTCCCAGTCCTGCTCTCAGTGACCAACGTGACCACTGGGTAGTCTGCCACTGGAATTCAGACTTTGTGACTTTGAGGCTGGAGGAGTTTTTAGTTTTTTTTGCATAAGTCAGTCAATATTAAATTTTTTTCAAGAATATATATGTTATATGTTATATATATGTGTATATATGTTTATAACTTTACCAAGGTATCTATTTTGATTTGATTGTAGCAAGATGTTTATTCACCAACACTGCATTTGCATATTATATGTGTTCTTGAAAATCAGAGAAAACATTTACCAACTTAGAATGTTGGATATACTTGGATATATATTTCCGTTTGGGTTGTTTACCTTGTGTGAATTCTTCTGTAGTTCTGCAAAAAGAACAAGGTCAATTCAGTGAACAGGTTTGTTTCTGAATGAGAACTGTTTGTTCTGTTCTGAGAAAGAGCCACAGAACTATGAACTGATGAAAAATGTTCCAAATGATTCAACCACTTAAACCCCTGTTCAGATAAATGTTTGAATCAAGTAACTAAACTAAAGTTTCAAAAAAATGTGACAAGACGATTGCGAAAAACTAAGCTTTCAGCCGTTTACTCAAGCGAGCACTGAAAAATGGCTCGAGGTTGAATAGAGGGACGTTTTCAGTCTGGTTTGAAGCACTTTTATCTTCATCAGAAACTCTGCATTTCAACAACTGTCAGTTATAAGATCATTTAGAAACATTTCGTAGAGTTGACTCACAATGACTTGACACTTCTTTTTCCTCGCCCTTCCCTCCCTTCTGCAGATTATGCACTTCCACATGATCATCTTCAGTTGTTTAAGGTCAGCGTGTTCATTAAATCTGACTGACCGGCGCAGAGATACCGTGAGGTGCAGCCACCGCCTCGACCTTTGCCGAAAACAGACAGCATTTGAGTTGCCATTTGTGACGTTTCGCTGTGAAGTGATCAACATTGGCTGTGACTTCTCGGCTCACACACCATCAGAGCTGTGATCTCAATTAGCTGCAGAGAGAAGCACAATAGAGGCGGGCTGACACCGCACAGACAGGACGGGCCGATTAGACGAGGCGCCGACTGATGGAGGAAAATGGCGGCTCGAGGGAAAACTGCGAGTCAACCCACAACCGCCGTGTGTTACTATTTTAGACGTTTACTTTTTTTTGAAAACGATGCAGTGTTTTCTTTTTTTCCCTGTCATTTTTTTGTGATGCACTATGTAACTTTTCAAATTATCTTTTCTTTCCCTCTGCCGTTGGACTCATGAACACTTTGTAACACCTGCCACTTTAACAATATATTATATAAGAACTATCTATTTGCACTGCTACATTTGCCAACTGTACATTTCTGTATATAGTCTTAGTCTATCTTAGTCTATTTTAGTCTTATTCTTAATTTTATGCATGCCTCTTTTATATATTTTATTATATTTTATTCATTGATTTATGTTGCACCTTACGCCAAAGCAAGTTCCTATGTTTGTGAATTTTTGATCATTGACAACGGCAATAAACCGTTTCTGATTCTGATTATATAAGAACAATCTATTTGCACTACCACATTTGCACATGGCACTGTCTGCCAACTGTACATTCTGTATATAGTCTATCTTAGTCTATTTTATTCTTAATTTTATGCATGCCTTTTTATATATTTTTTATATTTTACTCATTGCTTTATGTTGTACCTACGCCGAAGCAAATTCCTGTTTGTGAACTTCACTGACAATGGCAATAAACCGCTTCTGATTCTGATTCTGATTCTGATTCTGATTCTGATTCTGAAATGAGGGGGACTTGGCTTGGCATTAAAGGGCATATGACAAGTTTTTATGATGTTCTAATTTTGATTTTGTTTGGTGTATTAAAACCAATTGTAAATATAAATTATAGTTTTACAGCAACCGAGTCACCGCTTGTGGAGAAAAGAGTAAAAATCTGTTGAAAATGACAGGAAACAAAAACAAACTGATGACATCACACTAGGAAGAATCAGATATATTCCATCCAAAGGTTATAGATAATTTACTCAAAATAATTTACTTTGACCCTTTCAACATTAATTCAGCAAAATAAACATGTTCACATGTATTTTTATTTTTTAAAGTTACTAAAAAAAAAGTTTTAGCCCTGGTGTACAGCGTTTACTATGGTTATTTTCTAGTGTGATGTCATCATTTATCATCAGGAAGTAAAATGATAAAGCTAAAAAAAAAAAAAAAGAGCTAAACTGGGATATAATTTGTACATTTTTTAGCAACCTGTCATGAGCACTTTAAAGGTCCCATAACATGCAAAATCGACTTTTCAGAGGTTTTAACCTTCCTACAGTGCTATTTGGGCCTCGTATGTTGTGCCCAAAGTGTTTTTTTGATTGATTCCCGCATGTTTTCGCTAGAGAACTGTCTTTTCCGTCCCCCTCAGCTGAGCAGCAGACGGGGGCTCCTCACAAGGATGACGCGCTTCCCAAGGATGACGCGGTGTTTAAGCCACGCCTCCAGGAAGCGCGCAGCCGCAGAATAAAAACAGCTAATGCTAATGCTACACAGTAATTACACGATGGATACGACAGATCGAAGAGTTAGCTTGTTATTTACCAAACGGCAACGTCTGTCGTCGAGGCCCTGGAGCACGTCAAACTCCAGGTCAGATCCAGGACGTAGGACTCAGCACGACGCACCGTCAGGACGGATAAAATGTTTATTCCTGTGTTTGTGTATCGCTGTTTACCGGAGCACACGGCGCTCTCCGCTCTAGGCTTCGGCACGATTTGGGCGGGGGGGCGCGCGAGTTGGGCGGGGGAGGCAGCCTGCTCTCTGTTCGGGGGGGTCAGATCTCAGAGTGAGCCGTTTGCTTTTGCAAGGCGGGGGGCCAGTCCAAGAAATGGGTGTTTTTTGGAAACTGTTATGTTATGGATATTGCACAACGCAAGCCCTTAGAATAGACTGTGTAATGGGGAAAATAGCAGAATATGGGACCTTTAAACTAATCTATCTTGCTTTTATGGAAGTATATCTTTTTGTTTGTTTTTTCTTTCTTTCCAAAAAAAAAAAACACAAAATACACACTTGAAAACATTTTGTTATCACTAATTAGTCAGAGAAACCATAGTCCCTGTTGCTTGTTCAAACAGTAATAGAGGCTGGAAGTGGGTTTAACTGGCTTTAACATTAGCACATTAGCAAAGTGTGGAACTATTTAATATTTAATGAAGTAGCTTAGGGAAATAAAACAAAACTTTTTCTTTTTTTTTGTTTCATTATCCTACTCCTTTTGAGAACTGTAAACCTACACCTAAAACTGTGATGCGCCAAAAGCTCAAACAAATTAATTCAATTTTCAATTTATTTTGAATTTTAATTACTACTTACTAATTAAGAATTTGACTTTTGGAGTTAGTGAGTCCAAGTAATTTATCTTTTGGACAAGAAATAACCAAATAAAACAATAGTCTAAGTCTGTAATGAATAAAACACATTTGATTAAAAAAATAAAAAGTCAACGTGCTTGTGTTACCAAAAGGTTCCGAGGAGCAGGAGTTTAGAAAAGTCCCCATCCCTATTTCATACTCAGCGCATACATACTTCAAATGGGGAGTGGGAAAAAATGCCATACTGTGGAACATTCTGGCCAAAGTAATTACCGTTCTTCTCTTCATTAAAAACACAAAAAGATTAACTAAAACGTGACAGATTTAAAATACTAAATTAAAATCCAAAGCAGCAAATAGGCGCCCTCCACCCAAAATTACAAAGTGCACCTTTATACAACATCGTACCTGGTTCTTACAAAATGTGATCCCAATGTGAACTTGAAAGAAATCAATAAACTGTTATAAGGGAAGGTCATCAGACTGTTGTTGTTCCTATCAATATCTGTCCACTGCATTTGACCCAGCCCTTCAAAACTGCGGCAGAAACATGTCACGTCCAATCTTTGTGCTCATACGTTTCTAGTTTAAGATGGAGAAACCAGCGCATGTCCACTCTGCATGGACACTCTGCCGTCCACGAAAAGGACTTAAAATCCAGAAACGTACGCCCTCCACTTCAGTCAATTAACGTTTCCTCTTCACAGCTTTCCAAACAGTATTCCCTAAATCCCTTTTCTTCTCGTCCAGGCTGTGTTGTGAGTGCTGGTTGTGGCTGGACAGCTGCTGCCCTCTCTCTGTTGTCTGGGCTGGAGTGCTGCCAGCGCCTGTCCTGTTTGCACTCTCTGGATGTTTCCTTACCTGATGATTACGCCTTTTCCACAGAGCCGCCCTGTCACTGCACATCTGACTCACGGCCACTGCAGCACTGACAAGAGTCTGGCCGTCACTGTCTGGAGGGCTGGGCAGTAAAGAGGGCTTACACTCATTCACTCAGTTACTTGAAAATAACTCATAAAAATACTTTTAATAATTTTTGATCACTGTACTTGCGCTTGAGTAAAATGTTCAGCTATCTCTAGGTGTAGTGTGGTTGATCGGTGTGTCAATCAGTAGAAGAAGACTCGTTGACGCTAGCTTCTGTATATTAAATTAAGTTTATTTCAGACAGCAGCATCACATACAGGCAGTCGACGTTGCCTGGGAGTCCCACTTTGGCCAAATCCAGGATCTCCCAGACTCTAGTGTTACATAGCTTTATATATGGTAGGACGAATGCTTCTTCAAAAGAGACAAACCCCCTTTTCAGATATGAAAAACCACTCCCAATTGTTTCTTGATTAACCCTTTCTTTGTTTATGGTCACACGACCTAATCACTGTGATTATGATTCCCTTTTCTTCCTTTTTGCCCCCCAGTCTAGAGGTGATTGAATCAACACTTATCTCTGCAATTGTCACTCACAGTAGATACTTCAGTAGTTTTGTGTTTTCTGGACCTGGGAGATGGGACGTTGATGGGATAATAAAATGTCTCGATATCATTACCTGACGGAGCTCATTCATTTGATTGTATCTTTGGTATAACTAGCACTCTTAACTTCACAACTAAATACTCTTTGGTCACAGTATAGGTTTAACGTGCCACAAATAAAGCAGATAACCAGAATGGAATAGTCTCAAGTCTTTCAATCCATGTACGCATCTTATTACGTAAACTTATTGGTTGTAGGCTACTCGATATTCTTCTTGGAATATACAAGAATGTGCACAAAAGAGACTGTTTACCAGATCATTTCTATATCACTTTGCACCAGTACTTTTAAAAATAATATCTTACTTGCCATGATCTTAAACATAGTTCTCACATTTAGCTCTACAATGAGAATATCTCTTGGTTCTCAGAGGTAAATGCAAAAAGCAAAGCTAAAATAATCACCCAATTTTGCACTTGCTGCCATATTATTTTGTTCACAGCAAACAATCCTCAACATACCGCTGCTTTTAATTTACTATTTTTCAACTCATCACCGTAGATTATTAGTAATATGTCACGGCAAACTACATCCCACCACCGCTTTAGACGACGCGATGTTATAAAATCTGAAACCCATCGCAATTTGCTGTGTCCTTCTTAAAATAGTCAGTAATATGAGCTTTGAAACACACAGCTTCATAACGGGAGCTGTTTGTCAGTGACTCACCAGCCACCTCCGAGTGTCAAACTATTTCTTTATGATTCATGGCCTGCCACTTTGTCGTTCTTGTTCATCAGTGTCTCGCTGAAAATTGAACACGAGAAGATGTTCTTTTAGCAAGACAATAGAAGTTATAGTATTGCTTGATACTTTTCTTTTAGGTTGTTTAATTAAATTGCAACGCGCCTTCTACTATCGCAAACCAACTTCAAATCGCTAGTTCTGTATCTTCCGCCCACATATTTACTATTCCATTTAAAATAAAAATCGTATTTCAACAGTTGCGATCGTCCCAACAAACAAATCAACAGCCTCTTTGGTGTAGTTCAGTTTTTCGGCGATCACTCACTAGAAATTTCCAGTCGTTTAAACAGCAAAACACATATCATTTTTTGCTTCCGGCCCAAATTACTCAGTGGCTTTCTGAATGTCAGATCCAGCCAGCAGTCACTTTGGCACCACTTGTGACTGTCAGAGCAGCATTTCCTGAAGATGAGCCGATGGAGCTCAAAGCTTGAGGATTTTGGCGTCGGTATCACTGCCGACTCCATGATGGCAAAATGGCATATGCTCCATTTTACCATTTTCCAATTAGGCTGAGGAACCTGAATACTCAAACAAATATTTTAGCAGTTGTACTCAAGTCGGAATACTGTAACGTTAAAATAATGTCCCTCAAGCAGAAGCACAGTGGTCGATAAAATGACTAAAGAGTAAAAAAAGTAATTGGAAAACTACTACTCAAGAGTAACTTTAAGAGTGTCTGGATGCAACACAAGACGTATCATTAAAGGTTATGTAATTGGAAGAACAAAACATTAAATAAAAATGAACACAATCTGGTATTTCCAAAAGAGCGACCACAGAAATGACAAATACGAAATATCTGGAGCAATGCAATAAAGACAAATGTTCAGATTGCTTTTATTGCGAACAGAAGGTTTTGTCAATAGACTTACTCAAAGGAGGAAGAGTAAGCCAATGGAAACTACTAAAACTAAAGAACAATTTTGAAAAGAGTAAGAGAAAAGAGAAGACGACTTGTGCATTTAAAAAGCTTGTGGTATAGTGCAAAATGTCCTTTATTAAGTCCTTTATTATGACTTGGACAAACAGGCAGCACATTTCAACACGCAGCGTCTTCTTCAGGGCTTAACTTTAAGGTAAGCTCGGACTTTCAATCATTGCATTTTGCACTAGTCCACAAGCTTCTTAAATTTAAACCCGTCTTCTCTCCTTTCTTGTTTCTTTGCCCTCGCCCTCGATGAATGCCTGTCTATTTTTGATCTTTGCACATGTTTTTGACATCTTCATTATTGTGATTGGAACCTGCTGCACTTAGAAATACAATTTAACAGGTTTCTCAAATAAATCCTTTTGCATATGTGTGCGTATGTAAGAGGTTAAAGTCTGTACTTGCAACTTTGGGCAAATGATGGGTAGATCCTGGACAGTACTTGGTAAGTGAGAAGGCAACTAATTTCTCAACAATTTTGTTTGAAATGTTATAACTCACTGGTATGCTGGATATCATGGGATCAAACCGTCTTGTCAAAAATACGCTAACCTCTCATAAGACAAGTAGACAGACAGACAACTATTCAATATGAAATACATTTAGAAGAATCACATTGCTGCAAACGCTTTAGGACGGGTAACCAAAGAAAATTTAATTCTGTCAACTGGACAAACGTTTTAAGAGTGAGGATGTTTCACCACTCATCCAAGTACCGTTTTCAGAGAGTCACTGCTCTATATCTGTCTGAAGGGGGTTGCTAACGACACTGAACCTAACACAAACTAGTTTACAGTCAGTCAGAATCTGTTATTAGTTTACTGAACGACTCTGAGGTGTGAAATGTGACCTGAGTCACATTTAGCCTTATCACTCTTGACCCATCAGGGCTCTGTGTAGTTGGCTCCCCTTTCAGACAGATATAAGCATAGACTCACCAATTCAGTCAGAGAAACTGACAAAACTACTGGGATGAGTGGCAAAAGGTCTTCACACTTAAAACGTATGTGCAGTTGCGCAATTAAATTCAATTTTGGTTTGCCTGCCTGGACGAGCAAGGTGGATGAAATGTCTCACTCAACAAAGCTTGGGACACTCGAGGAGGTACAGTAAAGGACCAGGCTTCTCCTCTAATATCACATACTTACAATGTCTAATGAAGAACACGGGGAAACAAGATGTAGACCGCCTAAAATAACCCAGGGACACATCATAAATAGTAGCATTATGTGTAAAAACTTCCATTGATTAAATGCACAAAAGCTCCCACTTGAGAAAATCCAATGTGTGCCACCAAGCTTTAAAGTCACCCAACAGCGAAATTGTCTGTTTTACACAGTCTGACCAGATGTGTGAAAAAACAGGGTTACACATAGTTCCAATTCATCCGGGATCTGTCACCGTTTCGTTTTTTACAAGTGTACTTTCTGCTCCGTACAAGGACTCGGATCTGTTCCCAAAATGTGAGCACAAAAGAGAATGTGTGTTTATTCTATTCCCACGGGTCGGCTGAGGTAGTGGAGTAGATCAGATAATTCGGCAGAACGGGAGCGTAGCAAGAAGCATTTAGCACCACACTGCCCCCTCCAGACCACAGCCCCCCACACACACAAACAGGGTTAACACAGGACACTCACACAGGTGCAGCACAAGTACATGGGAGAATGAAGTACAGGAGGCGTCTTTTGTCAAGGGAGGACATATTTTAAAATTTTGAAAGATTTCTAAATATTATCTCAAAATAGAGCTTGCCTCCTTGCAAGCATTATAGCATCTAGGTTTGAGTATAAAATGTTCTAGGAATAAAGTTAATTGAGCAGCATATTTGTTACTCACCTCCAGAGTGTGCTCTCAGTGACGCTGCCGATGTGAAAATCGTATAACTTGGTCAGAATGAGGATCACCTGTGAACAAAAAGATAGGTGTTTTAAATATTTAGAAAGAAAGCAAAGATAGAAACATAGATTATGGAACAGGCAAATGCTTCAATGGAACAGATTTTGAGTACATACAGTTGAGTGACACTCGCTCTGTGAACACCTGCTGGGAGACGGCCCTGCTGGCAGAGCCAGCGTTTACGCATGTAAGCTCACACAGCCACAGCTGTGCATCAACAGCCACACAATGAGCAACAGCAGGGCGTATACACGCAGCACTGACTGCACTTTTTGTTTGTTTTTTCTCTGAAAAAAGCCTCTTGAAACAAGTTTACAATGCAAATAATTAACTGGATAGGCTTGTAGCCTATTCGCTGTCTGTACAGGCTGGTGATGGCAAATGCAACTTTTTTCAACTTTCAACTGCATCCAAGATGCATGCTTATAAATGGAATATGTGTCTATACTTGCGTCAAATAGTAGGATTTATTCAATTGTCATAGGGTGAAAGACACTTATGTGTCCTCTCCACTCTTCACAGACACCTTTGGTGTGAAATTGAACCACTGTCGAGAGAGAGTACGCGGATTGTCGAAAAAGACGCTTATTCCACTTTGCCATCTGCTGATGGATGTTCACCTCCAGGTTATAAAACACTTTCGAGGGAATATAGCCAAAATTAGACGAACAAGTGTCACAGCAGTTTTTAGCATGGATAACACACTTGACCTGACCTCCCTCATGGTGCGATGTTTTTACATAATAGATCCCGTTTCTATCTCTGGGTCCATGTACTGTCTGCATCTGTTCTCCCCTCAGGCATCTTCTATTAGCATACAATATCCCTTTATGGTGATTTGTTTGTTGTTGGATAATTGAGAACATTCTGTATTGAGTATTTAATTCCTCTCCTGCGCAGGGATAAGAGCGAAATATGTGTTTTGTGTGAGATAGATAGATAGATAGATAGATAGATAGATAGAGAGATAGAGAGAGAGAGAGAGAGAGAGAGAGAGAGAGAGAGAGAGAGAGAGAGAGAGAGAGAGAGAGAGAGAGAGATAGAGAGATAGAGAGATAGAGAGATAGAGAGATAGATAGATAGAGAGATAGATAGATAGATAGATAGATAGATAGATAGATAGATAGATGGATAGATGGATAGATGGATAGATGGATAGATGGATAGATGGATAGATGGATAGATGGATAGATGGATAGATGGATAGATGGATAGATAGATAGATAGATAGATAGATAGATAGATAGATAGATAGATAGATAGGTTTTGATGGTCAAAATATAATGCTGTACAGAAAATACAAAGTTCAAATAGAGCTATCCAAATTAGAATTAGGCCTACTTTATAGTAAGACCAACACAAGTGGAGTCAACAGAGCAAAGCACAAAGTGTGTCTTTCCCTCAGGACCTGAACTGGACTAGAACAAGGAGCCAAATGGGAGTGCAGATGGGAGGAAGCCATGCCCCATCACCCCTGACCACTGCAGCGCCCCCTGCAGTACCCCGGGGTCTGGCACAGCGCTGTGGCCCAGAGGCTTACAGGACCTTCACAACCTCTGGCTCAGCCTCATTTCCCCATGAGCTCTGCCAACAAGATGGCCGCCCACCAAGGACCTCTCCAATGAGTCTAAAGTGCCAAGATATACACCACAGGCCCAGCGGTCCCTCCTACAGACAACATATGGTTTGTCCCGAGCAAGAAGCAGGGCCAAACAGAGGGCAATGTGGGACGTATGGAAGACACAGGATTCTCACCGACTGCATGTTAAAAGGGACAGATGGAGGTTGTGCAGATGACAGCAGAACATCAATGATATTATCTCCTGTAAAAGCTCAAAATACTACTAAAATGTGAAAAAGCAGCTAAAGTCTGATAACAAATATACCAGTATACAAATATTTAGATTCAAGCTGACATTTAAAAAAGAAAATCAAGTTAACAGTTTTAGAAAACCAGATAAACAACAGAACACTGTGGGGTCATACCTAATATTTCTGGGTCTACGTGCTGAGGAAATTCCTTGTTGTGTTGAGTTGAAGTGTCCTAAATCTCAAACTACCATTAGCAAACATGCTAGCTAAGCTCTGCGCAGTCGGAGCAACAACAGAGAAACTACTCTTGGTTTCCACTTTGCCATATAAAGTTAATTTGAGCAAAACAAAAGCTACTTCCTTATGTAATACTAAACAAATGTTAACTCTCCTACAATATAAGGCAACAAACAAATACTTCCTTAACTGGACTCTCCGTTCTATGCATTCATTACATAGAATGTGTTGTTAGCAGTGTTTTAAGTGTTTTGTGCTGTGCCCTCTACAGCCCTGTATTAAGTCATCCCTCTTGACATTCCGAAACATTCAGGACAAAAGCTGCAAACCACTCAAAACGCATGTCCTTTTAAATATGCCTTTAAAATGTATACAGAAATATGCAGTGTCCTGGGAGCTCGGGATTTGAAATGGAAAGTGGTGGTCATTTACAAGATGTCCTTCTCTCTACATGTAAACAAGCATCCAAACCAAATATGAATACAAAACAGTTTGTTTTAAGGCCACTTGAAGAGCAAGCCTAAAGTCTCTCATCCATTGTCTGTTTTCATTTATTCTGTGCATGTTCTGATGTATGTTTGATTGATAGATGTATTGGCTGTTGTTCATTCATTTTCATTCATTTTCTACCGCTTGTTCCAGTTAGGGGTGGCAGGTGACTGACTTTAGGCCTTAGGCGGGGTACACCCTGGACAGTGGCCAACTCGTCACAGGGCTGACACGTAGACACGGACATTGACAGACAACCACTCGCTCTCACATTCATACTATGGGCAATTTAGAGTTAATTAATTAGACCAATTATCCTGAACACATGCATGTCTTTGGACGATGGGAGGAAGCCGGATGTTGGTCTGGTCCGGGAATCGAACACACAATCTCCTTATTGGGAGGCAGGTGCTCTAACCGCTCTGGTCCGTGCACCCCTTAGCCCTGTATTGGCTGTTGTAACTGCAAATCAAAATAATGATCTGTTCTATGTACTGCACAATGAGTTAAAGGTGCTGTACCATTCTGTATATAGTGTTAGTCTATCTTAGTCTATTTTATTCTTAAGTCTATTTTATTCTTAATTTTATGCATGCCTTTTTATATATTTTTTATATTTTATCCTTTGCTTTATGTTGCACCTACGCCGAAGCAAGTTCCTACGTTTGTGAATTTCACTGACAATGGCAATAAACAATTTCTGATTCTGATTCTGATTCTGATTTTAGGGTTTTGAAAAGTGAAAAACTGAATTAGTTCATGTACCCGGTTTTTTTACATGCATAAAGAAAAGCCTGAACCAAGTTTTTCCCCAGTACAGATATACTGTAATAGCATCTATTCATATATTCATTCATATATCTATTTATAGAGTGTTTTATTCTACAAGAAGCAGGAAGTGGACTATTAGCATGCTAATATTTGTTAGCTTTACTAAAGACAGCAAAACTGGCTCTGGGTTCAGAGACTTAACAGTAAACATCAGGTACAGTGCTTTTAACCAACAACAAATCATCTGTAAAACTGAGTCCTGCTCCAACATTCAGCTGTCTTCATTTGTATTCAGACGACTTTGGTTCTTTTTCGACAATATTAGGAGGATCGTTGATTTGTGATGTCAGTTTGAAATGCAAATATGTTTTACTTTGCCTATTTATGTAATATGCTTCTTTTCTGTGATTTGGGTAGAGTGTCAATCAGCGTCCCCGATGTCTATCATTCACTTAAGCACACACCACATTCATACACAGGCATAGGCAGGAGTCTTGCCCAACAACACAAAGGCAGCATTGCTGGTTGGAGCTGGGATTGAAAGACAGAAGTTAAAAAGTTTAATTTGATGATTCTTTTAAAACAATGTTAATACTCTTTTCAGCTAAAATGTTATTTTTCCTCAAAAACAAAAAGGTGGCAGTAGACACACCATGCAGTATTCATTAAATCATGTTGATGAAAATCTGCTTCCAACAGGCAGGAGCAGCCAGGGTCTAGGCTGCACATAAAATATTACGTTCATAATTCATGCTCTGCTCTCACTTTTTAAATCACCAACAGACTGGTAATTAATACATCAAAATGTCACTCACTTTGTGCTTGCATTAGCCTTGTTGTCTCAGCAATTAACCAACTGTGAAGAAACATGTTATTATCATCCCTGAATGTCCCCATGCCACCATGCCAAGTCAAAGTGCCAAAAACAATTTTCTATAGTAGCTCGGCTCATAATAAGGCAATGAACGAGCTAATGAGTCTGTGGAGCAGACACGTGCGGCCCCTGTCCCTGCTTTTTAATTGTTATGGCAGCAAAAGAAAAGGTTATTATGTTGACTACAAAAAAGTGAGAAGGCAATTCACTACTATATATATACTATACTATATATATATATATATATATATATATATATATATATATATATATATATATATATATATATACATCCTATAGCTTCTTCAGTTCCTCTGACAATCTGTGACTCATTGGTTTTTTAAAGATGCAGGCGCTAATTACACAAATCAGGAGTGAATAATCTTTGTTATTATTTCATCAACTTTGGGTAACAAGATTGAATTTCTATTTGTCTATCTTTCTATCTGTCACAGACTTTGGACTCATTTTTTTTTCCAAAAGTTGCTTGCACATTTTGACACTTTGATGTGAATTGAGGTGAATGTTAGTATTTTTTTTTAGGTCTATTTCACACTAATAGGCACTTAGTAAATGTATAATGCTATATATATATATATATATATATATATATATACATATGCTATTGCAATTATTTGCATCTCATTAATATTTGTTCAATAGAGACACAAAGTTTCTGTTTGTTGAACTTGAGTCGCTTGTTTTGAGCATTTATTTTCAAAGGACTGGCTGTTTGTTGCTTTTTGAAGATGTGGCAGGCCTCAGGTAAAGCCTTAAGCCGGGTGTCTACTGCTCAATTTTGGCCATCTACGACAAAAGATTTTCGATCGTGGGAAAAATCTTGAGTCATAGCTCAAAATTGTAGCTCGTGGGTGAGTGAGACCAGGAGAAAGACTAAACTTAGAACTGTCATACCACCAAAGACAAGCTACGATTTCTATCAAACATGTTTGATATTTTGGAATCTTGGTCACAGAGTGAACCTCTTGTAACTGCATCTATGATCATTGTTTTTTTTTGTTGTAAAATGTAAACACAAGAGCATCACAAAGTGCAGCAGAAGAGCTGTACTTTACTAGTCTTGTTTCTTTTACTTTACACTGTGTTTGGAGCACTATGTAGCTTAAGAAACTGAGCGATATGTTGTAATGGGTGTTTTATTATTCCCTTTGCTCCTTCGAAATACTGTAAAACTGTTGTGTGTGTAACCCATCAAAGCAAAACAAAAATATTCCAAACTTAAATCTTCATCCAAAAAACAACGCATCACACAACAAGGCTTTGCCTTTGTATTATCTGCTCTCAACAAAACAACACTTGCAGTTTTTAATTAATGAAAACTTCTGCAAGGCGGTTTAGAGAATCAGCTCTCCCAAGTCACTATAGTTTAAATACACGTCAGAGGGATCGTCAAAATGGCTCCCGGAAGCGATCATTATCTAAAAGTGATTAACCCTCCCCTCCTCTCACTAACATGTCAACAGCAGAGCAATTACTTTGTCAATGAAAGTGCTCTTTATGAGACACAATGTCAATAGTGTTACACAAATGTCAATACAGAAACACTTAAGCCACTTGACCTCCATCAAACATCGCCTGGCTGTAAGTGATTTTAATAAACAGAGATGAAAGAAAAGCCAGATAATCTTTCAACTACATTAAATCACATTAAATGCACACAAGCAGGTAACAGGTCGGGTACGTGGAGAGGCGAGCCAATTCGCAGTTATAATGCATGTTTTTTTTAGCGATAAAAACACCTTAATTTAACATATGCAAGACAGATAAGCTTAAAGGACACATTATGCCATAGTGTTTTTTTTACCATTTTTCCCTCATCAAAATCTGAGGTTCTATTTAGCTTCATTCATGTTTGTTTTATTAATCCCATTTACAAAGGCATCATCTCTGCTCCTTCTCTGAACCTCACAAAGCACTTGGTTTAAAATTTCCAAGAATTATGACATCAAAAGTAGAGCTGGAAGTCGCCTGCGCATAAATAAATTGCCAGACTAATTCAAAGCATTTTTGTCATCAAAAGACATTCATGAAAACTACATACTTACATTAGCGTGTCAGGTTCAAGTTGCCTTTTGTTTATTTTAAGTTATAAAACATAAGATGCCAAAGCAGAGTTGCTCAAGAGCATGTTTAAAGGTCAATCACAACACAAACAATGCATACTGTGTGTCATTTAATGCTACACCATGGAACATTCCTCTTATAAAGTAAATAGTGCACCTTTACAACCTGTTAAATTCTACATACAGAGAGAAAGTAAATGTGTAAAAGGTAAAAGGAAATAACATGATTTATTCTAGGACGAGGATTAAAAAAAAAAAAGGTGGCAGCCACTACTCTGTAAATTAATTAAAATTGTCACTGTGTGGGTGTTACTTACACAAGTTCTTCTAGAGAAACAGAAAAGGAAAATAAACAAAATGAGATTATGTTTTCACCTCATCACATTCCCCAGTGAACTAAAAAAGCACTTCAGCTGTCATCTTTACCAAATCCTTTTACTATACAGGGCATGTTACTAGCTAATGCAATAGGAGATCAGATTATGCATTTATGAATACATGCATTATTGTGATTTTCAGCATAACAACACTGACTAACAAAGACATTGTCAAAGACCTTGACTATTGGTCCGTTATATAAACAGCATCAGATCCACTTTCTGTGAGGCTGCACCTGGAGCTGTTGTTCGTCTGAGTCTGTGCGGAGGTTAAGGACGTCTTCTGCTCTTGTTAGTCTCCACAGGCCCATCATTAAGCTCACACTACAAAGAAAACTCATCCTCGGGCCTTGAACGCCTCGCATTGTACTTAACGATCATCACTTCCAGCTAAGGACCAGGAATCAAGGCTCCGGGTGAAGGCTTCCGCATGCTGTAATTAATATTGCACTTCTAACGCGCAGGAGAATAACTGTGGTGATTAGCGGCTCTTTTTCTTGCAGTGTAACTGCTGCTAAGTGTTCTCATAGATACAAGTGTCCAACAGAGGCCATCCTGATCCTTTTTGTTCCTTATTTATGTTCTTTTGCTCTTCATAAATGCTACTGCGTCACTCCAAATCAAAATCATAGCTCTCATAACTTTTGTTTTTCAATCTTTATTTTTGGACCCATAGTCCAAGAAATCTAAATAAAAGGCCTTTTCTTAAAGCATGTGAGCACAGCAAAACAATCCCATGAAACAATTTTGTATAAAAGTTACACACTAAACAGAATTGTAATCAGAATTACTCTTCTCATGCCCAAAGGGAAATTATTTTCACTACAACTGACGAGCAAAAGAAATAGATTTTGCTGTATAAATAAAGAAACTTTAATTATCAGTACCACAGTAAGAATACAATACTATTAATCTGTCTTTTATCTGCCAAAACCCTGGCATAGACAGAATGAATTCACAATTTAATAAGCTATAACAACCTAGTGCCCTCACTACACATTTACATGTTCCTGTGCAGTTTTATAAGTAAACTTAATATTGCATGAATGCTGAATATTGACTTGAAAACACAGAGTAGGGCTGCAGAATTAATTGCAATCAAATTTGCAATTTGGATTTGGATGCATGAAGCAAATTGCAAAGTGCCATAATTTCCTCCACAAAATCAAAATATCCTGTTTCATTCTGTAAAAAAAATTTAGAAAATTCCCCTGCAAACTTTGTACAGAATCCTATTATCAAAATCTACAAATCTAATCACAATCACAATAACTGTCAGAAAAATCTCAATTCTATATTTTGATATCAGCGGTTTGATGGCAGCAGCAGGAGGGAATAAGTCTGAACGAGCTCTTGCAGCAGACCAACACAATGTGGAGCGGGTGGGAAGGAAAGTCCGGAACAGTCCTGATTTTGGACAGCAACCTCCTCCTCGAAATGACAGTCAGAGTCCCGCTCCTCTCCCACAATATGTCCAATGATCTTATTGAGTCCATTTATTGTCCAAAATGGTAAAGTAAAATCGCAATACTAATCAAAATAAGACAACAACGTCAAAAAAGTAGTGTTCTCATGGCTGATGTGTTTGCCGCGTTGCATTGCCAATTGGACACCTGTCAATCCAGACACTTCTGACTCATTTCAAAGCGCTCCTAATGACCAATCAATAAACATATAAGCTTAATGTCATGTTATAATGGAACAAAAACCACAGAACTATTTTAAATGCTTCTAGTTTAGTATGTGCTACTGAACGTCTCCATCTCCATTCTCCGTTGCCTTCCCTGAGTGTTACCAGTCAACTCCTCTAACCTAAAGCTCCTTATCCCTGCTATAGCCGGGCTTCTCTCTTTTCTCTTATCTTTATTCTTGCTCAAATTTCCCTCTGAAGTCTCCTGACCTCTGCTCCTCACCTTCATTGTCTACCAGGGCTTATCTCTGTGGCTCTGTGTCGAACAATCACTTCTCTGCCGTACTTTGTTTCCCCAACTTGTCTGAGACTTTGAACTCAAGTCACAAACGTGGAGATTGCAAACAAGGACATAGGAGATAGCAGGTTATATATAAAGGGCGCGTACTCCTGGAGGAAATGTTACGGGGAAAAGGTGTGATACAATTGCTGTTTACGCGAATTAAACCTTGAGAGACTTTGGCGCTTGGACCTCGCTGGATGGAGGGATTAGAAGGATGTCGGAATGGCATTAAACAATTCAACATAAATGTATTTGGCATTGCAGTTCTGTAGTTTTCAGTTCTTTCCAAATTCTTTACAGAGCTTGCAGTTTTGTTTAAAGGTCCCATATTCTGCTATTTTGCCCTTTACACAGTCTATTCTAAGGGCTTTGTTGATACATTTTTGCGTTGTGCAATATCCATAACATAACAGTTTCCAAAAAACACCCATTTCTTGGACTGGCCCCCCTCCTTGCAAAAGCAAACGGCTCACTCTGAGATCCGACCCCCCCGAACAGAGAGCAGCCTGCCTCCCCCGCCCAACCCGCGCGCCTCCCCCGCCCAACCCACGACGAAGCCTAGAGCGATGATGGTGTGCATGCGCCGTGTGCTCCGGTAAACAGCGATACACAAACACAGGAATAAACATTTTATCCGTCCTGACGGTGCGTCGTGCTGAGTCCTACGTCCTGGATCTGACCTGGAGTTTGACGTGCTCCAGTACCTCAACGACGGACGTTGCTGTTTGTTAAATAATAAGCTAACTCTTCTATCTATCGTATCCATCGTGTAATTACTGTGTAGCATTAGCATTAGCTGTTTTTATTCTTGTGGCTGCGCGCTTCCTGTAGGCGTGGCTTGAGCACTGCGTCATCCTAGTGAAGCCGCGTCATCCTTGTGAGGAGCCCCCGTCTGTCTGCTCAGCCGAGGGGGACGGAAAAGACAGTTCTCTAGCGAAAACATGCGGGAATCAATCAAAAAAACACTTTGGGCACAACATACGAGGCCCAAATAGCACTGTAGGAAGGTTAAAACCTTATAAAAGTCGATTTTGCATGATATGGGACCTTTAAGTTTGATAGCAGTGATGATTAGAGAGTGTAGAGTGTTAAAGTGTAACTGTTCACATGGGTGTAGGGAATCATTTCAGTGCGGCAGATTCGGTTTGGCACGTGTGTACGATTTTGATAGTATTTGTATGCAGATAAATGTATTTTACTGCAGCCGTGCAGTTCAGTCAATCTGTAGTGCTCTTATACAGTTCAAAAAAGGAGCGCGGAATAGATCTGCACTCATCATTACAGTTGCGCCTCATGCCTTGTGTACTCTGACCCCGGGTGCGGTTAGGGACCCAAGCAGGTCACCCTCAGATTGCCTGTTACACCAACTCCGGTTTACTGATGAAGGCCATGCAGATTTCCATGAGAGCACTCCTTTTATGATCTGAAAACCGAACCAGACCGCAGCGGCGTCCAGCAAAAACAGGCGGATTCTTTCCATGGACCCGTGGCCGCGGCGCTCCAAGGTCCGTGCAACAGGGCACATTGATTTTAAGAACTTTCTAAGTCTTACGGGACCCACGCAGAGTCAGCGCACACCTGGGGTCATTCGCCCGCGGCACATCGCGCGGCTCTTTTAAATAAAACTTAAGCCCTGCACAAACTCCTGCTCCGAGTCTTCAGAATGTCCAAGTAATTGATATACATTGTGGTGCATGGATCAAACTAGTCCAGAGGCTCAGCAAAACATAACAAAAGCTGCTTCTGTTGCACTGGCAGCAATTTATGACTGCATTTAACTGCACCAAGCACCGAGCAAATGCATGGTTTATTAGGCATAATTTGAATTGTATAAGATAAGAGCTTCATGTGATTTAAGAGAGAGAGAAAATATGCCAAACAAGAAAATAAGGTTAATTTGTTACAATTTTGGATGTCTATTCACCTTATTCTGGAAGTTGCCATACACGCCGCTATCTTGTTTTCGTTGTATTAGTTTACATGGAGCAGACGAGCTCAACAGAAAATAAGTTCTACACGGACAAAAAAGCCGTTTTCAGACCGACCAGGAAATCGGTGCGTTGCTGACTTGTTGTTGCTCGTGTTCATTAAACATTTTACACAAATCAACCTACTTTATGTAACATTTTAGCGGCTTTAGAGACTTTTCCCTCGTTCGTCATTAACTTTAACGGATTTCTCGTCAAACGGAAGTGCGTTTACAACAAAAGTGCGTATCTGGCAAAAAGTGGGCGGGGCAGAATAAGGTGGATAGGATAGGATACTTTTAGCAACTGAAATACCAATACCGAAACAGAATAGGATTTAGCATATACAGTTACAGAGTGATGATTGATTTTATTGCTCTGTACACCAACAGAATTGATCATTCTATAGTGTTTTCACTCAGAAAAAATATGAATGCCAAAAATGTAGTGGGTGTGAGACTTCTGATGAAAATGTGACATCGCTAAATGAAAAATTGGAAAAATTGCTTTCCTTTACTCCTTCCATCTGTCTCTTTGTATCACATTAAGCTTGATCTAATTTGGAAGTCGAGTTCTTTGAGCAGGTTATTAAGCACTACAGCGTAAGTGGGATGACAATAACAATATGAAACTGACAGACTCATTATATCACACTTCCTTGTATGCATCCCACCAAACTCTGAAAACTTCTGGCTGCTGCTTTTCTCTAGTTGAACTCGATCCAGCTTCAGTTTTCAAAGACCCAGGATATAAATGTAACCATAACACAGTCATGTAGAGTTTGCTGGAAAGGCCCATTTTGGATGCACACTTAGTGAAAGTGGAGAGAAACCCGCAGCTATCTGCTCTTTCTGAGAGGATTAATAATTTGTCAAAAGCCTGGAATATTCTGGTACAGCTGATATGGAAATGTAGAGGAAGAAATAGTTTTACTTGATGTTACCTAGTGCATGCCTGGACAGAGCTGTATGGGAGATAGCATAATAGCCTAAAGCAGTCTGGGTTTTCATATTCAATAAGTCTCCTTTTTCAATACATTTGGTCAGGTTTTAAAATTCCTGGCATTTACTTCAGATGCAAAACAGTATATTTTTAGCGCCCTAAAGGAAACATATCATGCATAAATGGACTTTTAACAGCTTTTAACCATGTTCTAATGGTTTTCCCGTCTCATTTATCCACTCATAGGTGCATTTAGAGTGAATAATGCATGTTGGAATAATCTTTGTTCTTTGGCATTCGAGAGGTCATTGATCCGATAATTTCCCATTGCTTTGTAGATCCTTTGTTCTCTAATGTTTTTACAGTTTTTTTCTTCATTGCTTATACATGCAAGATTTGAAACAATGAGAATGTGGCTGTCCATTAGCACAGCAGGCAAGAGGAAAAGGCACATTTTGATGGCCTGTTATTATTATTCTGATTAAAACAGAGCCTTGTGTCACCTGTGGTACTATTTACAGTATATAATGACTAGCAGCTGGAAACAGCACATAATTATTGCTGATTTTTATTTTCTGAACAGTTACAATTAGAACATATTGTGTTAGCATGTTTTAATATTAAAGGTGTACTGCAGAGTCAAATGTATCGTTGGAGATTATTATTGAAATACATACGCTTTAGCCCATTAACATTTTTTTATATTTCCATTTTAGGTTTTATGTGTATTATTTAATTATCCCAATTTTGTTGACTATAGTAAAAATAGATGAAAAAAAAGTTCAGTTGTGCGCTCCGTGATGTCACTCCCTGTCAGGGAGCTCTTTGAGCTCTTTAATTGTAGATATTGTTTTGCACTAGGTTTGTGACCAGCCTGAGTGAATGAAAAAGGCATTATCCCCTGGATCTATGCTACAAATTGAGCTCGAGAGCCCACAAAGTGGTATGTGTTTTCACATCGTCATTGATATATAATGAGTGTAATTCAGAATCCTGCAGCAGCACTGTTTTGGAATGTAACTTTAAAAATAATTCAAATTAAAAATAAAGTAAAATATAATGTATTTAATATTAAGATATATTTTCCTGAGGTAATCATTTCTGCATATATAAACATTAAATCTTTGACAACAGAATAGTAGTAATATACCACAATCTGTAGCAGTTCTGTTCAAATGTTGGCTGTTATAAAACTTGCTATTTTTACTTCCCTGCATTTGCATCACGGTCTATATTAGGAGCCCAAAGAGCAGAGGAGCAAAGCCAGCCACCAACTTCTTCTTTTCCCCTCTTTCCCCCGTGGTTAAAGTCTGACTCTCCGTGCGACTCTGGACGAAGTGAAGCGAGGAGAAGCGAATCTGTCTGTCCGCTGAGCCTGCACTGGGGGCCAGGGCTTATCGCGGTGCAAGAAAAGGGCGCAAGGGAAACAAAGCCAGCACTGATCTCTGCCTTCTCTCCATCATACCATATCACACAACCAAAATGGACTCAGTGGAGGTTTACGGGCAAACAGACTTCAGACAACAGAGAGAAAACTGCACAAACAAACTCAAAAGGTAACACCGTCTGTCCGTCAAAGAGACACGGAGCGCAGTGAGAGTTATTGATACACGGCTGCATCCCCCAATGTGTAACTGTTTCCTACACAATTAACACATATGCTGATATTTACTGGGAAAAAGCATATTAAAAGCAGCACTATGGATAAGATAATGTACTATGTTTTCCAATAAGATGAAAAACCACATGTCTAGGCAACAAGTAGTTTGGAATATTTTTAAAGTCCACAGAAATAGCACTAGAAATAGCATTGTGCAGCTTAAAATGCCTTCCACTTGTCCTCGGAGGTCGGATTTTCTGAGTTCCAACTTGTAAATCCACACTAGCACACTCTTCGCATCCCGAAATTCCTATTTGAAAACTGGGGCAACATTTCAGAACCCTGAGTTTATCTGAGTTAGACAATCCAACATGGCTGCACCCTTCGTCTGGATAAAGTTTAATATCTATAAACTATCAATCGTACTTGGGTTTATTTCCTTTTTGCTTTCTCTCTGCTGCTTTGCTGTCGGTGATCTACTCCTGTGCTGATACTAACGCTTGCAAGGAAATGATGACGACAAAAGCAGAAATTCACATCAAAGGCTGATATATAACTTAATAACACTGTCTGGCTTAATAAATTAACTATTCAAATGACATTTTGGTTGATTTGAGCATTTTCCTGTTTTTTCATTGCTTGATTAGAGTCATTAACTTTGATGTACTGCTCAGAGTTTTTCCGACTTGACCGCTGTGACACAGAAACTCGGAGAAAACGTTACTCCGAGTCCCAACCTCCGAGGACAAATGGAGCGCAGCATCATAATAGCTTGCGATGGAATGGCTGTTACTGTGGAAATCTGCCGTGTTTGTTGTCAGTGTGCAAAGCGTCCCTGGAGATACAGTCCCGATCAAAAGTTTAAAACCAGCTGAATAATTGGCAACATGTCACATTTTGCATGGTTGGATCTTAACAAGGTTCCAAGTGGAGCTTCAATAAGCCACCAGAAAAAGGAGAGAGACAAAAAAACAAAAACCTTTGAGTAAACATTTGATTGAAAACAACAATTAAACTGAAATAGATCGTTCTGTAGCTGATCAAACGTTTAGAATCACACCTCAAAAAACAACCATAACCCCCTCAAAACAGAAATCAAACTCCCAAACATGAAATCTATCAGGAGCAGTGTCACCGTTATTGTTGATCACTTCGAAAATTTGTTGCAGCATGCTTGATTCAAACATTTCCAGAAGGTGTGTGGGAACATTTCTTCACACGCATATTCAGCAAAACTGTGTGCAAAAGTGCGATGGAACAACCTGACGCTTAGTATTTAGCATCTTAAAATCTTCAGTGGTTTAACAAAAGGGTCACTGAAAATTCTAAAAGATGTGACGACAGAATTCCAAGCTCTAAAAGTGTTATAAATTTGAAGCACTGTCTTTGTCTTCTTGCTTTCCTTATTAAAACATATGTGGCCAATCTAATGACACATAGAAAGTGTTAATTCAGTCACTTTCAAGATCTTCAGGTTTTCTCTGTTCCGCAGACGGAGCCAATCTTACTGTATGTAAGCGGCGCGCTCACTAATTAGAATTGCAGCAGGATCATACGTGAAGTATCAGCCCACTGTATGTCTCGTGTGAAGTGGGGACTGAGGCACAGAAAGAACTCAGTGTCACTAATGGGGAAATATAATTGGACTTGGTTGAAGTAATCCTTGAAATACATCGGCTGCTTTCTTAATGAAAGAGCATAGTATATGAAAAGAGATGTTCAGGATACTTTGGATACAGCTTGAATACGTAGCTAAAATCTTATTTACTACTTCATAAAAAAGTACAGCGGACTAAATATGGCCTTTATAGTTTAAAAAGATAATATGACATTTATCCACTTCTGAAGTCGTTAAATTATTTCTTTAAAACAATAAAGTATTTTTTGTCGAAATTGTATTTATTTGCAAAACGTCTGATTACATGCAGTACCATCTATTCCCACCAGGAGAGTGTAGCTAGTGTATGTCTTCACTCTTTTTGCAGTCGTTTTAAAGTTGAATTAAACTATGTACTCAATATTCTGCATTTCTCCAAAAGAACAATTTCACTAAAATAATTTCTCTTATACATTTTTTTCATTCTACCTCTACCTTTTTTTCAGCCTTTAAATTGAAATAAGACGACACCATCCTCACAACGGTACGTTCCCCAAAAATCTATTGGACAATATTTTGCAGAAACCAAAACAAACCAAACCAAACCAAACTACAGAGAATGTCTTCCGTTTTTAAAGCTTTTCCACTACAAATTTGGTGAATGCCGACTTTAAAACAAGCATCTTTTGGTGAAGGTTTGGTTGCTTTAACATGAACTACCTCCTTCAACGGTGCGCTCCAAATGCACTCTGCTTTTGAGAAATGATTGTCCTTATGTGGACGCTAAGATGGTCCAACATTGAACATGTACCCTGGAAAAAATTTTAGATTTTTTTCCTTTTTTATAAGTTCCAGGTACTTTCCAGGGACATATTACCTAAGACATGCAAGCATTTCCAGCCAGAGAGAACAAACAGGAAGGCTCACAGCAAATAGCTCCATGTGACATCTAACTGTGAAATATAAAAGGCACAGCGAAACTGATCTCCCATTACAAAGATTTGGGCAATGATTTTGGTCACTTGCTGCAAATTAGTGTGAAAAAACAAATTTGCAAGCGACGGTGGTGTGAGATGCCTGCGGCGGGTGTTATACGAGGCTGAGTGTGTCAGCAGGTAATGGGCTTTGGAAAGGTAGATTGTGAATCAAGTAGGAACAAACACGTCGAGATTTTAACGTGAAAATTATAACTGTAATTTTCATGCACAGCCACACTTGGATTCAGGAGGAATGCGTTTCAAAATACAATTAAGAACTTGTCATATTTTTTGCAATATCGTAACAAGAATAACTTTATCAAAACTACCACTGTGTTTCTATGACCAATAAAAGCTGACTTTTCTATTTTTTTTTTTTTTACTGTCAACCTAAATGGAAAGGCCAATAAAATGAGCTAAAATGTAAAAGCCTACCATTATTCTTCTTTCAAACTGCTGTCAAAATTGTATTAGTAAGTCTTTGCTTTTTTGTAAAAGACGGCAATTTTGAGATGGAAGAAAGACAGTTTTAATAAAATATCAATCAAACGTTGCTAACAAGACAGCAGTGAGCGACATGAAGCTAAATCTACTAGAAAACAATGCATAAGAAACAATGGCCGGTAACGTTTTTCATATATATCAAGTATAAATGGAAATGAGCCTGCAGGCAGAATGACAAGGAACAAATTTATGCATGTTCGTTAAATCCCTTTTTTCCCCTTCTAAGACAGTTTCTAGAAATCAAGCCCGACACATCCCCTCGTCTTCTCCTCTTCTTTACGGCCTATGGATAATCCACTTTTATTTGTGCGCCTTCTACCCTCGTATTGCGTATTTGTTCCCCATATGTACTTGGGAGTTAAACATTCTGTCTTAAGCGGACAAAAGAACACTTCAGCGGTTGTCAATCATCCGCACAAAACGCACGTAGAAACAGAGGATGCTGCACACAGACAAACTCGACAACAGAGTGAGGAAATCTGGGCCTGACCCCAATTCAGGTCAAAAGTAGAGTTCTAGTGAGTAAATGATATCACTTCCAATGTATAACAAGACTCTGACAGTATAGATAGATCGATCATGGCTTCTATAAACTTGAAAAACTGCATTTTATCTGCGTCTTGGTTTCCAAAGTTCATATCCTTTCACGAGCTGATCCACTTTCCCTCAGGCCCCAGAACCCACACTGCACTTAGTTAGCTCAATAATCTCGACTTGCTCTAAAAATGCGAATCGGCCTGACAGTTGAAAAGTCTAAATGCATCCTTCTGCAGCTCGGATTCATCTAATCAAACCCATCTCCACTTTTCCTTCTTCTGCGTCTCAAATGTGCTCTCTCCCCCCACGTTACTGCGGGCACATCATTTCTGATTAGGAAGACATATTGCTCTTGATTCAGCAAACGAGCGACAGGAATTAGTTGGAGTCTGTCATTTTCATCTTCACATATACTTTTGCTCTCCCTCTCGCTCATATCTCAGTGGTAATTTCCCACTCGGTGACAGTGCAGTGGAGAAAAGGGGGAGAGGAGCTGTACCCGCGGGCGTGTCATTGGCGGTCGCCTGGTGGAGGTGACATGATACGGAGACAGCGGGACGGCTGATTAACGGCGGGATTTGCCTCAAAGTCTTAATTACTTTTTGCCCTGTGATGCACTCCACAGTCTTAAAACTCATCATGTGTACATCGCTGAAAAGATGTTTAGACCAAAAATAATCTAATCAACCCACAACATCTGATTAACAATAGTCATTTTGCCAGTCGTCATGTCAATAAAACAAGAACTCCATGGAAAGAAAAGGGAAAACTGACTTTACGGATTAAGCAAGACAAACACCGCGGATTGAAAAACAAACCTTTAGGATAATCGGCATCAACTAAGTCACCGTTGCATCCTTCTGAAACAATGGACTTTCCAGATTGAAGCAAACCTAAATGTCAATATCAAAGGATTAACAAATAACTGTAGCGACATCATTGTTGTTCTTCTTATAGTGAAACATACTTTGTGATAATCTTGGTATTTCGCTAATATTATAATAAACTAACCAAGACAGAGGCAACAAAAATAGCAACATCAAACTGGCACCAGATTTGAATTGGAAATGGTGTTTAGAGCCTGCAGCCACGATAACAAGCCGGAATAAACCCAACAATAAGCCTCATTCACATTTTAAGCTCCCAATTTCTTTTCTTCTAAGAGGATTTCTTAGAAACATCATGGGGTTCGCCAGGAGACACTAACATTCTTTTCAGTCGCGATGCTTGCTTCTCCAACTTAAAAACATGACTTTTTTTTGGTTATTTAAGAAAAATAATTTTTTGTAATTTACTTTAATTAATATAGTTAATATATTAATATATTTAATTTAATATAGTACAGGAGAAAAAGAGCTGTAAATGACTCACGGATTAATGTTTATGCCCTCTGCTGGTAACACTGGGCTTGACTGATCTTTTTTAGTCTCTTCTAGATCAATACATTTCATACTGGCACCAAATTCTGTCTGGTGGATGTAAATGAACTTTAAAATGTCCAAGCTTTAATTGATGTGTAACAAATTGCATCAAACCCTTTTTACAGTTCAAAGTGGCTTTTGACAGTTATTTTTAGATGTATTTATTTCAAGTAAGATATGAAAGACCATATTGTTATTACACTGTCTAGTTTCACGCCATGGGTTGGCATGGCTCAAAGGGTTTTAGTTGACCAAAAAAACTGTTGGTAGTCTAAAAATATGAACTGCCAATCAGTTTGTCAGCTAAAGAGAGACAAAGGTGTGAAACTGGCAAAAGCTCTCAAATGTCTTAATTTCTGATGATGTGACCTTAACAGCACTCACAAAATCACAACCACAGCAGTACTTGTACAAAAAATGTGTAAGACATAGTGTTAGTTATGCCTAAATGCTGTCTCATATGATTAGCAATGATCAAAATAAAGTACTTAGTCGACTAATCCAAATGTTGGTCGACAAAGACACCATCGAACGATTAGTCGACTGAACAACTAAAGGCTCACGACCGTGGCTCCATCACTCAGCGCCAATTTTATCGTGTTGCTTTGTCTAATTCTCAGACAACAAATGTGAAAAACCCTAAAAATCCGAACGACTTCAAAAACAAGCTTTCAGGGCTGTTGAAGTTTAAAGCGGGCTCAAAGTGCACAGTCACTCCTCCTGTGTGTCAGCGCCGGCTTATCCCCGGTTTGTGTGTTTACCTAACGTCAGACACTACCCGAGCACTAAAAGCCTCAGAAGTGAAGCGGCTATAATTAAAATTGCAATATGTTGTCCTTTCAGAGACATTATGTTATCCATCAGGCACTTGATCCATGCTTGGCTCGGCTCTCGGCAGCCGGCTTGCTGATGGCTGGAGGGCTGCTTACACGGACATCTGCTGTGACAGTGCTGGGTTAGCAGAGGCCTTGGCGAGCGGCACCATCCATTACTGTTGTGCCTTCTACCTGACTGATGGAGTGTGTTAGGGGGATCATTTATGCCCCTGTGGCTCATTTATTTTTTTTTTTAAGGGGATGAATGATGCTTTATTCTGGTGTTTTTAAATACTTTCACACACTAGCTGAAAGTGGCCCAAGTTCTTCAAATACTTAAGTTTCTGTGAAGAGGTAAAGTGACTGCTAATGTGTTGGGCTATTTATTTTACTGAATCAAGGAATGAGGAAGTGGCCCATATCGGACAAAAAAATCAAATAAACAAAAGATTAGCCATTATTTCCAACACGTACTTCAGCAGCTAAATGTGCCTCAAGGTGAAAGCAATTTAAACGCTGAAGTAATGAGCTAAAAAGCCTGATGAAGAGATTTTTGGTTTCAGAAAAGAACATTATAACATAAGATTATGAGTTTGTACAAGTGGATTTAGTTCATTCCCCCGTTTTAGTCAAGAACATTTCGTGCAAACTCCTTGTCTAACTCGGTCACGTACCAACTGACTAAGGCTGTCACGTAGCAATTGTCTGATTCTTTGAAATTAATTCAAAGTAACCAATAAGACATTAAGAAGAGAGATTTTGCCTAATGCCTTGAGTAAATATTTGATTGAATGTGAAATAGTGAGGGGGATTTAGATGGAAAAGACATGCCTGGATGAACTGCAAAATGGAGCTGATGTAAAAACCTAGCATTGTCAGGAGAAATTTGTCCTTTCCACTGGAGAACTCATTATTTTATAATTGTGGTTTTATTAGACACTTTTATGATAGTTATGATGGCTAGACTGCAGCCAGCATTTGGAGAGATAGTGAAGTACACTTGCTCAAATGCTACGCAAAATTCTTCAAAAAGTATCCGATAGGCTTCAACTTCAAAATCACATTTAACCCACAGCCTCCTTTCACCTGGTGGCACTGTGCTGTGTTTGATACTTGAATCTGCTTGGGGGTCTTTCGGAATAGATTTTCTTATGCACCATGTCTGACATTCTGTACAGATTTCTGAGAAGAGAAGGGAGCGTGTTCATGTCATCGGAGGAGCCCCATTATAAGTAATACATTGGAAATAAGCCGGGCCCCATGTTTCGCAAGATGTTTTTAGTGGTTTTCCAAGTGCTGTTGGGTGGGTTTTGTTGCTGAGGCCTTGATATCCTGTCTGCCATCAAGTAAACCAGAAATGTTTTTTTCTTTAGCTCCAGATAAACATTAAAAGTGACTGCAAGTTTGATCAGCAATGTCTTAAAGAATTCTTAGTTGCTTTATTTTGTTGCCAAAACATCGATAAGAGTTCAGGAGAGAAATTTGTCCCCCAAGTTGTATAAGCAGCCTGTATACCTACCACTTGGACACAGTCTCTGATAAATAGTAATGTGTTATGGAACAGTATCATTTATTTATTCCCCAGCTGAGTTATTTATCCCCCAGCTGACCTGCCGGCATAACAGAAGTAACTTTTTTGCAGTGAAGTCCATTTCTGCTCATACTCCCAACAGACAGAAGCAAAGTGCAGCCTGTCAGAGCGGTAACAATCATCACGCTTTAGCTCCACACTGTCCCCTATGCGTCTCCATCTGTCACCTTCCTTCCTGGGACAGTCCCGGTCAGGGGCGGAGAACATCCAGTAAACAAGATGGCACCATGTGTTTCGTAGAGTTATACACTTTGACACGGGTGCTGTCCGATGTCACTCCACCGAGACATCCGAAGGGACGTGTATCCAAAATCTCCATCTTTGGACCGAGAGAGGAGACAGTCTAGCACTATGTTTACATGCACCCCAGAAACATTTGGTGGGAAAATGACAGGCCTGTTCTCATTTTAACACAGCTTTCTTTTAGATTTGAACCATATAACATTGTTCCATCATCAAAAATATACCTGGAGTTTTATTTAGCTTCAGTCACACCTTTTTATGGATCTCTCCTTCACTGTGGTTCTCCCCGAGGTTTCTACTTTTTCCCATGGGGTTTTTTGTAGTTTTTCCTCGCCGTGAAGGAGGGTCAAAGGACAGGGGCATTCTGGGACAGTTATCTGAACTGCTTTTACCTGTGACCCATCGAGGCAACTGTTGTGATTTTGGGCATTATAAAAATAAATTGATTTGATTTGATTTTTTGATGAATCATATTTAGTAAGTACTTTCCCCTCTGAGCCTCAGTAAACACAAATTTCAGTTTCGTGACATCATAGATAGAGACTGAAGATCCTCCTCGGGGGTCGCGAGGGATGAGCTGGGGGAGGCGAGATGATTTCAAGATCTAATTTGAATAAATATAAATACTCTATTTTTCAAATTAAAAACGACATCTTTTAGTGACATAGGGTCGAATAAGACAATAAACTATTCAAATAACCAAATTATACCTGATTTAACGCGCTTTGACACTTATGAGGATGTTTCATTTCGCTTTAGGGGTCCCGAGTCGGTTGCACGGCTATTTTGGGGGTCCCGGCCAGAAAAGTTTGGGAACCCCTGCATTAGAGTGTCGGGGGTAAGCTAGCCCAATCCCGATGAAGGAAGGGATTATCGATGAAAAATAATCTGTGTTTTTCATACTTTTAAATTCTTTCTCACTTCTCAAGCATGAAATGCCAAGGCAAAGGTACTCAAGAACATGTTTAAAGGAAAATAACAGTAATAATGCATGATATGTGTCCGACAAATTGCTTGGAAATACTTGACTCCAAATGGTGGTTCGGCATTCAAGTAGCTCAACTGGAGAGTGGCGGTCTGCTGCATGTATACAGTGCACTCCGACAACGCTAAGAGAGGTATTCAACTGCACAGGGCGAAAAACAGCCAGGAAAATATTGTTTTGAGGTTTACTCACTCAGCAATGACACACATAATGGTTCCTACTCCCTTGGCTCTGCTGCAGACTTGCTTGTGCTTCAGTGTTTTGGACAAAATAAAAACGACTGAAGCCTCTGTGTTTTGAATAGAGCTGCGATAGTGGCAAAAAGTGTACTAAAATGAATTTTCTAATGTCTTTTTGAATGGCGTTGTTTCTTAATAAATATAAAGCTTATTACATGTTGAAATCACTCAATGTTCCTAAACTTCTTATGCAGCTTAATGGCTTCTTGACCTGTAGATTTGGACGGAATTGGTCAGAAATCAGCCTTTATTCGAACTGCAAGTGTACTCTGAGTACTCGTTGCATCTAGTGGCAGGGATGTCCTCAGTCTTCATAAAAACAAGCCACAAAAACACAGAAGGCCCAGATAAAGGTTGCTGAAAGTGTTCTGAGATAAGGAGCACGGAGATAAGACACTCTGTTCTGCTGTTTGGGGAGAAAACATTGTCTGTGTAAACTGCAATACCTGAACGAACCGTTTCAAGATTAGGGGACGTTCCGATTGAAAATGCCCAAAACAGACACTTTGCCTGGATACTGGCAGTGCATTTGGTTATTGGCAAATAAAAGATTGAATCAGATGAAGAAGTGAACAGAATGTTTGGTTGGTAAACAGCTAGTGCAAACACAGACAAGCTACAGTTTGATTTCAAGAAGAATATCAGAAAAAGATGTCCAGAGCGAGGGACAGATGCAGGGCTGACGGAAGAAAATGATGTATATAGTTGATAAAAGCAAAGTGCAACAATTAAAAACGAATTAGCTACAGTGCATTATCTGTGCCATCAGAAAACAGTTTTAGTTTATCAAAGTATGTTTTAGGCCAGATGTCGCTGTTGTGTTGCTTTTCAATTTGCTTAGTGTGCTAATTGTGTATTTATCTAATTACTTTGATCACTTTTGCATATTTTTACTAGTTAAATAAAGTGGCCTGAATGTGTTTTCTTAAATGAATGCTGATTGAACTTATAAACTCACTATAAACAGTAAATGGGTCAAAAGGCGACAGACTACTAATGTGCAGTTGTTCTACACAATCACCAACAATACCATCTTTGTATGTTCAAAGCCACAAGAAATATTAAAAGCTATAACCATTTGTACACAAAGAACAATGCTGCTTTTGATGAATCCATAACGCACCATGCATTTTGGGACAACTGGTCTTTTTAGATCTTCGTAGTTATTCTAAAATTAGAATTTCTTAAAACTGATCTAGATTGATTAGGAAACCCGCGCAATTAGCAGCAGAAATCTCCAAAGAGTGGGGCATAAAAGTACATTTCTTCCAGTCATGCATGAACGATACAAGTTAAGACTTCGCACAGAAGAATGAAGGAGATGTTTCAGGCAGCCATTACTTATCGAGCCGTGTCTCCTTGCAAGCTGCTTGGAGACTTTCCATAAACCAATTAGAGAAAAGAAAGGTCATACAGTAACGCCTTGAAGGAAAGAGGAGATAAATGCCTGATTGGATTGGTTCACGCTCTAATTTTGACCATCGCACTTTCAACTCGGAGAGCAGATGAAAGACAGAAGTGCCGTTTGTCTGAATGGTCTTGATAAAAAGCGTCTGTCCTATTAAAATGTATGTAGAGTTCATGTGCGGAATGTGCCAAAAAGAAGAGAGAAATTGATCGCAATCTATAATCAAGTTTTGCGAGAATAACAACAACTGCAGACATGAGTTTCTTATCAGAGAAACAAGACAAGATGTGTCAGCTGCTCCACGTGAAGAATCCGAGGGAAAAATTATCAAGTCAGTCTAAGGCAGTGTAAAATGTGCTGCAAGGAAATTGGGGTTTGCTTTTGTAACCCTGCTTTAGGTCCTCGTCTGTTCTGAATTTATTTTAGACTTCTTGAAAATACAAAGAGTACGCAGATTCTGAAAGGCATTTCCTCCTCCGTCTGCTCCGTCATTTTGTTTTGCCGCTTTACAATTGAACATGATTTAAGCTCGTTTGTCGTTTTTGTTTTCAGAAGACACATATTTGATTGCCACATTTTTGCCATTATAACATGAGAATACATCTATTTTTTTCAAATGGAAACACATATTTAACATTAAAACAAGTGTGCTCCCACATGTTAAATCTGGATTGCATTTGAATTTCAGTCTCTGGCGGTTGTCAATAATGTCTTTTTAAGGTTAAGGTTAAGGCACACTTTATTATCCCCGTAGGGAACCTAATTTGCCTCCGGCTGTCATTCATTGCTGACTGGATTTGCTGACTCTCATGTTATCTGAAAGTGCTTTGAATGGCCAAGCACTGGTAACAACAATTAATCTATAGAAGGACACATATTATGGAATATTGGCTTTTATGAGCTTTTAACTTTTAAGATAGTTCCCTCATCAAAAGCATTCTATATTTGCTTCCTTCACACTAATTAATCCTGTTCACAAGGTCATCTTCTCTGTCCCTCACAAAACACTTGGTATCATGTTAGCGTGGAACAGGCATGTCCAAACTATGGCCCAGGGGCCAAGTGCGGCCCTCGGAGCAATTTTTGTTGGCCCCTAAGCTTCCTAGTGAATTGGCCCACACTGTCCTGAGAAGTACTTTTTATGGCAAATTTAACTTTTTCTACATTTATAACCTAAATAAATAAATCTTCTCTCCTCCTCCTCTTCGAGTGCGGACGTGTCTTCTCTCTGCTCCTGCTCTGCTCCTGCTCTGTTTTTTGCTACTTGCTTTGTCTAGTCAAATTTTTGAACTCTTTTTACCTTTTTCAACTCGGATTATCTGCCCGCCAACTGATCTCTGAAAATGAATGTGATCGACTGGTCTCTAAGTGCTTTGGATAAGATTTTCTCCCAACGCAAAGCCTCTCCGGGTGAGGCACGGTGCCCTGACGGAACAGACATGGCTGGATTCGTACGGGATAATTGGTACAACACCTGGCAGATCCTATGCATCGAGCCCTTGCAGGTCGAAGATGTAGAAGATCTCTTTATATTTGGGTTTATGATAGCGGGCTTTCTACAGTTGTCACTTCCTGTTACTGAAGAGTGCAGACGCTTTTCCTTGCTGCTCCTGCTTGCTACAGCTGTTTTCTTATTTATTTTGCTTTTAAATCAATTTTTTTCCTCTATAAATCTTGGATTATGACTTTTCGAAGGAAACCAAGGATTTTAAGATAATTTTTTCCATTTTTAACAAACTATCTGACGAGCCAGCGACATGTCCGGGGAGAGTCAAACAAGTCAAACAAACTCTTGTGAACGCTGTCGGAAATATCAACATGAAATAATTGAGCTACAAGCACGGATATTCGCTCTAGAATCTGAAAAAGGACTTCACGATACAATTCCAGTGTCACCGAGGGGTAAGAAGTCTACATATCTTTCAAGAAAAGCTACTTTCAACTTAAACCGGAGCGACTCTGTGTCTTTCCCAAAACTGGGTAAAGACCAGCCGGCTGCATCTTGGGTCAAACTCGGTGCAAAACCAAAACGATACAAAGCTAATGTAAAGTCGCCTGCTATACAGCTTACAAACAGATTTTTGCCACTATCAGAGGCTGAATTTACAGAACGAGAAAACTGTAGCCACCATGATGTTGATAAAAAGCAGCAGAAAGACAGACAGTCTGTGCCAAACGTCAAGGACAGTGACACACTCTTGATAGGAGACGGTGCTATCAGTGGAGTCGTACATGGAAGAATGAAAACATTCAGCTTCCCCAGCAGCACAGTTTCTGAGATTACGTCACTGCTTCCCAACGTACTGTCCACAAACAGAGGAGTTAAACAGCTGATTGTACACGTGGGTGCAGTGGACATTCGAAAGGAGCAGACTGAAGTTTTGAAAAAAGACTTCATGAAGTTATTTGAGGAGCTTGATAAAGTAGAAATCAAAACATTCATCAGTGGACCTCTTCCAAATATTGACAGGAAGATCAACAAGTTTAGCCGGCTGCTACAATTGAACACTTGGCTGTCCAAAGAGTGTGCACCTAGAGGATTGCACTACATTGAGAACTTCTATCTGTTCTGGAAACGAGAGGACCTGTTCAAAGGAAAGGGCCCACATCTGTGCAGAGGTGGAGTGAGGGCGCTGACAGAGAACCTCCTCCACGCTCTGAGACATCAAAATGGCCGTGGACAGGGTCGTGAACAGATAGTTCGAGAAGAGAGGAATGAGAGAAGAACACCGGATCAATCAGCCAGAGACCAAGTCAATGCTTCAACATCAGCAGTAACAAAACGGCCGACTCCACAAAAGGATTTATCAACAGCAGCTCCACCAGACCCAGCAAAGGATTCAGCTCCAGCTGCTCCAAAATCACCTACACTGCCTCCAGTAAAGAGCTCATCAGTTGCAGCACCACAACGATCTCCACCGCCGCCCTTGAAGGGCTCAAGCTCAACATCCGTCCCCCCTCCCTCGGGGTCCTCATCACAGGCAATGGACCGGTAGGGGTGGTGACAGGCCCAGCAGCTGCCCTGTCACCACCCCTACCCTCAGACCAGTCCTGGGTCCCCCCTGCAACATCTACTCCCACTCAATCATCACTCTCCTTTTCATCTCCACCTTCACCCAGGGACCTTCCCAACCATCTTGAAAGTCTGATCAAATCAGGAGTAAAGATGGTTCCACTCACACCTAATTTAGCAAGATCAAGAGTTCTGATGTCAACAATGATGAACTCTTCCCCGTACAAATCTGTGCCCACCATACCACCCAGGAGCTTCAACTCTCCTGCTTCACCAACAAAACGACCTGCACCTCCACCCCCGCCTTTCGCCTGGTCCTTCACCCAAAGCCCCCAGCTCTCCCCACTCAGCCTTTGCCCAAACCTCCTCCAGGTCTCCCCCTTCGCCGCCCTCCCCCACCTCCCCCCAGAACTGTTATCTCCCATAGCTAGGATGTAGTGGGTCTCAGCGTTGCCGGGACTTATGGTCATGAAAATGGTCAAACAAACCCGGGGCCCTGTGTTATGTCTGTAGTCACGTCACACAGACTGGAGAACAGAAGGACAGTTAGACTGTCCAATCTTAGAAATTTAATTCATATTCCCTGTGAAAAGATAACGTCCAGTCACATTGAAACCAATCTGAAACTTGCTGTGCTTAATGTCAGATCATTATGTAACAAATCACTTTTAATTAATGATTTTATATCTTCTTATAGTCTTGATTTTATGTTTTTAACTGAAACATGGCTTGACAAAAACACGGGGAATGTAGTTCTAATAGAAGCGACTCCACCGAGCTTCAAGTTTGAATCTGAAACACGCGACAACAAAAAGGGTGGAGGTGTCTGTGCAGTTTTTAGAGATAAAATAGTTACCCAGAGGTTGTCTTTTGGGGTGTTTTCATCATTTGAGTATTTATCTTTTAAAATGGAGCTAAAACAGTCTCCCTCCATACTCTACATTGTCCTGTACAAGCCTCCCCAGCACTGCCAAGGTTTTATTGATGAGTTTACTGAGATGCTTTCAGTTGTATGCACAGACTTTGACGGTTTGGTCATTACAGGTGATTTCAATGTTCACGTGGATAATGTTTGCGACAGAAACGCAAAAGAGCTTGATGCTGTCCTTGAAACCTTTGGTCTTACTCAGCATGTGAGTGGACCCACTCACAGCAGAGGGCACACTCTGGACCTGCTAATTACTAAAGGGGTTAATATTTCAAACGTAAGTGTGGTCGATGTGGCACTGTCTGATCATTTCTGTGTTTTCTTTGACCTGTCTGTTATTCCCAAATCACTGACTGGTCCTGCAGTTGTTCGGAGGAGACACATAAATGACAGCACAAGTGCACTCTTCATTGAAATGATAAACTTTGAAAATCCTTCATGTTCAAATGTTGACAACTTTTTAAATTCTGTTACATCTAATATCTTGAATGTTCTGGACACCATTGCTCCTATGAAGGTTAAAATGGTTAAAAATAAGCAGAAGGCGCCATGGAGGAATAATGAGACAGTCAGGGCACAGAAAAGGGAGTGCCGCAGGGCTGAGCGAAAATGGCGCAAGTCAAAGCTCCAGATTCATAAAGAGATTTATAGAGAAAGGTTGTACATGTACAACCTCATTTTATGTAAAACAAGGGAAGGATTTTTTTCTGAAATAATTGGAAATTGCAGTAATAACTCGCGTGCTCTGTTTGCAACAGTAAACAGACTAACAAACCCTCCAATTCTGCTGCCATTAGAACTAATTTCCACAGCTAAGTGCAATGAGTTTGCAGTATTCTTTAATGACAAGGTTCAGGGCATTAAAAATGCCATAAATTCCACAGTGCAAATAATAACTTTAAAACCACCTACACATTTAGAGCTGCCTCAGTTTGCACCTGTAACTGACAAAACTGTCCAAGAGATCATCACCAGTCTGAGTTCTTCTACATGCTGCCTCGATGTGTTACCCACCAGATTTCTAAAGTCTGTTCTGAGCACTTTGTTAACACCACTCACTCACATAGTTAATATGTCGCTTCAATCTGGAACATTCCCAAGGGCCTTGAAAACTGCGGTCATTAAGCCTCTCCTAAAGAAGAGCAGTCTTGATGCCTCAGTACTGAAAAATTATCGGCCCATCTCAAATCTGCCATTTTTAGGCAAAGTCCTCGAAAAGGTTGTTTACCAACAGCTCACTGACTTCCTCTTAATAAACAACTCATTTGATGTTTTTCAGTCAGGTTTTAGACCTCATCACAGCACTGAGACTGCTCTTATCAAGGTGACAAATGACATCCGCCTGAACACTGACGCGGGCAAAGCCTCAGTCTTAATTCTGTTAGATCTGAGCGCTGCTTTTGACACTGTCGATCATAGGATCCTCCTACAGAGACTAGAGGACTGGGTGGGCATCACTGGCACTGCCCTAAATTGGTTGAAGTCCTACCTTGAGGACAGAGAGTACTTTGTTGAGATTGGTAACTGTGTCTCAGACCACGTGAGCTTGACCTGTGGGGTGCCCCAAGGGTCAATCCTGGGACCCCTTCTGTTCAACCTCTATATGCTGCCCTTAGGTCAGTTAATACTCAGCACAAATGTGTCTTATCACAACTACGCAGATGACACTCAGATCTATGTCTCACTGACGGCAGGTGAATATGGACCAGTGGATTCACTCTGTCATTGCATCCAACAGATCAGCTTGTGGATGCAAAACAATTTTCTTCAGCTAAACTCAGACAAGACTGAAATCATCGTCTTTGGGCCGCAGAAACAGAGAGAAAGTGTCAGCAGTCACCTCCAGTCTCTCGCTCTAAAACCGACAAATCAAGTTAGAAATCTGGGGGTAATAATGGACTCAGACCTGAACTTTAACAGCCACATCAAATCAATAACATCAACAGCCTTTTACCACCTAAAAACATTGCCAAAATTAAAGGTATAGTGTCTAAACCAGACTTGGAGAGCCTTATCCATGCATTTGTCTCCAGTAGGTTAGACTACTGCAACGGCCTGTTCACTGGCCTCTCCAAACGAGCTGTAAAACAGCTGCAGTACATCCAGAATGCTGCTGCTCGGGTCCTGACAAGAACCAGGAAGTACGATCACATTAGTCCTGTGCTCAGGTCTCTGCACTGGCTTCCTGTGGCTCAGAGAATTGACTTTAAAGCAGCTCTGCTTGTGTTCAAGTCTCTCCACGGCCAAGCACCAAAGTACATCTCTGACATGTTAGTGCCATATGAACCATCTCGCAATCTGAGGACCTCGGGGACCGGCCTCCTGCTGGTGCCTAGAGTCAGGACTAAACATGGGGAATCAGCATTTCAGTTTTTTGCAGCTAAAATCTGGAACAGTCTCCCTGAAGATGTGAGACAGGCCTCCACTCTGACAATGTTTAAATCCAGGCTAAAAACAGTTCTCTTTAGACGTGCATACGACTGAAAGATCTATCTGCACTCTTCTCTTTTAAAGCACTTTATTTTAAAATGATTTTAAAATGATTTTAAAATGATTCTGTGTGTCTTTTTGTGTTTTGTGATTTTAATGCAACTTTTCCTGTTTATGTAAAGCACTTTGAATTGCCCTGTGTACGAATTGTGCTCTACAAATAAACTTGCCTTGCCTTGCCTTGCCTACTATTGGGGCTTGGAATTGCCTTTGTCTATCGGAATATTTATCAGACAGGAGAATTCGTCCAAAACCTGTCTGACAACAACAAAACAAAGTTTGTGGAACTGAGTGAAAGGGTGTTAAGACTTGAGCAAAGACTGGACCACGGACTGGCACAGCTCATGGATCTGGATCGTAACATCTTGTCTCGGACCACGGAGGTGCTGAAAGCCGTTGGACAATTAGAGAGAGACGGTTAAAGACGGAGTAACTCAATGAAACAACGAATCGCTACTCGGAAAGACCAGAAATGATTGGTTTATTGATCTGTATAAATTCCTGATCAACAAATGTATTAAAATGTATTTTTCTGCCCTCCCTCCCTTGGTTTTCCCCTTATCCCGGACCTTGAGAATGCAGGTGGCTGGAACCCGAGTCAGACCGACCCAGCAACATAAACATGAGATAAAATTTGCACACACCGCCCGCGCTCCCCCCTCTATCTTCTTGTTTGTGACCCTGTCCTTTATCCACTGAAAAAATTCCATCACGTGACCACGTGTACCGTATTCACAATATCTGTTGTATACTGTGTATTAATGTTTGCTTGCTATACTGTTCTTGTTTTTCTTTTCTGAGAGTTTTGTTAGCGCTGGAAACGGCTGCTTCTTCTGGAATTTCCCCATTGTGGGACAATTAAAGGATCTCTCAATCTCAATCTCAATCTCAATAAATAATACTTTGGTGTGGGACGGACTTGATATTAAGGCACTGAGATTGAATTTAGGTGTGAGGCACGTAAAACATCAAAGAAATGCAACTTTGGAACGTTTCATGATTGATTTGTGGCCCTCCGCTTGGTCTATATTTCAATATGTGGCCCTCGATGGAAAAAGTTTGGTCACCCCTGGCGTAGAACATTAATCAACCTGAGTTAGCTGATGTGAGCTAGTTTATATCCGTAGTCCCTTTGCCAGATGTCAATAAGCCATCATAAAAAGTAAATACACTTAAAAATTGTATAATGATGATGATGATGTCATAGGTAGAGATCCGGAGCTCTTCTGTGATGTTTTTAAAGCTTATTTCTGTCATTACAAAAATGTATAAGCATGTTTTTCTCCTACGCTGCTTACACCAATCCTGAACGCCTGACTGGTAAAAAGCCATCTGTGGTTTAAGATTACATACAATTATGAGATGCCAAAGTTAAAGTACCAATAACATTTCAAATAGTACTAGAGGTGAGGCAAAACCAGATTGAATATAATAATGAAACACGGGCTTTCTTATGCCCACAACATTTGAAGGAAATTGTGTCTGAAAAAAAAAAGTAAACGCAAACAGCCACAGTGTGCGGTTAATGCAGATGAAAGCAGGAAACCCAAACCTTCTTCTTGTATCTTCAGAGGAGCATGTTTCTGAAAGTTGTCTGCTGAAGGCACTTAGCATGCAGTCCCCGCCTCCTTCCTCGTGTCAACTCACTGCTGTTTAGTACAAACCAGGCCTCTGTGACAGGCCCGGGCCGTGATACTAAAGAGCGCGAGGGAGGAAGGGAGGCTGGAGTTATGCAAGTACAAATTAATGCATAATAGATGTGCAGCAGTTGCACCGACAATGGCAAGGTTATGGAGAGGTTACGAAAGGACAGGCGGGATTATAATGTCTAGAGAGAATAATAGCTAATGGATTTGGATCACCAGGTGGATATTACAATTGTGATTCATTTATTTATGAATTGATTTAATTATTTTTTAATTTTATTTGTTAGAGTAAATTGAATATATTCACTCAGGAAAGAAAGAATAGTGATTAAAAAGTATGGATTTGGATCTCCAAGTTGACTTTTCCATAGTGAATATTCATTCATTCATTAATTCATTCCATTTCATTTCATTTCATTTCATTCATTTCATTTATTTATTCATTTATTTATTTATGTATTTATTTATTTATTTATTCACTCATTCATTCATTTATCTATTCATGTATTTATTCATTTATTCATTCATTTATTTATGTATTTATTTATTATTTCATTCATTCATTCATGTATTTATTTTATTTATTTATTTTGAAGCATTTCTCCCTGAACTAGAAAGTAGTCATTGGATTTATTGTATGCATTTATTCATTTTCAGTTATTTATTTCAGTTCAAGAAAGAATAGTAAAAATTAAAAAAAAAATGGATTTGGCAATGGACTTCAATTTCCAGATCAACATTACTTTGTTTTTTTTCTGTACTTGAAACATTTACACCTGACATAGGAAACTAAATATCCCAGAGCATGCATGTTTCTGTCAATAATGCAAGAAATTCTCAAATAGATATCCAAATATTTAGTGCACTAACACTGTGTCCTCACGCATTTTGCTTTTGTTCCTGTTCGATCATGATTCAGACCTGGTTTGATCCTGCTCCAGTCCTGCTTTAGTCTTGTTCATGTGGTGTATTTAGTGTATTAACCTTTAATTGTTTTGTTGTTGTTTTTTTTCCATTCGTTGTTCAAAAGGTGTTCAAAATGAAGTAATCAAACGAATAAATAAATGCAACTTGAAACAATGAAAATACCCAGCAAAACACAACAATAGAACTTGTATTGCATAACAAAAGTATAAAATATTGAGCCTGTTGTTAATCATCTGATGGAGAATAATCTAGTCAAGCATATCCTCATTGTAGCGCGAGGGTGAATTCAGGTAAAACTGGGCCGTTATCTTTGTTCCTTTGTGAGACACTGCAAAGGCCCTCTCTCAGTCTCTTAGTGTTTAGTTGTTATAATCTGCTTTGTGGCCTGGAAAGCTCTGAGAAAATAAAAGATTTGGTATTGACGCGGAACATTAGGGCCATTAGGTCTCATTAACACACTCGATCAGAGCCGCCTGGGCCCAGATCCTGCGCTTCTGTCTGCTCCGGAGACACGAGGAAAGGCCAGTGGAGAAGTCGGCTATTGTTTCTGCTGAGATACGCAATAGCTGGGCATTGTTCATTTCTTAAGCCACGGCATTAGATATTCATGACAAGGGCGACGGTGGGGTGATAGTGGATCATTTCAACCACCGTGCAATTCCATTTTTTCCCCTCAATGATCTAGAAAGGTGCAATGAATACGTAATTATAATGACAGGTCAAGTTAGCAAAGAAGAAGTGATAAAGAATAAATTAGAATATTTTGCCTCGTTCAGAAGAGTTTACAAAGGTGGTCGGAGTTATACATTTCGTTAAAAGTGGGAAAATGTGGTCAAAACTTTCAAAAAAATCAAACATCTCTTGGACAGTTTTGGAGTTTACGGGACATTTATCAAAATCTTTAAAGTTATAATGAGGAATAAAGAAGAAAAGATAACTAAACTTAGTCCAGAGAGCAAGGCATTGACTGTGTTTTACGTCTATTATTCTAGTGTTTATGTCAATGTATGTATTTTTTGCTGCCAAATTCCATCTGGACAAAATAATGAAAGAAATACAAAGAACGTTACAGTGGCTTGACTTGGCCTCATTCCTCAAGGTGTTAAAAACCCACACTTTTTACCACAGCCCTGAAATGCATCAAAATAGTTCGTTGGAATTCGAGCCTCCGTCTCTCAATGCTGGGATACAAAAGGTAAAAGAGCTCCTCCAGACGGAAGAGCGACACGGCAATGTTGTATTAATGCACCAACACATTTGTGCGCCTGACCTAAATTAAACCTGTACGCGTGTGAGACGAGTGGGTGGGAATTTGTGAGTGAGAATGAGTGAGAAGTGTCTGAAATGAATGAAGTAAATATGAATGCGTAACTGGAGGATGGGGCCGTGCAGTTGTATTAACGCCTGGCCCAAAAGTGTTATTTTGCTTTGATTTGGATTTTACAGGTTTTACCGCAGTTGTACGATCAAATTGAGCAGTTTTTGTATGTTTTGTTTGTTGTTTGATGTTTTGTGTCTGTGCAGAAGTTTGGGAACTGTGGAAAGTGGATTTGAACTGCAATTCTTACATCAAGCATCTCTACTTTTGGTCAGTGTTTATTGCATACTGTCCCTGTATATATATATTGTTGTTGACGAAGAAGAAGAAGAAGAAGAAGAAGAAGAAGAAGAAGAAGAAGAAGAAGAAGAAGAAGAAGAAGAAGAAGAAGAAGAAGAAGAAGAAGAAGAAGAAGAAGAAGAAGAAGAAGAAGAAGAAGAAGAAGAAGAAGAAGAAGAAGAAGAAGAAGAAGAAGAAGAAGAAGAAGAAGAAGAAGAAGAAGAAGAAGAAGAAGAAGAAGAAGAAGAAGAGATGAACAAGTATCTTAATCAAAAACACACTGTTTACATGTTTCCTGTGCTCCGTCTGAGTCATAAAACCTCTTCTTTTAGCACATAGAATGTTTTGGAGTTTGTGTGTAGACCGGTTAATGAACGTTCGATTATTTAATTGGTCGAGAAGCACTTCTATAATCGATTAGCTGCAATTAATTGATTAACTTGTTGCAGCCCTAATTACAGCACCATTTACACACCGCAGAAAAGCATGTTTCTCGAAAAGGAGTGAAAAAGAAGAACTTACACTAACCCTCCTCTATCAATTACAAAATTACAGACTACACATGTTTGCAAAGTGATACAGACGATGCCCATTGTGAGGCAAGTTTAGCCGATTTCCAAAGCAATACTGTTTCCCGGCAGAAGAACACTTTTATGATAAACGATTGTGGTAAATGCGAGTAGTGAGACGATCGTAGTAAATGTCTTAAGGTAGTCATCTGGACGGTGTTTGTGGAATCGAGATAATGTTATTACCATCAGTGTCAGTCAGGGGGGTCAGTACTTTATGCCTTGTCTGTGTGTAGACGCTCATTGCACAAATCCATCTGATCTTTTCTTTTCTCAAATTGACCATTTCACGAAACGCTCAGAATGCAAACCAAGACATATGGCTGCTCCTCGGGTCCATTTTTATTCATGACTGTAAAAGCGCACCTCCTGCCTTCGTATATTGCTTTTTCTTTATAAGCAAAGAGCTCACGAGGCTTTTTTCTCTCACCTGCGCGGCCCTAAATCTAAAGTGTAACTGCGGAGTGTGCTACAGCGCCAACCTCTGCTCTCCCGATGTAGACAGCAGCCATCGCTCCGGCTATAAATAGGGATCCGGAGAAAAGCGGGGGTAATAAAAGTGTCAGCGTTTAGCGATGAAGAATGATGTCTTTGCTGTTAAGTTCCTCCGTTGGGTTGATGTATCATTGAGGTTGAGCTCTCATTATCAACCTGCAGGATTAGAGGCACTAACTCTCGGCGTGGAGCGAGCCGTCCGCACGAACCGCCGAGGATCAAGGGTTATACGGCAAGGTCTTAAGCAGAGGAGCCGAGATGATCCGAATATGAAGCTGTAAGTTGAAGTTCCATTACATCGAAATAGTGTTAGAAGTAAATGGTTAAAGAAATAATAGGTTTGGACAGCTTTGGCATGATACATTTATGTGACCTGAGCCTCGTCGGAGTTTGTGGAGGAATAGGTCCAAACAGAGAGGCTTTAGACTGAAAATCAGTTCAGTTTTTTCATCTTTAACCCCTTACACTGAAAGCCTATTTTTCCTAAAACATCTGACTAAAATGAGTCCCAATTCAAACTGAAGCTGTTCTTGAACTCTTTGGAGCACAAACTATTGGCTGGACTCTTTATGAAGCTGAGACTCTGTAGTTTTGACCTCTGGTGTCTGATTTTGACAATTATTACATTTGGACACAAGCTATGCAAAGAGCAAAACCAAAATTTAAAGTCCGTCTAAATGTTCTTTGTTAAATATATTACTGAGTAAAGCTCAGGAGGTGCTTCTGGAGGTGTTAGGGCTAACTCCTTGGACTCCTGAAGCTAATTTCACTAAAAATGAGTTTTAGGGACTTTTAATAAAATAAAATAAAATGTCCAGGCAGAATCTATATAAAAGTCTTTTTTATGTTTAACATTTAGAGCAGCTTGATAATTTCCTTTTATCAGATCCAATGTACCACCGGTGGAACATCTTCAGTTTAATAGGTTTTAATGGTTAGCAGGAGCAAAAGTGTTTGAAGATGGACTAAATATTTCTTTTACCTGAGATTTTGAAGTAAGTTTCCATTTTCTAAAGCCATGTGCATAATTCAGCTTTGTACTATCTTTAAGAGAGAGACATACCACCTGCTTCTTCTGAACGTCCACATTTCACTGTAATGATTAAATCCACTTGTCACTCCTTACAAAGACTGGCCAAGCCTTACCAGTCCCGCCCACTTTGAAGTTCATTGCGGTTCTCATTTATTTTTGCCGTAGGGAGCCAGTAAAATTCAAATATTATGAGTTTAAGGGCGTGATGGTGACTAACCAGCCAGTGATAACTAATGTCCATAACCCAGTAAAACTTAAAAATTGGCTAAATGTTTTAATAACTCATTACTCACCACAAAGCTGAATAGGCCCCTGAGCAAGCATTCAAATATTATACATATAAATATATATATATATATATATATATATATATATATATATATATATATATATATATATATATATATATATATATATATATATTCGGAAACCCTGGGAAAGTGAATGTAAAATCTATTTAAATCGAGATATGATGATATCACAAAATGATAAATTGTTGAATGTCATAGATCATGATCTTCTTAAGTCCTTTTTGAACTTATTCAAATGCTCATCCTGATTGACAATTTGTATTTATTCTCATTACCAATTGAAACACCGTCATATAAGACTGTTTGGTGTGTATATAGAATCAGGGGTGTAACAAAAATGTCTGGGCCCCACCCCATAAGCTGTTTGTTTTTTTGTTTTTGTTTTTTGTGTAAAGTTTCTACATACACCTAACAATAACTCATTTATTTACATCTTGTGTAGCTCCCAGGCTATATTATGTATTTGCATAAAAAACCAGACCAATTTTACAAAAAAAATTGGAATGTATTTGTAAGAAAATACTTAACAATTTTGCTAATATGTGAGCAATAATTTTGTGATGGGGCCCCCAGATGTCATGTATAATTCTAAATATTCTCTCAAGGACGTGACTCAACCACATTGCATTAAGTTTCAACAAAGATAGATCAGGGCCTTTCCCTGCTCTGGGCCCCGGGGAACCAGCACCCTTTGCCCCCCCACCCCAGTCCGACGCCCCTGTGTAGAACAGAAAAAGCTGTTTACTGATCTCAAACCACATTTTCTTTTATTTTTCAAAGTTTCCATGTATTGTTTTTGAGTCATATTTAAAACTAATTGCAAGAAGATACACATTTAGTTATTATTAGATACAATTTGACTTTGACATCCATTTTGTATTTCCTGCTCATCAGGCGTCAACTTTACGGAGCTCAAACTTTCCAGCACTGCTTCAGCCTTCTCTTCAATTGCCATTTTCCGACAAATCCAATTTTCCTATATTACCGTTCTCATATTCGACACCGTCTTCGTCTAACAAGCTGTATCCTGTGCTAAAATAGACACTCTCTGATACTTCCACCGGCAGCCACTTTTCAACAACCAATCGGAGAGTCCATTATTGGAAAGTGCCAAACTCCTGCTCCCCTATGCCCTCTCTCTCTTCGCCTCCATGGCCCTATCTTCACCGCTGACTGTCCTATCTGTTGAATTGGAGACTCATTGACACCCCGGGCTCTCGGTGCACCCAAAGGAGCGCCGCGTTTGAGAAGACCAATCTCAGATCCTGACATCTCTTCTCCATTAAAGTTGCCCGAGCGGACCCACGACGAGATGGCTCTGGTGGTCAATTAAAAGGAAGATTTGAAGATTTGCTCTTTGGCAGCTGGGTGTAAGTTTAACAATCACTCTCTTTTTTTGTTCACTTTTCAGCACTTAACAACCCGAACGTTTAAACTGGAATCACAGTCCGCTCGCTCTGCTTTCGATCCACAAAAAAAAAAAAAAAAAACAATGTCCTGTAGTCCACATCCTTGGACAAAATATTCTACAACTTTGACTGCTACTATGACAACTGCTGTTAGAATTTAGTGCCACTTTAGTACCATTTAGTAAGTAAAATATCATAAATGCTTTAAACTGATCCACCCAAAATACTACCACAACTTAAAGGTGCATGACATTGATATATGCGTTAAAATATATCTCTAAATGTATTTGTTGAGGTTTAGTTTTCAGACAAATGTGACAAAAGTAAAAAATCAAAAAATCACAAAAGTACAATGATATGAACTTATATCCTTATTTGATAGTTTATAATTTCAATCAGCTCTTTAAGCATTTATACTATAAGCAATATACTCAATATTCTAATTTTGTATCTCTTTAAAACTGTTCAATATATTGTCCTCCTCTACCATAACTATACTTCTACTACTACTACTACTACTACTACTACTACTACTACTACCACTAGTATTGTACATGTACAATATAACAATGACTGAGTTTTAGTGTGACATTTTCATTTAATCTCTAAGAACTGTAGGGCGTATTTTAGACATTTATTTTCTACACAAAATCATTTTTGTTTTCCAATACTTAATTAGGCTTATTATATTTAGATGAAAGTTCTCCAACACTGAACACAAAGACAAAGTGCTCGGACTAAGTGCTCTTTTCAACTGTCATTGTGTAAAAGCTAGTCAAGTTGAAAGTTTTTTGTTGTTTTTTTTTTTCATTTTGTTTTTTTGGTCCTATTCATAGAGATGCATTCCACAACTCAACAAAAAGCACTTTTATAACGCAAGACCATTTGGTTTAGCCATTAGATTTTTATGCAGCAGTTTGTCAGAGTTGGAAATTCATTTACTTTAAGAATACAGCATTAAAATGTCCAGTATTTTGTAATGTATTTTGTTACATGAGCACTGTATTCTGAATTGTATCCTAGTGTAAGAAAACAGCTTTATGTTCGTTTCATTGTTTGTGAAAATAACGCACATGCACTCACCACAAGAGCTGAGTTTCATTGTATTTTTTCCCCCTCACTGCAATTTGATGACTAAATTGCATGAACAAGTGCATGCATTTATTCCTTTGATTAGGAAAGTAACTGTGTCCTGAACCCCGTACCGTGCAATCAGATTTGTTTGTTTCTGTGACGCGTGTGAAACAGAGGAGCTCATTGGTGAACTTTAATCACGAAATTGTTACGCTTCGCTCTTTGATTCTGCATAAATCTGCGACGCCTTTCAGTTCATCTGATGTTCTTTCCTTGTAAGTTGCCAGATTTGTTTTGATCCAGACCACGCATGTCCCTGATTGGCTAATGCATTTGAACACGCGGAAATGAAACTGACAAGACTGGTATATACAGGAAAAATACACAGAGATATCATTCTAGATTACAGTCTTCATTCTAGACACTACAACTCAGAATTTCAGATATAGAGCTGATACTTGCATGTTCAACAACTGACTTAATAACTCATTGTCTCACTTTTTCCACTACATCCTGGCAACTACATGCTGCACCACCGCCTGTCAGCCACAGGGGGCCAATGAGTTATGGTTACTAGAGAGGCCCTCGCTGAGAAAACAAACAAAACATTTAATATAGCCAGTGGTAAAATGAAGAGGCATGAATCTTTGTGTCTTTATACGACAGAGGCGAGAGGAGGCACTCAGCATTTTCCCATAAACCCTTGCAAATGGGGAAGATTTACGATCACTGGAGGAATCAATTATACAAAACTGTTGTGATGCAGCTGAAGGGAGCAACTTGCATGTTTTTGAAAGGAAGTTTGAGATATAACACTTGAAATAATAAGCAAAAAGTCTCAAAAAGGTACTAGTTTATCTGTGTGACTATCAGCAACGGCATTGAAGTGAGAAGTGAGTCCATCACAACTACAACTACTGCTCCTTTAACTGTTGTACTACTTATACATGGCAATGATCTATTTAGAGCCTAAGTTCTATAAAGGTATTTTCAAGTTAGAGAAAACATATAAAATCAAAATATAAAAGCCATACTTTACACAAAATCTACTTGTTTCTTACTACTACTTACTTAATACGTATTACTACTTACTACTACGCCTTACTACTTCTACTTAACAACCACTACTTACTTACTACATACTACTTACTTACTGCTTACTTGCTACATCTTCCACTATTACTTACGAGTACTCCTTCACTCCTCCTACTCCTTGTGATATTATCTATTTGCCACTAATTACAACTGAATAATAACATTTGAAATCCAACAGGAAGTTAGGAACCATATTCTTTGTGCACGTCCCAAGTCTGAACAAGTTAAATGGACACGGAAGGACATCTGGTTTGTTCTCAAATCAATATCCAAACTGTGTAAATGGGTCAACTGTAGATGTCAAAACAAAAGAGAAAAGAAATCAAGTGTGTGAACAAATAAGCCTAATAATCTAAAAGTTGCCACAGAAGCAGCTTACTCTTGGTGTCTGTAGTGGTAAATATATTTAATCACGTGAACTATGGTGTGGAACTATTGAAAGGCTCTTCTTGATATTATTACATTTAACAAAACAGTGCATGAATCCCTGTTATGTTTTTCTCTGTATTCTTTGCAAACAGAGATTCGATCTAAAAGAAAGTCTATACAGCGCTGGTATCAAGGTTGAAACTGCATGTCAAACATAGGGCTTTTAATAAGTCTGAGTCACAACAGCCCCAGGGGAAAAGAAAAGAGAGAGTGAACTCAAAACCCGAAGTGAAATATTGTCAGAGCAAATATTGGAATAATATTGAATAGAATGCAAGGTGATAAATGACTGACAAAGCAATCAACAAATGGTCAAATGTTTCTTCATTTACTTATTCATGGGTTACTTTTGACTATTCTAAAAGTATACTTATTTAACTTTATAGTCAAAAAGTATAATTATACAACTTTAATAGCTGTTTGTTATGGAAAATGTGCCAGATCGTCATCAACCTGTTTGGAATGTTAACATCTGTACAAATATCAATACAATATATAACTGTCAAAAACTGTCAATTTTTGACAGTTTTAGTGTTGTTTCGTCACCAGAAGTGAGATTTTTGGTCAGTTTTAGCCGTGTGTTTGTCATTTTTGGTCACATTTGTCATTTTTTTGTTGCATTTTTATTGCCTGCTTTTATTTGTGTTTTGTTTATTTGTGTCTTGTTGCTTTTTGTTACTTTTGTGTTGTTTTTAGTATTTGTTTTTAGTATTTGTTACGACGGAGTATAAGGGCCATTTGGGGGAAAAAAATAAAAATGCGGACATTACGAGAATAAACTCGTAAAATTTCGACATTAAACTCGTAATTGTATGACTTTTTCTGGATTCGACTGTATTCTCATACATTAACGAGAATACAGTCGTAATATTACGAGATAAAAAGTCGTAATATTACGAGATTAAAAATTGTAATATTACGAGAATAAAGTTGTAATATTACGAGATAAAAAGTCGTAATATTACGAGATTAAAAATTGTAATATTACGAGATTAAAAGTCGTAATATTACGAGAATACAGTCGAAAATGTGTATGAAGCCAGTACCTGTGTTATGGAGATATGGAGCATTTTGTGCGGTTATACTTTGAACTAGGGTTTACGCACAAAGAAATACTGTGTCTTTTAGCACAGCATCACCACATTATCATTAGTTTAAGGACTTTGAAGCGACAATGCAGACGTTTGGGTTTGTTTCGTCGGAAGAACCAAACAGATTTGGAAGAAATAGCTTCTTTTCGTAATATTACGAGATTAAAAGTCGTAATATTACGACTTTTAATCTCGTAATATTACGACTTTATTCTCGTAATATTACGACTTTTAATCTCGTAAATGTATGAGAATAAAGTCGAAGCCAGAAAAAGTCATACAATTACGAGTTTAATGTCGAAATGTTACGAGTTTAATCTCGTAATGTCCGCATTTTTTTTTTTTCAGTTGGCCCTTATACTCTATATGTATTTATGTCTGGATGCATGTTCCTTTAGCTCTGATTTCTGATCAAAGCGAAGTATGCACAGGTTTGACATTCAGCGATGTTCAGGTAGGAAGACGGGGCTCCTGATAAGGTACTCCATTGAAATCGAAGGATAGGTCAAATGCAGCCAGTGCAGTCAAAGTCAATGTAATTCATAATTCATCTACGAGTGGTCCATAGTAGACAAAGTTTCAAAGGCAGTTATCTGGACACTGTTTTTTAAATCACGACGAAGCTGATATCAAACGGAATCTACTGATCTGAGAATATCATACTGTATGTCAAATACAAAAGGCAAATTCACCCACAAAACAATAAAATAATAATAAATTGTTGTGTTGTGCAAAACAAATTAAGCCAACCATCAAACCTTGCCATTATATTAAAGGAGACATATCATGCTTTTTTCAGGGACCCAGTATTGAACTATAACATAGATCCTCATGTTCATATTTTGCTCGTTATAAACCATGATATTGATCTTGAACGGCTTAGTAATAGAGACAGGTTCATTGATTTCCTGTTCGAAACTGCAGATCTGATAAGCCCCGCCTTTTTATAGGCACATTTCACCGTAACAAGCAGCAGATTGTGGTTTTGTTCATGTTTTTTACACGTTTACAATTTCAGAACCAAATATTTGTCACACGGAGTCTTAATTTATCACACAATCACAACTAAGTACAGGGATGTGGGTGGGGATAGGGGGTAGGTGAAAACAGGAATTTTCTGAGCACTCGCGCCTTAGTGGTAAGACAATACAGGAATTCTCCGAAACGCATGAATCAATCAAAATACAACTTTCAAAAAGATAATGATGAGAAAACACAGTTGCAACAAGGTTAAGAGCTCATTAAAGTTGATTGTGCATAATATGTCCCCTTTAATGTTTATTAACTATTCTCTAAAGACAAGTCAGAACTATGATTTTACACTGGTGAAATATTAAAAATCTGGAGCGCTTTCAAAACTGCACGGCTTCTTTCATAAGGTCAAGCATAGTTTTGGCCAGCGTGCACTCTAGGAATATAATTAAGTCATTCCTTAAAAATACCAGGGCTATTGCGGCTTCCAGGTGGGCCGATCGTCCACAATCTATAATGTGCTTGATGAATTAAAATGGCAGTGAGCCCGAAGCAAAAATGTCCAGAAAGCAAAAATAACACTGCAGTGAAATTCCTTTTGACAATTGAGGGAAATGAACATTTTTCTGGAGTAGAAACAGCAAACATGATTAGAAATTGAACATTTTGCCTTATATTTTCATGTTGCTGTGACATTTATTTATCTTATTGTGCTCAAATAAATATCAAGAAATAAAGACAATGGGCAATAATCATGAGAAAAGCCATATAACAAGGGGCATTACCAAATATTGTGAGATTCTAGAGCTGTATTCCTATAGTCGTTTAGTCAATTAATCGGTCGATGGTGTCTTAGTCGACCAAAATTATTTAGATAATAAGGATTTAAGGCAACAAAAGGGTTAATTGAAAATTTTACGAGTGAAGGAATTTAATCTAAGTTATACTTACCCTGTTTACTTTTCTGCATAAATGGTTGCTTTTGTATGAACTTCTGTGCACGTGTAGTGTTTTGAGTGCAGTATGGATCAAATACACTGAAATACTTCATATGTATACAATACTACCCCCTTTTAGTCGACTAATTAGTCAAAAGAGCATGGCAAGAATATCTTTAGTTGACTCCAGCCCTAATTATGTTACCACTAACTCTATTGAATTTTCCAAAGCTAAATCTTGTTCATTATGGTAAAACACTACAAGGGGAAAAATCTTAAATATATATATTTCCATTTCCTGTAGTTTACTCACATAAATGTAAGAAAAAAAATGTATTGCAATTTTTTCATCATGCAACATATACATATATATAAAAATAAGGTATTTGTATGTGCAAACAGAACATTTACATCAGAAAAATGGACCTGTCTAAGTTTAAATTTCTTGGTCCATTTTATACACATATGTACAAAAAAACTGAAGGGATTTTGGATATCTGACTTAAAATTGCCCTTACAATTCAGACTTCACCTCCATTTTTTAACTTAACATTTTAATAAATCAGGCTTGGAATTAGATAAACAAATCCTTCAGTGTACGCTTCATCAAAATCTTGTTAAGTACATCATTGTAAAGTTTGGTGTGTGTAGGTGCTACTTTAATTGGTGACATTTGTCCAAAAATTTATTTTACAAAAACTGCCTTTGAAGTTACAATGTTCCAGAGATATCTGTGGATGTGGATCTGTGGATGTGGACTAAAATACGAAATTAAACGTCTCAGAGCACATTGGACAAGTTTGTTGTTTCCACATGAATGCAAAACGACAAAACAATTGAAAAGGACGAGTTTTGCCTGTAGTGTCTTGGCTTAACAAAGACTCAAGCCACGACCAAACACTCTTTTTCCAATGATGTTGCTTGCATATTTCTGATAGTAATTTAGCTTTGTTGAAACCTTGCACTCCACGTTGAAGGACATCCTGTTTTACTTTAACACACATTCTTCTCTTCATTTTCCCTCCCTCTCTTTCCCTGCATTTGTTTGCGTGGACGGCCGGAGTACATGTCGGGTTGCGCTTGTTTCTTCTCGTCTGTTTGAGAAGACCGGAGTAGAGAGTGACCTTTGAAACAACCACCAGCGCAAAGCTCGCACCACACCCGCCGGACACTGACGCAACTCACCGGGAGAACATAAACGAATGAAAGAAGAAATCAAGCATGGAAATAAAGAAATGTGAGATCGATCAGTATGGAGTTTTTCATGGCCATTGCTGACTGTTTAGAATCATTTTAAACCAATTTAAACCAACCAACCAACCAACCAACCAACGGCCAATATTTTGAACAGATGTAAAAGGCCAAATTTGATTATTTTCCTCCAAATTAAAGCTAATTTGACTCATCCACAGCCCTGTTTTACTACAAACTGGATAATAGTATCTGTCAAAAGTATCAGATTCTAATCAAGACTAAAACTAGCATTGAAACTGGATACTCAAAAAAAGTGGATTAACCCAAAATTAGAGTTTACCCAGACACAATTTTAAGACTCGTATTAGTAACCCTGAAGTAATTATCTTGCTTTGGGCCAAAGTAATTTAAAATCTTTGATAGTAAATAAAAGACTGAAAAAGTTGACAGAACACAATTAGAACAATGCGTTTTTGTTTGTTTTTTCCATGCAGATCACCAAATATTTCGCTCTTGTGTAATTACTTCCCAGGATTTCCAGGACACGTTGGAACCCAAAGTATGAAAGTAAACCAGAAAGGCTTCATTAGAAAAACGGCCCAACTATTTCATCTGTCTCTGCCGACAAAAACATCACTCACAACCTTGCATCGAATTCATGATTTAATTCGATTGTCCCAAGACCACGAACTGTCCTTGAGATGATGTTTTATCCTCTTGTACTCATCTGAATGAAGTGAACATTTATTAAAACTACAGAGAACCATACATCACTTGCCAGTCCTGCGGCGGTCACATGTCCCCGCGATCGCTTCCCCATCAGCGTCACATGCTCCTCTCTGTTCCCCTCTCCCTCCGTTGCATGTGGGATTGATGGCCGCGGGCGACTGCTGACTAAGCCTTGCCAAATATGGAGACTTATTGGGAAATTATGCCTCGCTGCCACTCTATCTGGGGGGGTTATCCACTTTGTCAGAGGAGATCTTTAGGTCCCGTCACCGCGGTAACACCCAGCGCCGCGGTGCAGCCCGGAGATGTCACGGCACATGTTATGAATGCCGGCCCAAATGAGAGAGCCGCGGATATTAGGATCAATATTAGAGACAAGCCAAGACTAATGCTACATTTGCTAAATGAATTTGTGCCTCAATCTGGTCCGCCGATATGAAACGTGTTGAAATGTAACGGCTGGGGTGAAATGTTGGAATGGAGCTAAGCAAGATTTTACATAATACAAGTGAGACCAGAGTAGATAAAATTACAATGCTTTTCTTTTTCTGCGTCAATTGAAGTACTTGCAACAGGGCTGCTTGGGAAGGTTCCGCAGTATGGCATTAGACCAGTCTATCTAGCGTTATAAAATCTGCCCAGATATATTCTTATGCTAAAGATATCTTGGAAAACGTGTATTCTAACTATGAGCCTCTCCACAGATTTGTAACTTTGCCTTGTGGTCACTGTCTTGTCTCCATGGAGAGAGGTGACTTTAATGCCATACTATCGAACATTCTGTGTAAATCAATTTCATCTCCATGGTTTATTGTTTATTTCACAAATCAACGGAAATTGACAACACATCTAGGGATTTAGTGAGTACTGGTGAACTTTGAGGGGCACTATGCAACTTTTCCACTTATTTTGTTGAGGGTCTACCACCTGCTTGTCTCCATGGCGATGTTATTTGTCCTGAATGTTCCAAAGTACGGTATTAAACTTTTGTAAATCTTATATTGAAACCATTCGGAGGGGATTTATTGCTATGCATTTAAAAATGAGAGGTCTTGCCTCGCCACAGATCTGACCTGTAACTTCCTGCGCCACCAGTTTGTCTCCATGGAGATAGTGAAGTTGAGTACCTTTAATGTAAATATGAAAATGTAAAATCAGCTTTACTAAAATGAAAAGTTTAGGTGAACTGAACCACAACTACAAAATAATGTTAAAGTGTGCATGACAGGTTGGACTACTCTTTAACTAAAATGCTGTTAACATAAATATATTTAAAATGCACAGTTTAGCATTTTTTTTTTTTTTTTAACTAACTGGTTGTAAATGATGACATCACACTAGGAAATTACCTAGAAACCACACTGTACACTGGGCCAAAACTCCCCTAATGTCACCGATTGTTTTCTTTAACAAATTAAAATACATGCGGATACCTTTATTTTGTTGAATCAATGTTTAAGGGATCCAAAAAAGTCGTTTATTTTGCGTAAATTGTGCATAACCTTTGTCTCCCCACTGTGATGTCATCAAGTTGTTTACTTCCTGTAATTTTCAACATATTTTTCACCTTTTCTCCACAAACGGCTACTTGATTGCTGTAAAACTATAATTTATATCTACAACTGGTATTTTTACACCAAATAATGTCAAAATTAGAAAATCATGAAAATCTGTCATATGCACTTTAAGGTACACTTTTTGAGGGAAATGTGTCCTCTGCATTTGACCCAACAAGCAAAAGAATAACCCATCGGAGGACAAAGACTATAACAAAGACTCTAGAACTGCATCTACTTCACCATGTCATTAGGATCAAAGACTCAATTTTATGAAAGGCAAAGATATATTTCTCAAACTATTTCCACAGCAGCAGTGCAAAAACATGCCCTCACCACAAAACAAACCACGTATTTTGAACTTGAAAATGAAAAATGTGGACAAAATCTGCTGCATCTAAAATGCAGAAAGACCACGTCGAGGGAAAATCTGCGATCCAAATGGTTAAAAACAGGTGGGAACAGGCGCTGTTAGTTTTGATGGCTGGTCATTTCCATATGTCCTAGTGCTCCCTGTCCATCCATCACCGCCGAGCGAGAGGAGCGTGTGACCGGAGCACATTCACAGTCCAGCAGTCCATCAAATTGCACCAAATACTGTGATTCTGGAGCGCCTGTGCAGCGAAGGCCGAGCGGGGAGGGAGGGCCATGTCAGGGGGGCACAGACGAGCTCCTCAGCCTGACAAACCTGCATTTCTGATGTGCATTCGTCATGTCAGAGTCGGGCGGCTTTGGCACTTGAGTGATTTCACAACAAGTACACGGTGCATGGACATAAAAATGAGCAACCGGATTTTAATAGTGTTTGTACTTCCAGTTTGAAGATAGAGCAAAGCAACATCAGCTGAATGTTCCCGAAGAAAACATCAGCATAACAGCCCTTTATGTATTAGGAAAAGTAAATAAATCATGGAAGATTCTACTGCTACGACAAAATTGCCAAAATGCAATATCTAGCATTGCTTAAAATGACCTGAATTCAGAATATTGATCTTATTTGGAGTAGTTTTGACAGGAAGAGATTTAATTGTCTATGTCAGTGGTTCTCAACCTTTTTTGTCTCGCGTAAGCTTTGTTTTACACTCAGAGTACCCCTTAACTTCAGTTTCGACAAATATTACTACAACATTTTTTATTTTAATTATTTGTATGATCAAAGATACTTCGAGAGATGCTAAATTTACAACACTTTTTCATCCAGATAAAAGTACATTTTATCTTCATTTAAAACCAGTAACCACTCCAAGTACCCCCTGGTGGTTCCTCACGTACCTCTTGGAGTCCCTGTAACCCTGGTTGGGAAACACTAGCTTATGTGACGTTGACAATTTTTGGTTACAAGATTATTTAGCTTAACATAAGAAAACAAATTTGCCAAGTAAGTAAGTATGTAGGTAAGTATTTTTTAGCACAATTTCATTACAATAATTTTTTTTTCATTCAAAATTCAAACTGACAAATTTGTGTGCTCAGACCTCATGAACAAGATGAATTAAACATGTGTGAAAGACGCAAAATGTACGTTTTTGATGAGGGAACAACAATATAACACGGTTTAAGCTGAGCTACTTGATTTTCAGTCCATGGAACCGGAAGTAGGCATTTAAAAGTGTCCAGCTCGTCCCCAGCTCCCACAAACCCTCAGGCACATCACCAATAAGAGAACTTTTATTTGGCCCACAATGCCCCGTACAGTGTCAAATAGCATGCATTTTTGGGTCGTGCAAAGCTTTAAAGCTGTTTTTTTCAGACAGTCAAGTGAAAGTCGAGGGTGTGGATAGTCAGAGTGGTGTTTTTGGCTCTTGCTTCCAGGTTGACAAGAAATTGTTATTAGCACGCAGTGGTCTCAGTTTGTCACAAAGTACTACTTCAGCAACATATTCTTCAGGAGAAAAACACAAAATTGTACAAAAGACAAAAACAAAAGTTGGGTACCTCATCGTTAAAAGCTAAAAATAAGTCAGTTTTGTCTAACATGTTCCTTTTTGTATTTCCCAGAGAATCATTTGGAATAAGATGTGCATCGCAAATACCCAACACTTGTCAAATCACCAGCAGGAGGCGCTGGATAAGTCATGCACACAACATTCGTACAGTATGCGAGGACACAACAACAGAAGCTCATGACTGAACTGTCCAACCCATTGAGCCTCTGCCACACCAAATGTAGTTAGCGGCTTAACTCGAATTCTTTTGAGTTATGACATTACAAACCGAACACCAGGAGAAGGTGACGGGCAAACTTCATCCCAGCGGCTCTCTTGTCCGGATAAGTTCAAAAGCCTCTGTACTTCTTCTGACTCCGTCCGCTGGGACCGCTGTCTGGGCTGCAGTCTGGTTTCATCCGGAACAAGCACTTAATAAATAACACTGGTAAATAATAAATGGGAGCGGGCTTTAAAAGGCGAAGTGTGTCAGGCCTTCTGATGTACCGAGTCATAATGGGGCAGAGAGGACTCCAAGCCAGCGTTTGGTGGCACAGATAGGGTCATGAATATTCAGAAAAGTAAAGACCAGTGGACTAATAAAGTTTGACACGATCCACTGAACTAAGCAAAGAAGGAGCAGGAATGGTGCATGGAATACTGTGCAGTGAGTGCGATTCAAGACGGCCCAAAATGTAAGCACAATGACCCAAACTGTACCAAAGAAGTAACAAACTTTTGTACAAATAATGTAAATTCTTGGTTATTACATTGATTTATGCTCTAGCCGGCGAGAGTTTAGTTCTGCTCAACTGCTGAGTTAGAGGTTGGGTCAGAATGGCAATCTTAGGTCAAAGTAAAAATCAGTACGTGAATGATGTTATACTTTGCAGGCATTGTTTTTTATTGGATTATTTCTCTTAAGGCGAGATACTAGGAAAGAAATCTTAAATTTAAAGATGTCAGTTCTTCTGTAGTTTACTTACACAAATGTAAGAAAATCTTATAGACATAAGGCATTTTATGTGTAAAAATTGCCAAAATTGCACATATTTGGGACATTTAAATCTGAAAAATTGACCAAGTTTAAATTTTTGTATTGCTTACCAAAAAATTACAATGGGGATTTTAGACATCTTATTCAGTATTTGTGTAAACTATAGATCTTTCTGAAAATTGGCCTAAAAATGATGACTATTACTATTTTTTATTTGTTTTTTTGTTTTGTTTTTTTGCTTAAGACACTACAGGTGAATAGGGAAAAAAATCTTAAATTCAAAGATATCAATTTGAAACCGCTCCTGTAGATTACTCACATAGATGTAAGAAAATAATATATGACAAGTTTTTGATCATATCATGTTTTCATACAGAAATTAGGCATTTTGTGTGTAAAAACAGCCCAAATTACCAATTTTTCGGACAAATAAATCTGAAAAAATTACTGAACCAGGATTGGATTTCTTATTTAGTTTTTGAGCAAACTAGATTTGACTGAATTGTCCTAAAAAAAAGTATTTCTGTATGTTTCGTCAAAATCTTGTTACTTTAATTGGTGATCCTTATTAGTTTGTGGGAGAAAAATGCATTTTAAGGAAAGTCAAAATGAAGATGAAAGTGAAGTTACAATGTCCCAGAGAAATCTATGGATGAAGCAGATTAAATTAAATAATAAAACATCCTTAAGAGCAGATTTGACAAGTTTGTTGTTTGTGTTTTTGTGATCAAATGGGAGGTTGCTAACCTTTTTGTTTTATGTTATTATGTCCATCAAAAGTGTGGCTATATGTAGTTTTTATTAGATGATACCTACATGGTTTGGGTGCTAATGCTAAATACTTTGACAGATTAGAGGAGCTTTATTTAAACCACAACGAGGAAAATGCTTGCTTTAGACTGAAGAGTGCGCTGACTGGTTTTGGGGGGAAAAAAACAAATCGAGTTTAGCTGTGTAGGATGTCAAGGAATGAAAAACACAAATGTACTGACCCAGGGCGAAGGTAACCTCTGCTGGACCTGGTGTATTTTAAAGTTACAACTCACTACATGCAAATCTCCATCGCCCTAAGTGGTTGCAGTTCATTCTGAGGCCGAAGTAAACCTGAGTTTGACTTTTACACTCCGATGAGCACTGAAAGTTTGGAGAGCGCAAAAGTTCCCTAACAAGTACCTAGGAAACTTGGCATGGTTTAATGGGTGTCAATACCAGCCAGAATTGATCAAGCGCACCACAGTCTTCCTTGGTGTTCACTGCTTTTTTGAGAACAATAAGAAGAAGGATTGTTAAAATACAAAAATAAGTCGATACGTAATATAGAAAAATTCAATAAATACATATTTTTTCCTCTTGGCAATGCATAAAATGTCGAATAATACACACATATGCATTTTTAAAACCGTTTAGATTAACACGAATGACACGACGAACAACTAATTCATTTTCTCTTTATACAACCCTTGAGCCGTACAAGGTTTATTACGCCGAGCTGGACCACACTTCCTCTTCCCTTTTTACGAGTTTATACGCCCTGGATTTCAGTGCGTTTTTGTTCCGTCTCTGGGGCAGGTTGATTCTTCCGAGTAGCCTTGTTAACCCACTCAAGTGCACTTTGTTTAATGCATGGAGGTGGCACATATCCAGCGAACGGCACTTTCTCATATTATGGCAGGCTTCACTCAAATCCTTTCCATTAAAGTCTGGCAGCGTCCATTCAGGCTCGAACTCATTATGGCGCGATCAACCCGCTCTGATCTTCCCGCTCGCTTCCTCTTCCCCCGCAGGACGCAAAAGCAGCCCCTCGGATCCATATGAAAAGTCAATTAGGAAATAGATGAAAACGCAATTATTTTTTACGTGGTTGAATCATCGCTTAATCCAGTTGTAATGCTGCGACTGGCACGGTTTGCTCTGGGTAGAGGCGGGCAATAGAGTCAAGTATGGAACTTTTGTCATTTCAAATTAATAGTTGAGTGTAAAAACGGTCATGGATAATAATGTAAGGAAAACCGCTAGAATTCAAAGTGTACATTGTTCATGGGGAAAGTTGTTGCAGAAAATGAGGCTTTCAAGGAGCTCATCACTGTCATGTGTTTGGGGAATGAATAAATATTGGCTGAGATTCATGAGGTACTGCAGACTGTCTTCAGCACTTGACTTTAAGGCGAGACACAACAGGCAAAACTCATTTTATTGGTCATTTTGCTCTCAACTTATTGGCATTAATGTGGAAACAACAAACTTGTCCAATCTGCTCCTAAAGATGTTTTATTCTTATTGCATCCACTTCATCCATAGAGTTCTATGAGACACTGAACATAGAAGGGCCTTTTTTAATGCATTTTTCTCCCCTCGGGACAAAAGGATCACTTAAAGTAGATCCCACACTCACCAACCTTTACAATCTGGGACTCAACAAGATTTTGAAGAAACAGACGTATTTTTTGATATCTAATTCTAAAACAAATTTATTGGACTTTTACATAAAAAAAATAAAAAAAAAATAGGCAGGAGACTTCCGGTTTGGCTCATGGCGGAGTAAGCAGCACGCCGGGAGAGCTCTGTAGAAATCCTCCCAATATCGACCTAAAGATTTGTTAAAACACGAGTGGCTACAACCAAAACATGGGTAAGACTTCCAAGAAATCTACTCCTGCCCCAGAAGGGACAGAGGAAGAAATATTTTTAACCAAAGACAACCAGGGCACTATATGCGCTGACAGCGCCGCTAGCTATCAAGAAGCTTTGCTAACTCGAGCCGACATGGAGGCGTTGTTGCAAAAGTTGGAGCAACGAATAGTTTCATCCTTATCGACCCAACTTTCAGCAGATCACGCACTGATTGACCGCCATGACCAGACAATAAAGCAGATTGAAACTTCAATGAATGACATGCAAAGCAGATTAATGGAGTTGGAGTCCACTTGCGCATTCTTAAAAAGGGAAAACGAAGTGTTGAAGCGTAAAACAGACGATCTTGAAAATCGTTCACGGCGTAATAATATCCGCATAACTGGGTTACCTGAGAAGGCTGAGGGTCTACGCCCGTCTGTTTTCCTCGCTGAATGTCTGAATGAGGTTTTCGGCCCAAACGCTTTTTCCTCTCCGCTGAAAGTGGACCGGGCGCACCGTGTTAATGTTCAGAGACGAAACCAGAATGACCCCCGCCCGCTCCTCGCCAGGATTCATCACTACCAGAATAAGGAGCTTATTCTGAGGCTTGCACGGGAAAAGGGTAAACTCGCTTATCATGGAGCAGAAATCCATATTTTCCCAGACTTTAGCCCTGAAGTTTCCCAGAAGAGAGCGGCGTTCTCCGAGGCTAAGTCTCAGCTCAGATCCGCGGGATACCCATACAGGATGATGTTCCCTGCAAAGCTTCAGGTAACGGACAAGAACGGACAGAGGATAACTTTCACCGCTCCGGATGAAGTGTGAAAATTCCTCGTCAGCGCGAAGAATGGCTAATACTCCTATCACTGCCGTCGCCGTGGTTTTGGTCGGGTGTGCCCTGGAACGTTTCAAGACGCTTTTCTCTTGTTGCGCTGATGCGCGGCTCCTACCGGACCCCGCCAATGGACTACCACCACCACCCAGTATGCATACTGTATTGACTTTGTTTCTAACTGGTGTTTTTGTTCTTCATTATTAAAAAAAAAAAAAAAAAAAGAAAGTTGTGTTTTACCGGAACAGGAAAGTTAATTGATACATAGGTTATATACTTGCACTAATGGACAGTTGTTATTACTCAGACTAGTATTATTTCAGTTTATTGGCATCCCCTCTGTCTATTTGTATTTATTTATTTAGGTATTTCTTCTTTCTTTTTTCGGTCAGTTATGCAAAATATTGTCATTTACGTAATATGACAGAGGAATGGGCCACCTGTGTTTCACAGTTCACATTTATTAGTGGATGTAATGAGACATAATTTGGGTTAACAGAGTTCAAGAAGAGGTTCAGTGTTCAGGAGGTTTTTATTCACTCAATATAGGATTGAGTTTGCGCCTTCCCCCTTTCTACACCCCTTTTTTGTTTTTCTCTTTCCCTCCTTTTTTTAAATTTTATTTTATTTATTTTTTTTCACTCCAACTATCTTATATGTCCCAATGGAACTGTCTCGTTGTTTATAATATTCAAGGCCATTTTACCTTTCTTGTCTTGATATGACAAATACGACCAGATCTGGAAATCACAGTGTTACTTTCGTCTCTTTAAATGTGAAAGGTGTTAATAATGTGATTAAAAGGCAAAAGATAGATGACTACCTTAGACAGTTAAAGGTGGGTGTGGCTTTTCTTCAAGAAACACACATAAAACAAGGTCAGACCAAATTACTAAAAAGGAATTGGGTTGGCCAAATCTTTCACTCAAATTTTAAGGCTAGAGCGAGGGGTGCTGCAATTTTAATACATAAAGACATACCATTTCAGGCAGAAGAAGTAATTTCAGATTCAGCAGGACGATATGTAATAGTTAGGGGTCATATGTTCCTCGCCCCCGTTATTATGCTGTCTATATATGCCCCAAACTGGGACGATGGTGATTTTTTTACTAATCTTTTTGCCACTTTGCCTGTTCAGAATAACTACAGTATCATAATAGGAGGCGATTTAAACTGTGTTCTTGATCCTACCTTGGATAGGTCCTCTAACAAGCCCCAATCATTATTTAAATCAGCCAAAGTGATCAATAACTTTAAGACCCATTCTGGTCTGTCTGACATATGGAGGTTTTATAACCCTAATAAGAAAACCTTTTCCTTCTTTTCTAATGTTCATCATACTTACACGCGCATAGACTATTTTTTAATAGATAACAAATTACTGGGAAATACACACTCATGTAAGTATCATAGTATAACTGTATCGGACCATGCCGCTGTGTCTTTTATTTTAGAGCTGTCTGGCTGCCCCAAGCCAAATCGCAATTGGAGGCTAAATTTACTTCTCTTGGCAGATGAGGACTTCATCAAAGCTTTAACTACAGAACTTAAATTTTTTCTTGATATTAATACATCCCCAGAAATAAGTCAGTCACTTCTGTGGGAAACCTTAAAGGCATATCTGAGGGGGCAGATAACAGCATATAGTTCTAGAGCGAATAAAGCTAAAACTTTAAGACTTACGGACTTAACTCGCCTGATTGCTAATATTGATGAGCAATACTCAACTTCCCCATCTCCACTCCTTTACAAGGAAAGACTGAAGCTACAGACGGAACATGACCTATTGTCTACAGACAAAGCCACACAATTAATACTAAAGTCCCGTCATAACAGCTATGAATATGGAGATAAAGCGAGTAAACTCCTAGCCCATCAAATCCGTCAAGACAGTGTTTCCCGTCTTATTACTAAAATACAAGACTGTGATGGGATAACAACTATTAATCATACAGAAATAAACAACGCCTTCAAACAGTTTTATTCAAGACTGTACACTTCTGTAAATAGATGTGAGCTTTCTCAAATTAGCTCTTTTCTGGATGGATTGGCCTTTCCCACTGTCTCTTTGGAGGACCTACCAACGCTTGATGCCAAGATCTCCATAATAGAGATCAAGGAGGCAATTAAGTCGTTGAAGACGAACAAAACACCTGGTCCGGACGGGTATAGTGCTGAATTTTATAAGAAATTTGCAGAAGAACTGTCACCTCTCTTACAGTCAGTCTTCAATGAGTCATTGTCTGTTGGCTGCCTTCCACCATCATTACGGCAAGCTGCAATTACTGTTTTGCCAAAAAAGGACAAAGATCCACTCCATTGTACTTCATATCGCCCAATCTCGTTACTCAACGTGGATTATAAAATTTTAGCTAAAATCTTGGCTTCTAGATTGGAGAAAATCTTGCCATATATAATCTCGTTGGACCAGACTGGGTTTATCAGAGGTAGAAACTCCACCTCCAATATTAGAAGGTTACTTAATATAATACACACTCCCCCCAGCCCAAGCTCTGAAATTGTCTTATCTCTTGATGCGGAGAAAGCCTTTGACCGGGTGGAGTGGGAATTTTTATTTGTTACATTGAAGAAATTTGGCTTTGGAGATGGTTTCATCTCTTGGATAAAACTGCTTTACTCTGACCCAGTTGCGTCAGTCATAACAAATGGACAACAATCAGACTATTTTGCTCTCAGTAGGGGCACCCGTCAGGGATGCCCTCTGTCCCCACTTTTGTTCGCTGTAGCAATAGAACCACTAGCAATTGCCCTTAAACAGAGTCCTCATTTTCAAGGCATAGAAAGAGGTGGTTCAGTTCATAAATTGTCTCTATATGCGGACGATTTGTTACTTTATGTGTCCGACCCACCATCTTCAATTCCTCCCATCGTTGATTTGCTGGACCACTTCGGGAAACTTTCAGGATATAAAATTAACTTGAATAAAAGCTTATTGTTCTCCCTAAGACAAGAAAATTCAATACCCTTTCTAGATTCGCTTCCGTTTAAAATGGCTAAAACATCCTTTAAATACCTTGGAGTGGAAGTGACACGTACTTTGCCATCACTCTTCACCAAAAACTTTACCGTCCTTCTTGAAAAGTGTAAACTAGATTTTGAACGTTGGGAAACTCTCCCATTATCAGTTGCAGGAAGAGTTAATGCAATAAAAATGGTAGTATTGCCTAAATTTCTTTACCTTTTTCAAAATATTCCAATCTTTATTAGAAAATCTTTCTTTAAATCACTCGACAAATGTATAACCTCATTTATTTGGAAAGGAGGGTCACATAGAATAAAAAAAGCTGCTCTTCAAAGACCGAAGAACAGAGCTGGGCTTGCACTTCCTAACTTTCTTTACTACTATTGGGCATGTAACATACAGAAAATCCTTAATTGGGTTCATTTTGACAACACTACTCAACTTGAATCATGGCTGTCCATTGAATACACAACTTGTCACTCACACCCAGGCTCACTTGTAAGCACTTCAACCTCCTTGTGTGCAATGCCAAACTTAATTGTTGATCAAACCCTTAAGATATGGACACAGTTTAGGAATCATTTTACTTTGAAAAATACATCTATTTATGCCCCCATTTGGCGAAATAACTACTTTCCACCAACCTTTTTAGATGCTACGTATCGAACCTGGCACACAAAAGGTGTTAAATTTGTGTTTAACCTATTCTCTGACGGTCAGTTCCTCTCCTTTCCTGATCTAAGTGAGGCATTCAACCTACCAAAGTCAGATTTTTTTAGATATTTGCAGATAAAAAATTTTGTCCAAAAGTATTATCCCTCTTTCCCTAATCTACCAAATGATAATGTATTGGATAATATTTTCTCTTTTACACCTGCTAAGAAGAAACTGATCTCAACTTTGTACAACACAATATGCAACATTTGCCCTTCCTCACTGGAAGAAATCAAGAGGCGGTGGGAAATTGACTTAGGTTTTGCTTTGAATGATGAGACGTGGGAGGCGTCTCTAAAGCATGTTAATGAATCCTCAATTTGTGCACGACATGGTCTTATACAGTTGAAAGTGTTTTTAAGAGCCCATCTTACCAACGCAAAACTGGCAGATATATATCCTAATACAGACCCCTCATGTCCTCGCTGTAAAAGCCAGCCAGCAGATCACATGCATATGTTCTGGTCCTGTCCCAAATTGTCCACCTTCTGGTCCAATATTTTTGATGCATATACAAAAATTTTTGGGAAGATTGTCTGCCTTAACCCTTTGAGTGCTATATTTGGAATTGCTCCGATTGGGTGCTCTTTAATGAACAATGCTCGAGATGTTATCTCTTTTACTTCCCTCATCGCAAGGAGAGTCATTCTGCTCAATTGGAAACAGGAAACACCACCTACCTTTGTCAGATGGATAAGAGACGTTATGTATTTTTTGAAATTGGAAAAAATTAGATATACTTTAAGAAAAACTACACAACAGTTTTTGGAGACCTGGACTCCTTTTTTGAATTTCTTTGAAGGACTTCAAACCCCTCTTAACGAAGAGACTACTGACTAAATTGTAGATTTACTGCTCAATTTATTCAACGAGGGAAAATACGTTTTAGTTACCCCCCTTTTTTTTTTTTTTTTTTTAACTTTATCATTATTTTTATTTATATATATATATTTATTTTATTTTTTTTCCCTATTATTTTTAATTGTAATTTTAATTATTATTATGTATCTTTAGTATTACTCTTTGCTTATAAATTTTATTGTTTGTTGCTCCATCATCTTTGTAACATAATTGGTTCAAATGTAAATTTAATACTTACTAGAAATGCTCTACCCTGAAAACTGTGTTGGTTGGGTGGGTATGTGTGGGGTTCTGATGGATTCACCCGGACATATGTTATAAAAGTATGTTTTGCTGGTCATATGTACTTGTATAATTTGAACTTGAATAAAGGGGAGAGGAAAAAAAAAAAAAAAAATAGGCAAATTTTGAATTTTTAGGACAATTTTCAGTCCAATCTAGTTTACTTAAAAACTAAATAAGAAATACAAAATTCCCTCAGCACATTTGTTTGTAACTAATATGTGTACACAATGAACCAAGAAATTTAAACCTGGTTTCTGTCCATTTTTCAAGTTTATGTGTCCCAAAGAGGTGTATTTTTAGCCATTTGTACATAAATACATTATACATAAAGTGCCTTATTTCTACATGAAAACATGACATGATGAAAGGAGAGACTGATATCTTTAAATTAAATTTTTTCCTATTCACCTGCAGTGTCTTACCTTAAAACAATATATCTTGCATGCAAAACTCCAGCAATAAAAACAATAGATACCTGTGGAATGTACTTTTTTGCTGCAGGAAAAATAACAAGAAGATGGATGACTAGGACGGAGACCGAACTGAAATCAATGCGGCCTCAAGGCGTCAACTTTACTTGAAAGTATACGTCAAGCAGGCCATCCAACGCTTCTATTGTGCGCCTTGAGCACTTACCACCAGTTATTTTATTTATTTATTTATTCATGTTTCAGTTTTTATATAAAGAAAACAAGACAAATCTAAGAACATGGCACAGAGGGGGAACATACAATTTGCATTACATATCAATTCTTTGTCCTAAACGTTTAGTCCAGCATATCTGTCCCAATTAGTCCAAAGTCTGTTGAATCTTGCGAATAGTGAGCACTTTGACAATGCAACCCGGGCCACTTTCATATGTCATACTGAATCTGATTTGAAACGGATCTTTTGCAAAGTGAACACAGTCTGAACAGGTCACATGTATTTGACTTCTGAGGAATTAAACACAGTTAAACAAAAAAAATTCAAGGAAGCCAGGAAGCAAAAACAAAGAGGTTTTAATTGTACTTGGTCATTTTGGAAAGAAATCAGGTTTTTCCTTTTTGACGGTTAGAGATAAAGATGACATTTTTTGATGAGGCTATAAACTGAGAAATGGTGCTTGCTCGTCTCATAATGTGAGATCTGGTAATTAGAGTCAAAGTGAGCTGCCCCTCCAAAAAATAAAATAATAAATAAAAATAAACACATCTGGGGAAAAAAAAAACATTAAACTGTGCAGTGAAACTGAAAGACACAGCAGAGCATGAGTGCCAACCACTCTGCCACAAAATACAGTACTTCATTTTTACTTTATTACTAGTACAGAGCAATAAACCTTCTTTTCTGTGAATACAGTGGCCTTTATGTCGCTCTAAAAAGTGCCTTTATTCTTGTCTGTAATAATAACATTCCCTAAATAACCAGGAGATCACAGCTCTGCGACTCTGAAGAAGAGCAATTTTAAAAAACAGATAGAACATTCCATTCTGAGACATAGTACTAAATTGAAGGAAAACTACATACGGCATTATTGAAATGAAAACCTGCACTGATCTTTCATGGACTGTGGGTTTTTGTTTTTAAATGTACAGAAAAGGAAGAATAATGACACACTTTAAGTGAGTAATCTGCAACAATCATAGTTAACCTGTCAGCAGAGTTTGAAAGAACAGGTCAAAGTTATAATAGAAAACTGATGAATACAAATGATGAGAGCGCAAATCCATGTGACACAAGGAATAATTGCTTTTCAAACAGAATCAAAGTTAGACGAGCAGTTTGCCTCTGGTAATACTGTGTGTATGAATTCAAATGAAAAATAAAAACACTTTCACAGCTTTTACCCAAAAACTGATGTTTAATTTCTCATACAAAACAAAGGACAAAATGGAATGCTAAATGACTCCACAGACTGGAGCTGCCCTTTAATGCACACAAACACATACACAGGACACAGAGACAGAGACATGGAGACCGTGGACAATAAACACAGATTGCATTTTAAATATTAACCCAACTAATTAACTCTGAATGGTGGACGTGTAAACAGGGCCGGTGTTTTAGTATTCAGCCCCTGGCTTTGAATTAAAGTGTCAAACTGACAGTCATTTCCTCCCATTTCAAATTTAATGAAAACATCTGAAACTTGCTCCAGTAATGATAAGAATTATATGTCGCCTTGGAAAAGACATTTTGGGTATGAGCTCCAACATGCCATGCCTCTCTTTTCAGAACAGTGCAGTCAATTTTTTGACTTTGTTACAAACTTTGGGAGATTTTAATGATTGTCAATAAGGCGACAGGAAGAAAAGAGACGACACTAAACAGTGGCTTCTCAGAGAGGGAGGTTCATTCACTTTAATGGATTATTTATGCTGCTCTGCCAAAAGAGTCAATGTTTCCAGTGGCACTTGAGGAAATCAATCACTCAGCTCACTAATGACTGATCATCTCTGAGTCCCTGCTGTCTTCAGACTCGCAGACTGACAGGGACTGAGATTCTGGGGAAATGGGTTTTTCAAATGTCACTGAATTCAACAGGAAAAACAGACTTAAGAATCACAGTTTGACTAAGGAAGCTAAAAATGGTACATAAGATCCTTGCTTACAATACTGCAGCAGTGTGCAAAATTAACTCCAGTTAGACAAAGGGTTTCAGAACCAATATTTGGATTTAAAATTTTGTAGATTGAAGCAATCTACTATGCAAATGACTGCACTCGGAGGCTGAGGATGTGCTGCCGTTGCCAGGAAATGGAAAAGCTGACGCAAAAGAATGTGTAAAAAAATCCTTCTGCCTTTTCAGACATTTTTATATTATATTTATTATACTCTCCGAAGCGTCTCTGACTAGCCTCAAATACAAAACGCCTCTACCACAGGTCCCATCTTCAGCCCGATTGAGCATTGATTTTCTATGTAACTGTTGATTGAATTCAAGAGAGAGTTTGTAGAATAGAGCAACCATAATATTCTCTTTAGCAGCTTCATGAGTCTACATATCTAATTAAAACTGCAGAGTTTCAGCAGCGCAACATTTATCTTCCTCTCCCTCAATGAAAACCTTAATAACAAACCTTAAAGGTCCCATATTCTGCTATTTTCCCCTTTACACAGTCTATTCTAAGGGCTTTGTTGATAAATGTTTGCGTTGTGCAATATCCATAACATAACAGTTTCCAAAAAACACCCATCTCTTGGACTGGCCCCCCTCCTTGCAAAAGCAAACGGCTCACTCTGAGATCTGACCCCCCTGAACAGAGAGCAGGCTGCCTCCCCCGCCCAACTCGCGCCCCCCCCCCGCCCAACTCGTTCCGAAGCCTAGAGCGGACATAGTGCGCATGCGCCGTGTGCTCCGGTAAACAGCGATACACAAACACGGGAATAAACCTTTTATCCGTCCTGACGGTGCGTCGTGCTGAGTCCTACGTCCTGGATCTGACCTGGAGTTTGACGATCATGCAGTACCTCGACGACGGACGTTGCCGTTTGGTAAATAACAAGCTAACTCTTCGATCTGTCGTATCCATCGTGTAATTACTGTGTAGCATTAGCATTAGCTGTTTTTATTCTGCGGCTGCGCGCTTCCCGGAGGCGTGGCTTAAACACCGCGTCATCCATGGGATGAGCCCCCGTCTGCCTGCTCAGCCAAGGGGGACAAAAAAGACAGTTCTCTAGTGAAAACATGCGGGAATCAATCAAAAAACCACTTTGGACACAACATACGAGGCCCAAATAGCACTGTAGGAAGGTTAAAACCTCTGAAAAGTCGATTTTGCATGTTATGGGATTTATTTAATTCATTTAAACCTGCCTGCAAAATCAACCCATCCAGCTGCTCTTGTTCACCAATTCAGTCCTTGCTGATAATACGTTATAATAATGTGATTTTTTTCTGTAAGTGTTCAAATGTTTAATTAATGAGCCTTTGTTATGTGGTCAAGCATTCATCAGTTCATGAGCCTTTATGTGGACGCTGGTTCTATGGCTGTGATTGAAGTACAGAAGTAGAACTGTGGGGAGGCAATAAAAGTAGGGTTTAACGTTTAAAAGTAGAAAAAGACATACAAGTAAAAGTTTAAGACGTTTGATTATGTGAACATTTTAACTGCTGACTGTTTCTGGAGTTTCACAACATAAAAGACAATACAATTATATCGGAAAACAATTAAATGTATGATGTTTTTGTGTGTAAACGCTAGACAACTGACCTACAGGCCACGGACGACAACAATTAAAAAACAATTATTTGATTTATGAGGTTAAGTTGAGCAATGAAAAGATCAAAATGAGTCTGACCAAGGTGTGTGGAGGTTAAAGGAGACATATTGGGTTTTTTTTCAGGTTCTTAGTATTGAACTATAACATAGGTAGATCACCATTTTCACATTTTCTTCATCGTATACAGCAATATTGACCTAACACGGCTTGACAATAGAAACGGTTCCAATGATTTTCTGTTAAAAACTGCAGAACTGCCTTTTCTGTGTCAGCGTAACAAGCAAGCGGATTGTCATTTATGAGTTTTATTTTTGTTAAAAAAGTGGCTTTGCGTGACATTTTTGAACCCGACATGTGTCACTCAGAGTCTTAATTTTGCATATAATCCCAACTTAATACATGGATGTGAGCGGAGCGGGAGAGGGGATAGGTGAAAACGGGAATTTTCTGAGCACTAGCGCCTCAGTTGCAGAACAATGTTTACTCAAACATGCAGGAATCAACCAGAATACGACTTTGAGTAAACTAATGATGAGGAACCATTGTTATAACAACTCATTAAAGTTGATTTTGCAAAATACTTCTCCTTTAAAAACCCAGAGGAGGGTGATGGACTGACAAAGTTGTGTTCAAGTTCCAGATGATAATGATGTCTTCATTTCAGATGGAGGGCAAGGGCCTGAACAGCTATGGGAGATTGTTTTGGAAAGAAATACCCAAAATTATGATCTACAGATGTCGAACCTCATCACTATTTGTTGAAAGATTGGGTCCACAAACCATTTTGAAGAATTCTACCATCATAACCTCAATAACAATCAATGTAATGTCATTTAGACCTGACTTTAACGTTCCAAGCTCATAACCATATTGTTTTGGCTTAATGAAACCAACGCCAAATGCAAAGTTTTGAATTACTGACTTTATTGTTCTCTTGTCTGTGACTTTCTGCTTTGTGTGCGTTTCAATAAGTTTCGTCTCTTGCTTGTTGATAAAAATGTTTAATGCCATACCGTGAAACATTCCTGGCAAACTGGTCCGACAAGCAGGTGGCTGATACTCTACCAGAAAAGTTACATAGTGCACCTTTAAACCCTTTTCAACTCACAACTTTCTGAAGCTATTGTGAAATAAATATCGCTTTTCGTCGTTTTTGGTGGCAGAAGACGTCAAACTTTGTGCCAGTTTTTGTTTTGTGTGGATTGGCCCGGTAATTACAGTTATTAACAATAAGCCAGGAAACAACTCTAATTCCACCAATTATGACCGCCGGTTCCGTTTTGAACTATAGTTATTCAGAATGTTGCGAACTGAAAATTGTTATCTCCTTCACTGTCAGACCAATCTATTTTTAGCTTCTCTTCAAATCCCTCATGCCCCCCGCTGATTCTTCCTCCATATTTTATTAACAATTTAACAGTTTTCTCTGTTCTTCTGCAAATGAGATTTTCAGGTGCCATGGCAACAAAAGTGGACTTCTTTTTTTCTTTCATTTTTAACACTTTCTTCTACTTCCACATCATGAAAACCTGTCCTAAAACGAGCTCGGCATCGTCGGCAGATTCAGTCCCAGCCCGTACGATTTCAGAAAATGCACAATAGCCACGGCGCTAACCTTGACAGTGCGAGCCGGCTGTTAGTGGGTGTATTGATGGACGCGCGGGACATCGTCGGGTCGCGAACTTCCCCTCCAGTACTAAACAGATAATTCAACTCTTTTCCACTAATACACCTACAGAAGCCACGAGGCCGCAGAGTTTGTACAATGCCGCTCGCTAACAGCAACAGCGCCAGAATAAAAGGACTAACACCGAGCTCCCACTTCACTTCAGTGGATCACGTTGAATCACTTCAACGTGATTCTTTTTTTTTTTTTGCTGTGCCGTGGTTGCTCTGAGTATGTGGCGTGTGGTTTGTTTAATTTTAATGTCTATTATTTGTTTCAGGTCAAGATTCAGTCAAAGAGTTTAAAATTAAGTCTGTTTTTCATGTTTTAAGACAGTAAAAATCAGGTACAGTGCCTTTAAGGTTCGTTAATGAAAGGTAAATTATTTAACTTTTAAGGCTGCGGGTTTTAGAATCGATTTAACTCATCTGTCCTATCTTATCTACACATGTATTGCTTGTAAAACATTCCTTCTCTTCATTATTTTGCTCTGAGCATGTGGCGTGTGGTTGATCTAGTTTAAATTCCTATTATTTGTTTGAGGTCATGATTCAGTCCAATTGTGAATATTTATTAATTTTAATCGAGAGGTCTACAACCAAACCTTGTCAGTAAAAGTAAGTGGTTTGGAGCAGAGTTAAACAAATATATATATTGATGTTTTAATTGTGTATGTCCATGAAATTATACTGAAAGCTCTTTTTATTTTATATTGGCTGACCGTGTATTTTTTTTACTTCCGCATACTCCTTTTGAGCTTTTGTATTTTCTCCATGTGCTGGCAAATGTTTCTGTTTGACTCTCAAACTGCACAAATAAACATTCTGAACTGAAGTGCACTTATTTTGTTCATGTAAAGAAATAAAATAATTGAATTGAAAATAGCGAAATATCAATTTAAGCAAAAAACATAGCGATTGTTAGTATATTTTTGCGATATCGCCCGGCCCAAATTCAAAACTTCTGGGAATAATTGGTGCAGAAAATGAAATAAATAAGGACATGCTCAATCAAATATGAATAATACACATTGATTGAAACAAAAGTTATAAAGAATGTTTTTTGAATGCCATACAGGACACGTTTTTCCTTTATGTTTTATCTATTTAATGATAATGTAAGGTAAACATTCCAGACATTAGTCACTGAAAAAGGCTTGTGAACCATGTAAGATAATAAATATATTTTGTCTATAATTACCATATTTTGTCCTTAAGCTTAACTTCTCAAAAGCCATGAAAACTCTGCATATTTTCGCCTCCTCAAAGCTAAAGCCATTCTCTTTGTAAACTTGCATTATAATGTACGTTCTCTCTTTGTATCTCCACTAAATGAACAGTGTTACACTCTGCTCCGTCATCACATTTAAGGAGCCCACTTAACGCCCTGACTAACTCGTCCTGAAAAACAAAGCCTTTGAGGGGATTCTTATTAAAGATAATTCTTGCGTTGCTGAGTCGAATCCTCTTCACACACTGTAACCCCGGGTCGCTGCAGGATTAGTCACACCACTATTTAAGGGTAATAGCTGTTTGTTCTGTGCTTTTATCCCATTCTAATGGAAGGATTATTATTCACTCTGAGCCGCCTCGGTCACATGTGTGATGTATAGGCACAGTCAGTGTTTGTAGACAAAATAAAACTGACCATTATTGTTGTCTTATGTCGCTTTATCATCGTCGTAATAAATAATCAGAACCATTAAAGGAGTTCACAATCAATGGCATGTAACAAATAGATGCCAGTGCTAGTATTTTCCAATGTTTTAAATCTTATTACTTGATTTTTGTCCGTGCAAAATGTGTTTTGACCAGTGCAGATATATTGTCAAAGCTGCTCTTAGGGTCAAAAGGAGGCCACTGTGAGCCGTGTGCATCTATTAAAAGTGTTTTATCACCCGAGATTCAGGAAGTGTGCTGTTAGCGTGCTAGTTGCAGTCGCTTTGTAAGCTCCACTTATGGTCTGTGAAAGTTGTGAAAAGTGCTTACAAACTCAACATAGTGAATAATTGTATGCTAGGTTAAGAAAGCGACGAATAACAGTTTAAAACAAATTAGGTTTTTCACAATTTTAAGACAGTAAAAAATGGGTACAGTGCCTCTACGATTTGTGTATTAAAGCTGCACTATTTAACTTTTCAGGTTTCAGTATCAATTTAACTTATCTATCTTGCATTTATTACTTATAAAACATTCCTTCTCGTTTCTGCACATATGAACTGAACTGTAACTTGACCTGGTGGCAGGGCCGTCAACACGAATCAGAAATGAACCTTGCTGGTCCAACAACCTGCAAGCATCATAACGAAGGCATCACTGGAGAAAAGTTTGTAATGCACTGAGCTTACAAAGTTAACATTTCCACACTTTATTAGAGTGATGATAGCAATATCAAACAAGAAAGAAATCAATATGTGAACTATTTTATCTATATTTTTTAATATGTATGTTCAGCTATGTAAAATGGCTGCTTGCACTGAAAAAAATGGCTCAAAATTAGTCAATGTGTGTCACTTGAAGTGTTCAATATCATCCCATTCACATTTTTCTTTTCTAACTTCAAGGTACTGAAGTATCTGCTGTGAGAGACAGTTGTGAGAGGTACTTGTAGAGATAATTGTTTATTCAGTTGCCACTAGGCTGTGGGGCCAAAAGGTGACAAGGGTAATTATAAGCCAAAATTAGGACTGTTGATCATAATCTAAGAGTCTGTAAATTGGGAATTTTTGTCAGGGGCAATAAAGAAACATTTGGGAGTGGGTTTTCCTTATCTGAAAAGGGGTGTTGTCTCCTTTGAAGGAGCAGTTGTTCTACCGTATATAAAGCTATGTTACACTAGAATCGGGGAGATCCTAGATTTGGCCACAGTGGGACTCCCAGGTGAACGTCGACTGTCTGTATGTGATGCTGCTCTCTGTAATAAACTTCCTTCAATATTCAGAAGCTAGCGTCCACGAGTCTTCTTCTATTGATTGACACACCGACCAACATCTTCAGAAACCTCATAGCTCTTGCCCAAGGACACAACCATATTCATCTGTGGCTCATACTTCAGTCAGTGGATTTGATCAGTGCTACAAAGGATGTCTACGTCAAGAGTAAGATTTGAACCACCAAACGTAGGATCGGAGGACAAGAACTTCACCAACTGAGCTGCAGACACTCCTACACCGGTCCTACACCGATGCCAGTAGCATGTACACTGGTTTAGAGTCTCACAGCTAATATCTTCTTTGTAACCCTTTTGTGACAACGTTAATAATTTGACACACACTGCCGCATCCGCGATCGATATTTCTGCATCACCTGCACTCAACTGCAACGCTTTCACGCCACCTTAAATGCCATTGAATCTCCAAGACGAACATGCAGCGAGTTAAAACGTGCAACAACAATGAGAACCAGCCGAACGACGCACGAGCCAAAGAAATACTAATTGAGAGAAGTAATTACTCCACCTTCAAAGACCCTCGTGGTGGCAACTTGTCTCGCTCGCAGCCTCAAAGGGGTAAACAATACTTCCCGTCAGCGCTGGAACAGTTTTGTTGAGAGGCTCGGGTTTTGTTGTAAAGTCAAATGAAAGTTAAAGGCGCTATCTGTCTCGTGTAGCTCATTATAGCGGGAGAAGATGAGGTGCGCTGCTTTGAGCCATCAGCTGTCATACACCTGCCTCCCATGTTTTATAGACCGTCAGAAAGAGAAAAATAAATCACAAAGATTCGCACATACGCTATGGTAAAACATCCAAAACAACAACATCAAGTAGCATGCATCATTACAGCGCTACGTCGTTCACATATGCACAGCGGCAACAAAGCAGCCCGCCACAGTTATGGGAATCCAATGTCTTACCAATGTCTAATGAATAGCAGTTTTCAAAGAGTAAAAGGTTAAAGTGAAGGCACTGTCTTCCTGGCTTTTTTGATGAGAAAATCATTGTGTAGCAGCCTGGAGTTTACGCTGTTTACTTAAGGACTTGTTTTGTTGGTGTCTTTATGTTATGCTATAGCGGCAATTATTGTGTCCAATGACAAAACCCATGGAGACAGGCTGTATAGGGTAAACAATGCCTCTCTGACAATGATTAATACATGCAGAACGCAAAAGCAGTGGAGACGAGGCATTAATAAACTGCGGTGCATTAACGTTCTGGTGATGTTTTGTGTAAGTGAAAAATGGGGCCGTTAGTTGGGGAATACAAAAGAACATATATTCCTCTATATAAATTGGAAGATCTCATTATTACCGTAGTCCTCGTTCCAAATGTTGTGTGAATGATGTGGTTGTGAATGTTTCAGGTCAACAGGTAACAGGTAACAACATAATTCATCCACTGAAACTGAAATTGATCTTTTTAAAATGTGCTTAAAGTGAACATATCATACTTTATTGTGGCTTTAAAGTGCTTATGACAGGTTGGACCACTCATTTACCTAAAATGCAGTTAAGATAAATATATTTCAAGTTTTGCTAAAATTCTTTACAAATGTTATCCCGGTTTAGCAGTTTTATGTGTTTTAATTTCACTTCCTGGTTGTAAATAATGACACCACACTAGGAAATTACCATAGCAACCACACTGTAAACTGGGCTAAAACTCATCTAATGTCATCAATTCTTTTACCTGACAAATACAAATATTTGAACTTATTTATTTAGTTGAATTCATGTTTAAATGGTCAAAAAAGTAGTTTATTTTGTGTAAATTATGTACAAAGTTTGTCTCCCCAGTGTGATGTCATCAGTTTGTTTACTTCCTGTACTTTTCAACATATTTTTCAACTTTTCTCCACAAACAGCGACCTGATTGGTGTAAAAATATAATTCTTATTTACAACAAGTATTAATACACTGAATAAAATCAAAATTACAAAATCATAAAAACCTGTCATACGCACTTTAACTGGCCCTTGTACATTACCCAGATTGAAGTACCTTTTCACTGGCGTCTAGTTTTATTTCACATTTTTACTGTTTCTTTTTAGATGTTTGAATGGACTGAATTCATAGCACATCTTGAACCTCATCCAAATTTACACACCACCAAGTGCTTTGAGGTTCGAGGGCCAGCTCCAGCTCGTGAAGCCTAAGACAAGACTTATAAAACCGCGAGGGACTGGGACCTAAGCCCTGGAACGCTCTGCCTCCCCATGTGTGGACGGCTCCCACAATGGACTGAGTAGCACTTTGTTTATGAAATGTCCTGTATGACTAAAGTGGATTTAAATTTGCATTGGAATTCGCATAAGAATAAAAGTTACAACAAAGTCTAAATTTGGAAAACACACAAAAATATGGATCTAATTTCAAGCACACAGTTTAGTTGGTGGAGTGCCCTCTGCTCGTCAGTTGTTGGAACTACAACAGATAACAAAAATTAATCCATCTGGCAACGTGACTGGTATGATAATAGAGCCAAGTAAAAATTGAAACTGAGTGATTTTGGAGGGATCAGGGCAAGACATCCTCGTAAAAGGGATTAATGAAACAACCATGACGCAGGAGCCAAATATAACTGCAGGTATGTTTTTTCTTTTAATGAGGGAACTCCAAAAAGTTAATTTTGCATGATCTCCATTGATAACAATACTTTACGTAACATTTCCAAACAGACACTCTCCTTCAGTTCTGCTTGTTGTTCATTATCTACATGCTGTACTCATTCTGTATTCATTTACGTTCCTCGCAACATAAAATTTGTGTAACCAAACATTATCAGCAATTGCTTAGAACAGTGTTTTTCAACCTTTTTTGAGTTGTGGCACACATTTTGGGTTTAAAAGCCACCACGGCACACCACCTACCACTAAAACATTACCAACTCAGGCCATTTAGTTAAAAATATTGTATATAATGAGTCAAATAATGTCTGTGGCACTGTCTAGTTCTTTAAAGTTGGTAATAGTGATGGTTTTTCATTCTTTTTTGATGTAAATGTTGCTTGGAGCACTCCAGAAAGGTATATTAGTTCATTAAATCCGCATTTTGTGAATCTGTTAACTCAAATTTTCTCAAGGCACACCTGGCAAAACCTCAAGGCGCACTAGTGTTCCCCGGCGCACTGGTTGAAAATCAAGAGCTTAGGATTATTCATTCATTCATTCATTTTCTACCGCTTATTCCCGTTAGGGGTCACGGGTGACTGGAGCCTATCCCAGTGACTTTGGGCCTTAGGCGGGGTACACCCTGGACAGTGGCCAACTCGTCGCAGGGCTAACACAGAGACAGAGACAAGGACAGACAAACATTCACTCTCACATTCATTCACTAGGGGCAATTTAGAGTTCTCAATTAACCTACACAGTCATGTCTTTGGACGGTGGGAGGAAGCCGGAGAACCCGGAGAGAACCCACGGTAACACGGGGAGGACATGCAGACTCCACCCAGAGAGATCGTGTGATGTTGGGGTGGTTCGGAATTCGAAACCACGATGTTGGGGTGGTCTGGGATTCGAACCCACGATCTCCTTATTGAGAGGCAGAAGCTCTAGCCGCTCTGCCACCGTGCACCGTGTCTATATATATTTTACGATATTTACAATAACAAAATAACTAAAATGAATGAACCATAGATCCATACATCCTTGTCACCTTGATATATCTCTTAGTTGCTCCATATACGGGCTCTTATCCATCAAATGTTGAGTGCTCCAGCCTAATTCAGTTCACCCGCACCTGCTGACCTTTGCATCAGAACGTCGATGCAGTTATTACACACTCCGTGGCTGTTTGGCAACTCTCCAGTGTAAATATGAGAAATAGAAAAGTTGCCTTCCTTTTTTAAATCTCGGGATTCTTGTTTAATAAAAGGCTCAAAGTGAAAATTGCTTCCATCTGCCTCCATATTATTCTGTGGATTCAAATTCAGCACAAATGAGCCGCATCCATGTGATGTGCAGCCTTTATCTTCCCACACTGAAAATATCTGCTAGTATGTGCATATCGTTTTCTTATAACTGTAATAATAACAACAAAAACACAACATTTTTAGTCATTGCCACCCCACGCTAACTACAATTACACAGCATTACATCTTCCGGCTGGCTAAATTTATGCGTTAGATCACACCAGACGCAGCGGAATGGGGCGCGCTCATTTTGTCACACGAGTAAATGATCTTCGCGCTTCTGTGCTCCCCTGCTCCCTTGTTTCGCCGAACCACAACTCACTCTTAATCTCTTCACGAAATGAGACGATAAACAAAGCGAAATTCACCAGACATCTCCTTTTGCATTGCAGTGGGAAAGGTTGAAGCTAGCCTTGGGCAAAGCTGTTAGTGTTTCATGCTCCGGCAGACTGGCACCGACTTCAGATGGGAAAAGCTTGGGAGAGAGAGAGCGAGAGAGAGTTGGTGAGATGTATATTTCTTTTCAATCCTCTGCCCTTTCTTCTTCAGTCTTTTGTTTTGGAAATCAATTGATGCCGCCTGATACAGCACGGCGACCAAATTGAATTATGTTGTTTAAGGTGTCGCGCGTACACAAATGAGACAAGGCGTTCTCGGAGCTTGTGACCGATGTTCAGAGACAGAGAAACTGAATGAAGTTTGATTGTTCTGAGATGGGGAAATGTAATCCATGCGTGTTCACATAGGACTGACTCCAGCACAATGAGCCAGACAGACGCACCTGATGATGTAGCAGCGGCATTGATGCATTGTTTATCTGTTGGCGGCGCAGAGAGTTGATTGAACGGTATTGAACAAGTCGCGGCAAAGACTGAAGTTATAATTGAAAAAAAGGTCTGATGACATTCGCGTCAGCAAGAACATTTGTTACGTGGAATAATGGACACTTGGATTAGCACTTGCACAAGATGGCTTCTATACATACAGAATCTCTCCCCATTATTAATGAACTGCATTGAACACGGCTTTCCCATTCAAGCCGTCTTCTATATATTATTATATAAGATCGATCTAGTTGCACTACCACATTTGCCAACTGTACATTCCTGTATATAGTCTTAGTCTATCTATCTTAGTCTATTTTATTCTTAATTTTATGCATGCCTCTTTTATATATTTTATTCATTGTTTTATGTTGCACCTTACGCCGAAGCAAGTGCCTATGTTTGTGAATTTTGATCACTGACAATGGCAATAAACCGTTTCTGATTCTGATTCTGATACAACCAACTTCATGTGTAATAAAACCTGCTCATTTTGAATATTTTCAATAGCATTTTTCATTGTGTTTCCCCAGTTTGAGTCGGGTGCAGAGAAATATCAAGGCCAACCGAATTCAGAGTTTTAAAAAAATGCGCTACAGTAGGTGTGATATTTTACGTTGCACTTTTATTCTGTTGCGTGAAGCATTTTGAATAGCCCTGTGTACGAACTGTGCTCTACAAATACTTGCCCTGCCTTGCCTTGCCTAGCATGATTGACTCAAATTTGGTAAATGACTCAAATTTGGTAGATGACTCAAATTTGGGAATGACAATCATGTTGCTCGTTATTCCTTCCTGTTTTAGAGGTTATGCTGAGGACATCACAGCAAAAACGCACGAAGGGCGTTGATGGTGAGTAATGACATTTTTTTCCAGAAAGAGCTCAAAACTAAAATGTGTATGAGCTGATGCAATCTAATAATAAATATGTCTATAAGTGTGAAAAATGATTTAGTTTTTGAATACGATGTTTTTGAGACAGATTGTTGGGGAAAATTATTGTTGTGTGGCAGCTGAAGTGTCCTAAATATCCCGTGCCATCAGCAAACAAGCTAGCAAAGATCTGCATAGTCAGAGCAAAAACCGAGAAACTACTGTCAGTTTGAATTTTGCCATGTAAAGTTAATTTGCGCTCCATTGACAAAATAGGCCAAAAAAGTCAAAGAAATAAATTCATAATACTGCCACTTGATTGGAATTTTGAGGAACATTTTTCAAATAAAATAATGTCGGTGTAAAACCTCTATTAAGGATTTTTGAAGACATTTCAAAATAAACCATATTTTGATTTGAATGCTGTAATTGCTATGGCGACGAAGGACTATTGCCATATAACCCATGAATAGTCCGATGACAGTCAAAATTTCAAGAGTATGGCCTTCCTTGTGTCTGTTATGTGTTTCAAATATATGGCCAAGGTACCACTGTGCTTGAAGTGGTATTCTCGTTAAATGAAATTAAATGTTTCGTGACCATTTCAGACAATATGCAGTAGGTTGAGAGCATTAATTTTCCTTCCTTCTGTTATTAGGTCCATCTTTACCATCTCACCTCTCTGAAAACCCCGCAGAGCATCGTTCTTCTCATTACCCTCTTTGCCTCGTCTGTTTCCTACAGAGACGCTCTTCTCTTGGTCCAAATATACTTCTTTTATATTGCTCAGTCTTCACATTCAATCTTTGCAATGCTTGACCAGATGCCATCTATCCATCTTGAATCTTTCCCAGCCTTTTTCCTTTTCCCCGACTTGGTTTTGTGTTTGATGAAAGCCCTGTGTCCTGCTGGTCGCTTCATTCTCCGGTTCTCCTCTGTGCACCACCAGAGGGGCTCCTCCAGCTCAGCACTGTCCTTGCACATTAAATCAAATATATGTCCTTCTACTCTGCCTTATGAGCTGCTTTGAACGTTTTTCATCCACAAAGAAAGAGCCTTATATGTCGAATGTCACTCAGGACTCGTGGATGCTATAGAGGCCCTGAGCAACCCAAGTTCGGAGGGTTTGAATTTTGATTTTGACAGTTAATGACAACAGCACTGGAAGATATAGTACTATGGCAATGTCGCAGTATGTGGAAGAATGACACAAATTTATATTTTAACACCAGAAGAGAATAAATATACTGTAAATAATGGACCAAGACAAAACTTTGGAATAAGGAATGGGTAACATGACAACAATTCTAGGAGAGAAAACATGTGCTGATGTTGTTGTTTTTATCTTTATTTCGAACATCTATAAAGCTGGATATCAAGTCAAACCAACAAAGACAATAACATTTTGATTCAGGTGGAATCCACCTGAATCGGCAAAAAAACCACACAAACAAAAACAACAACATTATGAATTCATAACACTTACAGTAATTAATAGTAATTCAATTTTTTTAGATGCATTGCAAATTATGTATTATTATAGACTTATATCTATATCAGTAATTGTTTGATTATGGGATAAACTTCTTTATTATTCAGTTGTTTTTTTCATATTCAGCAACATAGCAAACGTCTTCAAAATTCTCCCTGTGTATTTTGATGTGTCAGAGCTGCTCTTTCACACACTGTTCAACAACTACAAGAGCAAATGTTTAGGGAACTATACAGTCTTGTGCTAAAAACAGACGCGGAGACAAGGAGAAAAATAAAGTGGTTGAATGACCCAAACTTGCATAGTTATCTAAGAATGCTAACGTTAGCTGCAAGCTAAATGCTAGCACTGCCTGCTGTATTTTATCTACAGAACAATCAGTTTATTTTTCTGAGGTAGCAGTGTATAGTAACCATTTCTGTAAGTTATGTTCAACAGCTGTGCACATTTTCATGAAATTTTCTTTACAAAAAAAGTGCATTGCATCACAACAGCCACAACAACCAGTGCTTTCTATAAAGGCTTTGAAGGTGGCATTAGCAGCAGGTGAGCTGACTTCTGAGGCACTCAAACTGGTGATGAAGTGGAGAAGCTGTGAGTCTTACTAACACATTTAGCAACTAATAACTACACACAACCCAACACGCTTTGCCAGCACAACCTTGATTTTAATTACAGCACAGTGTGATGACAGAAAAGTCTTTCAATTTCACATTGCCACGAAGTGTAGAATTTAGAACACATCTTGTAAACTTTCCACAAAATATTGTGGAAGAGACAAGAAATGTGTCAGGACTACATTACAATTGTATTTTTACTGCGTAACAAACACATTCTATTACGCATTTTCTTCTGCTTATCCAGGGCTTCTCGCTGAGATGGCAGTCTACGCAGGGATTCCTGATCTTCTGGGGGGATCCCAAGGCTTTCCCTGACCAGCCCAGAGACATACTGCCTCCAATGTGTACTGGGATTTCTCTGGGCCTCCTCCCAATGGGACATTCTTCACTGCAGAAACCACACCAATCTGCCTTTTGATCTCACACACCATCTTTCCCTCACCTGTGAACAAGACCACGATGTAGAACAGGACCGGTGACCATGGATCTGAAACAGGTCTGAAACAGGTCTGACTTACTGCTGGCAATGCAAACCCTGCTCCTGCTCCGGTCACAGGACAACAGCCCTGAGCAAAGGGCCCCAGCCCCCATGCTCCTGGAGCACCCCCCACAGGGCGAACGCCTTCTCCAGATCCACATGGGCAAGCTCCCATGAACCCTCGAGCACCCGATGGAGAGTATAAAGCTGGTCCAGTGTTCCATGAGCAGGATGAAAACTACTCAAAACCACACTGCTCCTCTTGAATCACTCATACACCCCCGGAGGAGGAGCTAAGGAGCTTGGCAACAACTTTAGTGACTTCTGCTTGTGTGATGGACGAATCCTCCTCTGAGTCCTCAGGCTCTGTGGGATTGAGGAGAGCCTCAAAGTATTTGTTCCACAATCCGACCACATCCCCAGTCGAGGTCAACAACTTCCACCCGCACTGTAGACGGTGGTGAAGCACTGCTTTCCCCTCCTGAGGCTTCAGACAGTTTGCCAGAATTTCTTTGAGGCCGAACAGTAGTCCAGGTCCAAGGCTTCAGAGTGAAAAGAGAAGCTGTGCTTCTTTAAGTGGAAATGTTCAATTACCTCAAGTATGATCAAGGAACAGGAGTACAGGATTGACACTATGATTTACTCCTATGAGTAAAATATCAAAGAAAGTTGAGCTAAAGGTTATATTACAAAGATAGCAGGTTTGTTTTTGAGTGTTGGAGCACATTGCTACTTCACTTTCAATAAGGGAGTAGCCAGCTGCAACCTTCTCAACTGACGAACAACTAAGAAGGGCAGAGCAGGAAAATGTCTCAGTATTATCACTTAACAATATGACTAGATTTTTTTTTCAATAAAACCTGGAAAGTATGTTGCCATTATATGCATGCTCTGGGAAAATACTTCACATAGTCGTGGGATTATGGTGAGTGAGTTCTTATATTTGACTATGGCAGTGGTCACGTTTACAATTACATACAAATCAACTGCTTTTGAAGAACTGATAGAATTAGCTTGACATTTCAATGTAGACTCATTGGCTCTTATAATGGATAAGGAACTGTGTGTCAGGATAAAGATATGTGTTACTCAAAGAAATGAAATCATGAGAAACAACCTTGAGTCTTAAATATATATTTTACAACCTGTTATCTGTATCTAGCATTACATTGAAATTAGGATGGCTACACTACTCCTGCTTCTACTAAAGAGACCAAACCTGCACCAACCTCCACAGCCAAAAACGGTTGTGAATCCAGCACATAATGAATCTCACTCACACATTTTGACACCCTTTTATCACTCACACATTTGCTACAACAATAATGTGCTGGTGTAATTAATTTTCTGGAGGGAAAGTGCAATGTTTAGCTCCGACGTGTTAAAGAAGCGTCAAAGAGTTTGTCTTTAATGAACCATGCTCTCCACAGCTATCCGTTTGTGTTTGTGAAAATGAAATGACTAAACAACGCCTCGGGCCGCAGCATCAGCCGAGTGGTGAAGGAAACATTACTTAGACTAAAAGGCTGTTGTGTCTGAGCTACAATGTGTCACAGACTTTTTGCAAAATACCAAATGATGAAATAGTTCCCAATATGCTTCCCCCGAGTTACACAAGAAAACACTGTAAAATTCTTTGTTCTAGTTTATGATCTCCTTAGACGAATGTTAGGAGCAGTTGAAATCCAGTGCAACACCTCAGCGCGATGTCTCCACTTTGTTATACAAGGGGGGAAACATGCAGAAAGTTTCCAAAGAAGACATTTTGAATGTGCCATTGTTGAAATATAGTTCTATTTACTGCCACTACCACTCCAGACTTCTGCTGATGAAAATAGCCCTGACTTCCTGCTTGATATAAGGTCCTGTGGAGAAGGCATTCTTTGGAGAAAATGCTAAATCTTTCCAAAAGTAGACCATAAAATAATAGTGCAATGCAGTATAGCCTGAGCAATTTGATAGAAAAAGACATAGACATAAGATGCCACTTACTTTATTTATTTTCATTCAGATATTGAGTCTCATTTGAGTTTCAATCCAATGTTGTTTGGAAACTAATATTGCAAAGGTAATGCATGCACAGAAGGCCATAATTGCAATGACCAAAATATCTTCGTACTCTTGCTTTACTGCAATTATCATAACACCAAAATAATGGTAAACTCACTGCCACAGTTCTTATATACTTGCAAACAGTGTATTGTACAAACATCAGTACACTGTACACAGTCAACTCACAAGAGAATAAGTCCTTGCACGTTGCTGAAGATGGAGGCAAAGATAGTAAAAGTATAAGTCCAGGTGTGTACTTAGCGCAGAGCAATGATATAAGATAAGAGTTTATCTTAACTGCCTGTTGACAGCAGTAATGCCCTGAGCAGAAGCCATTAGAGTTGTGTGTTTGGTGTCTCCCAGTGGACGTCTGAAATGTAATTATGTTCAGCCCTGCACTCACAAAACAGGGCTGGGACATTTCTCACTCCTGTCATATCACCACAAAGCATTCTGGGATTTCTGTGTTCTCCTGCAGAAAATCACACAGATGGTGCACTGGAACTTCTGTGCTCCAGATTAAATGGCCCATGAACATTTGCTCTGACCTCCTGCAACACTGGCCATCACTTTGAGAGGAGCAAGCGCGTCACCTTTGCTGTGGATTTCCTCTCTCTGGCTTCTCCTCGTGTAAAGACCAAAAGCTCATGGAAACTATTGACGCCCCACTTTGTGTAATGGCACAAGAAAGATTTGTGCTTAATGGCTAGAGCATCCTCTCCCATCACCCAAAGCTCAATGATCCTATCGCCAAGCAGTGCAATTTGTTGTTGTGATCTTTGTAAACACATTTTTCCCACCTTATTTTTTGAATGTGGTGTGTGTGTGCAAGTGGGTGATTTGTATTGTTTAAAGGGGCCAATGGTGGAAATGTATTGCCCCACTTCTGTCAGTCTAAATTACCAACAAGTTCCTCCTTCATGATTAAACAATTATTAAAGGACAAATAGTATGCATTATTTGTTTTGTCATTGAGCTTTAAACATCTATCTTTACTTTGACATCTCATGTTTTAGAACTTAAACTTTTTTTAGAACTTGGGAGACGCTATATTAACTTAGCTGTTGCTCCATCTACTGGCTGCAGAGGCAATTACACATATTTGAATGTCACAGAGTTTTGTAATGAAGTAGTCCTGAGCCTTGACGCTGTGGTAATGATGCAGAAATGCTTAGAGCGTGTCTGGTGATGATTTAAGCAGAAGATTCTCGGTTAAGTGATGCCAGTTAACGAAAAATGTCACACATGGAAGGAATTCAGAATGGAGTGTTTTTAATGGTCGGAGGTGGAGAAGATTTCAGGATTCAGGAGTCACCAAACAAGCGGGACTGAAGCTACTGGCTACTCCAGGTATGTTTTTGATGATGATACAATGTTAGAACATGGCTAGAAGTTAAAAAAAAAGTACATTTTGCATAACATTTGTCCTTTAAACACAAATGAAACTTATCCTCCAGCTATGCCCTCTGGAAATCACTAGTTGTAATGCCTGAAGAGTCCAAATGGGTGCTTTTGATGATGTTTCTCAAGCTTTGAAAGATGGATTTTTTTTTTTTTTTTTTTTTTGCAAAGGCACATTGGAAAGTCATGGATGTGTTTTGATTGCCTTTGGTTCATTCTGTCTGAAATTGTCTAAACCAGGGGTGTCCAAACTTTTTCCATCGAGGGCCACATATTGAAATATAGACCAAGCGGAGGGCCACAAATCAATCGTGAAACGTTAAAAAAAGCAGCATTTATCTGATGTTTTAAGCGCCACCACATCTACATTCAGTCTCAGTGCCTTAATATCAGGTCTGTATTGCACCAAAATGTTAGTTATTTAGGTTGGAATTGTAGAAAATCTGAAATGTGCTGTAAATAGTACTTATCGGGACAATGTGGGCCAGTTCACCAGGAAGACTAAGGGCCAAGAAAAATTGGTCTGAGGGCCGCATTTGGCCCCCGGGCCTGAGTTTGGACTTGCCTGGTCTAAACTGTAAATAGTTTTAGAGCAAGAAAACGTATATTCAGCCAGATCTGATCACTGCAAGAGACAAAACCACATTATGGACTGGAATAATGTCAGGTTCATTGGTTGTGAAAGTAACATATCACTGCTGGACCAGAGACGCTACTGAGAGAAGCATAAATGACGACAACGGAGCCTTCACCATATCACAGACATGACGGTGAAAGCTTCCCGTTCTGTCTGAAAAAAACAAACAACCCACAAGACACAGCACAACACCATCACTTGAAGAAAGCTACTGGAAATACCTGAAACGTGTACAGCAAAGGCTCCTGTCTGAGCAAAAGAACTGTTTCCAGCTTGTATTTCTCATTGGGTGAATCGTATGAGAAAAGACTTAATCCAAACTGAGAACAAAGGCTTTAAAAACAAAACTAAACCCATCACCAGGATCAAAACCAACACTAGACTTGGGTGCTCCAACTCTGCTCCCTTTTTTGTCTGCGAGTCTGTAAAAAACTTGCTGCTCGCTCGTCTCATCAATACAACTTTTCAGTCAGTGAGCGGGCTGCCAGCATGACATCCACTCCTAATAGTCAGAGTAATTTGCTGTTACATATTGAGGCTCCACAGGGAGACTTCAAAATGGACATATGGACAGAGACTGCGACACTGTGAAAGTCATTGCAATTAGTTCTTTTCCGCATTGAAGCCATCAGCGGCTCGTCAGCGTGCCATTCCATTGCCACGCTCGCAGCAGGAAGGAAATAACAACAAAGACACTGGAGTGGCTATCAGTGGGCTATCAGCACTACCTGTCAATTCAGCGGCTGTGACAGAGCAGCCAAATGATAAATGCTACGGCGACATGATTAGCAACACAGAGGGGACATTTCGTTTTTGCCTGAGTGCTCTTTAAAGTTGTGTCTCCTCTCAAAAGTGATTAAGGATGCTTTACCGGATCGTTACCGTTTTGAAGCGCGAAGAACAGAACCAGTTCATGTCCCTGATTTTTTTGCTTATAATAAAGTAAAAGGTTTTACCACAGTACAGATATAGTGTAAAAGCATCTATTTGGGTGAAAGTAAGGGCACGTCACTTTATCTGCATCGATTTATAGTGTGTTTTATTCTACGAGAAGCAGGAAGTGTGCCATTATATTCCAGTGTTTCGCTCTGGTCTCAGAGACTTGTGAAAAGGGCTTATGAAGTCATCACGGTGAATATTTAGAATGTTGGGACTGCATTAAGAAAGTGAGCGATACATGTGCCGTTTCAAAAGAGTAAAGATCAGCTACAGCGCCTTTGAGGGTCCGGTCACTTCATGAAAACATTTTGGTACTGATGAATTAACAGAGCTGTCTGCTGCACCCCTGAAGTGTACAATCTTGTTACGCATGGGCCACTTTGATTTATAGGTTTTTGTACTTCTTGTGTTCCTAGAAACATATGTTATGCAGTAGGAAATCATTACGTATGCCTACTTTTACTCCAGGCTAAAAACAGTCTTGTTTAGATGTGCATACGATAAGATCTATCTGCACTCTTCTCTTTTAAAGCGCTTTATTTTAAAATGATTCTGTGTGTCTTTTTGTATTTTGTGATTTTAATGCAACTTTTCCTGTTATGTAAAGCACTTTGAATTGCCTTGTGTACGAATTGTGCTCTACAAATAAACTTGCTTTGTCTTTACTCTGTTTTGCATAGAGTATTATATGGTTGGTTTCTTCTGTTTTTATTTACAGCAGCGTCTGCAATCATAAAACAATGCATCCTGGATCCAGTAAACTATTTTCACATCTACCTGAGTCTGGATTTCTTTATTTTGAATCACTTAATTACACTTCTTGAAGAAAGCAGAGGTCTGTTCTTAAAAAACTACTGTATAATCATCTCAGAAGATCTAATTGACCTAATCAGATAAGACAGTGTCGCTTTCACGTAAATGAAATAGTATTGATTCCTCGAGTTTAAAGTAGAAGTAAAAGGAATAATCATTAAAGGTACACCACATAAACTTTCCTGGTCGAGGGTCCACCACCTGCTTTTGACCAATAGAAATGTTCCTGCCTTGCAAGTAAAGCTGTATGGCATTGAAAAGTAAAAGATTACAGGTGTAACATAATGTACTTCTAAATAACCTTTAAAGTACTTAAGTAAAAGGTCACATATGACTCCTCTCCTCCTTCACGGTACTCAAAGAGATTTACATAGAGGAAACACATACATACACCAATGTACAGGCACTGGAGGCGACCGGGTTAAAGTCTAACATTTATTTAGTTGTAGCTTATGAAGACATTTGAAATTTAAAAGTTCAAATTAACAGGAAGTAGATTTGAGATCTGTCATCAAAATGCAAGGACAATTTAAATGCAACTGACACATTTTCCTGACAGTTTAAACAATCTTTCAACAAAATAAAGGTGTTAGGTATTATTATTTGTTAAATCTTACCTATTGTGTCATTTATATGGATTTTGGTCCTTGTTTAGAGTCTGGTTGCTAGGTAACAGTTGTAGAATTACCTCTATGTCATATTTGCTGCCCATGTCCAACAAAGAAGTAACATAATGAACTGAAAAACTGTTTGAGTGAGAATTGAGGACATAGGGGCAAAATGTTTAGTAAAATCTTAAATATAACTGTCTTGCCCAAGGACACAACAACAGTATTTATCTATGAGAGTTGGGATCAAACCTCCTACGTATGGGTCAAATGATCTGACCTACAGTGTTTTATGTCGGGAGTTGGATCTTAACCGCCGACAGGAGACAAACGTTTTACCAACTGAGCTTTTCCAACTAAATATTGTTTTTTTTTGCTGTATTTCTTAAATGTGTGTCTACTCAAGAGTCTCTCAGGAAACTTCGACACAGTAAAATAGAAAACAATAGCAGTGACTTTAATTATTGAAAAGGTCTATGTTGACAGAGACACAGGCACAGGCTGTGTTGATTTGATCAATGTTTAATGAAAACCACACTATTTCTCAGCTCTCTCTTCACTCTCTAAAGACTATTAAACAGGTTCCAAACACAGATGTCCAAGTTTTTTAAATGGCACTTAGCTGAATTGGCAAATATATTTCTTTACCACTAATGAGTACAATCAAACCTCTAAATATGTGCCTTATTAAGTGAAAAAGAAAAAAAATCAGTCAAGTAGACCCATTATGCCAAGCTTGATCATCTATTTGGATCAGTACTATTTTAGTACTGGTTTAGCTTCTGCTTTAGGCCTGTTTGGTCCTGGTTTAGACCTGGTTTGATTCTGGCTTAGTCTGGTTCAGAGCTGGTTTTGTCCTGGATTGCCAGTTTTGTAACACATTGTTGGTAAAGCCTTTTATCTTTTATATTTCGACAAAAACTAAACATAGCAGTAGGTAATTTAGAATTATTGACACATATATAGAGTTCACATTGTGTTACAAGTCATTGTCTGTTGTGCAGAAAGGTCCAAAAGTCATGGCCACTCCGAAAAATCTGGCCCTCTGGAAAATTAAGTTGAATAGCCTTGCATTATTTGGGCCAAAAAGCCATAGGATCCTTGTGAGTGGAGAAAACTCACGTCGCTCACTCATGTCAGTGTGAATAAAAATAAAATATGGGTTAGCCATTTTCAATCCCGTTCAAACATGTTTTAACATTGTAACCACATTATTACCATTCAGTTATAATATATATTTAATATGTTCCTTCACAAACACGCTTCATTCTCCTTCAGGCAGAGCATCCACTGTGACATGTTAACATAAACTGTCACTTGAGGATCATGTCATGCTCTGTGGGCACCGCTTTTCTGCCTTTAAACATACATGATGCCCTCTGAATGAGCTGCACCAGCATGTCCTCATGATTAACTTATACTTTCAAATCAGGGGTTAATAAAGAATGTATTGCATATATAGCATTTATTTACGTCATAGTTAATGCATTTTTTAATTGATATGCTTGTACTTGTGTGTTATTTTATATACACATATATATATAGTTCATACACCCTAGTAAAAAAATGCCAAAATATAAACATAATCATCAAATGTATTAACTTATCTATTCATTGTCTGTCATCAAAATACAGCCCAGAGAAAACTAGAACACTTTTTTCTTGTGTTTTGTGAGGACCAGTAGTTTGTTACTAAAGACACTAAAGGACCAGTAGTTTGTTAGTTTGAGAAATATTCTGTAAATATGTGTAAAAGACTAAACAATAATTAAAGTGCGTATGACGGGTTTTTATTATTTTCTAGTTTTTATTTCATTTGGTACCTGTTGTAAATATAAATTATACTTTTACACCAATCAAGAGTCAGTTTGTGAGGGAAAATTGAATATGTTAGAAAGGATGTAGAGTTCCAATGCATGATGACGTCACTGTGAGACTTCACCCAAATGTTTGGGACAATTTTCACACAAGAACATCTCATCTCACAACACATCTCTCTGATACTTTAAAGCATAATTTAAACAAAATAAAGGTGTTCTCGTATACGCTGTACGAGGCAAATAGTCCTTTCTGTGACATTAGAGGAGTTTTGACTCAGTTGCTAATTTCCTGGTGCAATGTCATGATTTACTACCAAGAACTACAATTTTAGACCTAAAAAATGCTCCAACTTTGCATAAAAATCTTACATATTGCTATTCCCAGTTTGAGTCATTTATATCCCTTAAACAACCATATCATCCTAGTTGTTAGTTTGACTATTTTATTATTTAGAAACAGTTGATAATGTTATCTGTCCGTTGTAGCCTTAGTTGATCAGTCATTTAAGTTAAAAAGAGTTTCTTAAGAAAGTTACTTCAACAAGTAAAATCTCAGACCTGCCACAATCACAATAAACATTTTAATATTATATCAAAAACAGCTGACTTTGAAGTTTCTCTACCCTGATCTGTTTCCTAGGGTTTATTAACAGTTAAATGTTGTGTTTTCACAAACTTTGAGCTCATATTTAACTTAAAATAAACTTTAAAAGTTTAAAAGTCACATTATGCATGTTAGATATGGACAAACGTCATCCAACATGCATAATAAGACTTTTAATGTTGCCGTAGTGAGAAACCAACTTTCCTGCATTGGGTAACCACACATAATTATCTGAACCGTGTTTTAGTAAAATTATTATTTCAACCTGTCGTAGGTACCTAAAGGTGACAAAAAGTATACAAATGTTCACAATTATCCATTTTAGAAACTGAAATCACACTGCAAAAAAGGAATTCTGGATGAGTTAAAATGCCTTGATTTACGGATATTAATCTTAATTTCAGACGTTTTGACCAGTTAAGATTTGTTAACACTATTTATTTGCCGGAACTAGATTATTTTACCTTTTTCAAACCGTTTCTGACTTGTTTCCATACATTTCCTCGTATTTCAAGCCAAATTATCTGCCAGTGGGTTAAGATAATTTGACTTACCCCATTGGCGAATTTATTTTCTTATTTTAAGGTAAATTATTGCAATTAACAGTCATAAACCAGTGATATATTCTGGGGCACATCAGCAATTAAATCTAAATGAGTCATTCATTCATTCATTTTCTACCGCTTATTCCCGTTAGGGGTCGCGGGTGACTGGAGCCTATCCCAGTGACTTTGGGCCTTAGGCGGGGTACACCCTGGACAGTGGCCAACTCGTCGCAGGGCTAACACATCTAATCTAAATTAGTCAAATCTTCTCAAATCCAGATGAAAATTATAAATTCAAGTCATTTTAAACTAGACTAGATCTACATTTTTTGCTGTGCAGGAACCGGTTCTGATTAAGTCTCCCATTCAATTTCACTTAAAGGGCCTATGACAGGTTGAAATACACATTTAACTAAAATGCAGTTAAGATAAATATATTCAAATTTCTACTAAAATCTTTACAAATTTAACCTCAGTTTAGCTGTTTTTTAGGTTTTAAATTTTACTCCCCGTTTTAAAGTATGACATCACGCTAGGAAATTACCATAGCAACCACACTGTACACTGGGCCAAAACTCATCTAATGTCACAGATTTTGTTCATTTGACAAAGAAAAACACATGTGAACACCTTTATTTTGTTGAATCAAAGTTTAAAGGGTCAAAAAAGTCGTTTATTTTGTGTAAATTACGCATAACCTTTGTCTCCCCAGTGTGATGTCATTAGTTTATTTACTTCCTGTAATTGTCAACAGATTTTTCAACTTTTCTCCACAAATAGCGACTTGATTGGTGTAAAACTATAATTTGTATTTACACAAAGTATTAATACACTGAATAAAGTCAAAATTAAAAAATCATAAAAACCTTTCATACGCACTTTAAAGTTCCTACTGCTTTCTGACAGAAACTCTTACATTGCGATTCCTGCGTGTTCTGTTGCTGCGTCTTTGGTCAATGGACTTCGATATTGTCCGCATGAATCCCATTTAGATTACACATTACGGCTACATTCAATATATTAGTTGCATAATGCCTGCTGTTGCGTCCAAACTTTCCCGGATCTGTTTCTGTGGCGGCTCTCGTGGTTGTTTGGCCCTGCGGTCACAGTGGAGGCTGAGCTCACCCACACAGGCCCAGGGTGCGTGCTGGCCTCTCCCACTGCTAATGCCCCTCAGTCTGACTCCTCATTAAAACACAAAGAACCAGAGCAACATATGGAAACTCAGTGCATCCCAGCTCAGTTTGTGCTGCTTCTAATAATCTTACGTTTTGCACTGTAGGGTATAACTAAAAGACGACATGTTGTGCTTTTTAGTGTTGAAATATAACAAATGTAGATTGTTATTTTACATTGTGTTCGTTGTAAACTGCGATGTTAATCTAAAAGTGCTCAAAAATACAAACAAAGTAGGATTTTATTTGTGTTTTTATGGTTGAAATGAATGGCTATGTGACATTTTTATTAATTTATTTTATTGATTAACCTTTATATAACCAGGTAAGACCCCATTGACATCAAAACCTCTTTTTCAAGGATGACCTGGGGCAAAGTGAAATTGTAACAGCAACACAAGTTCCAAAAACATATTTACATTTTAAGAAATTAAGACAAACTCTCCATTCAAAGGCACTGACAATATTTGAAAGAATCACGATCTTTGTTTTTCAAAGTTGAGCAACACACCCGACTGAGACCAATTCATGTAACCTCCACTCCAATCAGATGGAATTCCAGGCTGTGGTAGCAGCATAAGCAAAAGCCCTCTTTCTGCAGTCAGTTCTAACACAGCAAATACTCATTTTACAGACCATGTCCCCTTTGAAGCTGTGGTATGTAACTTTTAATTTGAATTTTGAGTTTTTCCCTGCAGTATATTGTAAAAGCAGTACTTTGTAACAAAATGAGAACACTGTGCACTGTCTGCATCTAATGATGAGCAGCACTAGGATTGATTTAACTTTGAACACTTGCATGAATATGAATATTGTAGTAACAAAAGGGTTTTTGAGAGCTATAGGAGACAGATATATTCTCTGTTTGCAGTTCATGTGCTCGAGCGTTATACTAAGTCCATCCATTGTCAGCAGAAGTCAGTAACAATTCCATTATTCAGTTAGAATACAAATCTGCAACTCATAAGGTACATTCATTTAAAGGGAGCAGTGAATAATTAAGTCACTTTCTTGACAAGATTTGTGCAGGAATGTGAAAAAAAACTGCAGAGAGATAAGAAAAACACATTTTCTCAACCAATAGTTTTAGCCTCAGCTGCTTCAACGTTTTACAGTTTACACTTGAAAGCCGTTTGTAACAAATCATTGCCTAAATAAAGTACACAGGAAACATTTCAATATGCAAATTCCCAAACATCAATCTCTGAGATACTTCCAAATATTTAAACACACACTTCCCCAAAACTTGCCTTTACTGAGGTTTGAAATTAGACCAGTAGAATTTCAAACGAAAAACTCTGGACCGAATAGCGAGTTTCTTCACCAAAACCTTCTAACATAAAATGAAATATTTTTTATCCAATTAAAAAGCCATCAAAATGAGTAAATTCACCACAGCAAAAGGTCTATTATCGCATGCACTTAAAGTTTTCAGCGTAGTTATATTAGCGTAGGAATGTGAAGGTCGTGAAAAAGACACTGAATATTTTCATTCTTTGTGGCGTTAACGGCAACTTTAGCTGAACACATTTTGATCTCGCACTAAAACATCGATCCATCCATGAACTTTAGACAACTGTATCAAGCGAAAGTCCACCGTCATCCTCAGCGTTATTGACATCGCTCGTAAAAGTTAGTAAAGCACGGTTCACAAAGAGGCCACGGAAATGATGCATGCAGGAAGCGTCACACTGTACGGTAAATGAAGCATGTAATAGTTCACACGGGCCCCTCCAAATACTCCGAGCCAAGATGGAGTTCTCCTTTTCCAAATACGGCTCCCTTCCTGGAAATTGGCGCCGGCCTATGATTACCTAATGCACACGCTTGAGGGCTAAGGCTTTGAAATAGGAGGCATTAATTTCAAGTCTCCATAAATCCAGCCAGATAGAAGATGTTGTACTTTTTGTGCCAGTTCCAAGCCAAAATTAATTAGAACGACTGTGAAACGTACAGTAAAGTAAGCTTTCCAAATACTAATAAGTGCATAGCTCACGCAATCCCTGGAAATGTTAAAACAATCTTGGTGTATGAGTTTGCTGTTTATATAGTGGCTGTGGCTAAGGTTAGTTGCTCAATCACAGCTTTGCTCAGTGTTTTTTGTTGTGTCTTTGAGCAAAAACCTTAATGAATAATGAGTGTGAATGAAAAGCAGTTGGAGAGGCCATTAGCACAGATTGGGAGCCAGTTGTTTGTAAATTTGCCACAGGGCAGTTGTGGTTACAGCAGTAACACAACCCTACGAGTGTGGAGCGTATGAATGTGCAATATATCAAAATGTAGATAATAGCGTTTCTATGACAATATGCCAAGATTTTAATATCGAGTTTAACATAAAATGAATGATTAAAATAAAAAGGAGAAAAGCAGTGTTTTTAAATTTCAAATGAAAGTCTACTTTAGAGTGCTATAGAGCCCTATTTAAACCTAAATTCTTGCCGAAATATTCCCCCAGAATAATCATTTATGTAAAAAATGTTATGTTTTTGCACTTAGATTACATATTTAAATATTAAGAATGATCACTGTAAAACTAGGTGAGACACAGGTGAATAAAAGCATTATAAAAAGTCTATCAACTTGAAAGTTCTCCTGTAGTTTACTCACATACATGCAAGAAAAAAATAAAAGATTTTCCTCTCGTAAAGTTTTCATATTGAAATGAGGTGTTTTATGTGTGAAATTTAAATCAGAAAAATGGACAAGTTTAAATTTCTTGGTTCATTTTGTAAACATGTTTGTTACATCTTGTTTAGTTTTTTAGTAAAAATAGTGTCTGACTGAAAATTGGCCTAAAAATCTTGTTAAGTACAATATTGTAAAGTTTGATGCACGTAGGTTTTACTTTAAAGTGCATATGACAGGTTTTTATGATGTTCCACTTTTGACTTTATTTGGTGTTTTAATACTTCAGTTCATTATAAGAAAAGCTGAAAAATCGGTTGAAAATTACAGGAAGTAAACCAACTGATGACGTCACACTAGGGAGACAAAGTTAATGCATAATTTACACAGAATAAAAGCAGTTTTTCTTTGTCAAAATATAAAATGAAACAATCTGTGACGTTAGAGGAGTTTTGGCCCAGTGGACAGGATGATTTGTTGGTAATTTCCTAGTGTGATGTCATCATTTACAACCAGGAAGTAGACTTAAAAACCTAAAAAAAATTGGGGTAAAATTTGTATAGATTTGAGCAGAATTTGAAATATATTCATCTTAATTGCATTCTAGTTCAATAAGTCGTCCAATAGGCACTTTAAGTTTGTTTTTCCACAAGAAAGCCGATATCTTGAGAGATCAAACTGACCAAAAAACGGATCAAATAAAAAATGCCAGTAGCGTCTCGCCTCGATAACAGCTTCATAAATACCCTTCTTTTAATTTGTTAGACGTATCCCACTTTGAAACCATAGCTCAAAGAATCAAAAAAGGAATAAAAACATCTGAATTTGTCCGCCAGCAACTATGGGCCGTGGACAGGAGAAACCAAAAACCAACACAAGCCTTTTATATACCATTGCCCAGCGCGGCAAACCATCCATTCAGCGCTTCTGTTCGTGTCCACTAAAAAACAAAAAAAAAGAGAAGAGAAGAGAGGAACGTCTGGAGCTTTAGGAAACGCTGCAAACATTAGACACTTACTGCGACTGTTGTTATGGTGTCATTCCAGTTTGTCAACGTCCTCATTCGTTTTGGCAGATTTTAACCTGATCGGGTTTTTACAATGCTACTTTTAGGTTTGAAACTGCACAAAAAAAACTAGATGATTTGCAGACTTAGATTGTTAAATTATTTGCTACTACAATTGCAGGCCTGGAAGGAAGGAAAGAAGGAAAGAAGGAAAGAAGGAAAGAAGGAAAGAAGGAAAGAAGGAAAGAAGGAAAGAAGGAAGGAAAGAAGGAAAGAAGGAAAGAAGGAAAGAAGGAAGGAAAGAAGGAAAGAAGGAAAGAAGGAAAGAAGGAAAGAAGGAAAGAAGGAAAGAAGGAAAGAAGGAAAGAAGGAAAGAAGGAAAGAAGGAAAGAAGGAAAGAAAGAAAGAAGGAAAGAAAGAAGGAAAGAAGGAAAGAAGGAAAGAAGGAAAGAAGGAAAGAAGGAAAGAAAGAAGGAAAGAAGGAAAGAAGGAAAGAAAGAAGGAAAGAAAGAAGGAAGGAAAGAAGGAAAGAAGGAAAGAAGGAAAGAAGGAAGGAAAGAAGGAAAGAAGGAAAGAAGGGAAGGAAAGGAAGGAAAGGAAAGGAAGGAAATGAAGGGTATCGGTCGGCGTCGGTACGGTTAGCCGGTAAGGATGGAAATGGAAATGATGGAATGGAAAGCCAAGGAAAGAAAAGAAGGCGCCACGTGGTAATGGTGGAAAGAAAAGAATGGTTATTGAATGAAAAGAAGGAAAGAATGGTTGCGCTAAATGAAGTGAAGGGAGCTGAGAGGAAATGGAAGGTTGTTCAAGGAAAGAAGGGAAAGAATGGTGTCGGAAAGAAGGAAAATGGTTAATGGTTAAATAGTCGAAAGGAAAGAAGGTGCTAGCAATGGAAAATGAAGTCGAGTTGTAAATGAAGGAAAGAATGGCGCGGAAAGAAGGAAAGATGGAGAGAATGAGTTGCTGAGAGAATGAGCGGAGAGAAGGAAAGAAAATGAAGCGATAAGAAATGAAGTGAAAGATATAAAGAAGGAAAGAAAAGAAGGAAAGAAATGAAGTCAAGCGCCAATGAAGGAATGGTTGTTAATGAAAGGAAAGAAGGGAAGGAAATGAATGGCAACAGCGCTAAAGGAAATGAAGGAAAAGAAGGTTAAATGAAGGAAATGGAAATGAAGGAAAAGAATGGTTTATTTAATGGTTAGAGAAGGTTAAATGATTTAATGGAAAGGAGAGAAGGATAGGAGGAGAAGGAAAGGAGAGGAAGGAAAGGAGATATAATGGAGAGATAGGAAATTTGGAGATAGGAAATGGTACGATAATGGCTGAATAGAAATGAAATGATATAAATGAAGCCGATAATGGTTATGCAAAGAATGAAAGAAAAGATAATGGTTGTTAAATTTTGTGTTGAAAGCATTAATGTAATGAAAGGAAATGGTTAAATGGAGGTTGTTTAAGTTATACTGAAAATGAGGCTGATAAAAAAGGAATAGGATGGCATTAGAATGGTGATGGTTAAATGGTTAAGGAAAGAATGGAAATGGTTAATGTTAATGGAAATAATGGCTTGTAATGGTTAATGAAGGGAAAGAAGGGAAAGATAAAAGAAGGGAAGGAAAGAAGGGAAGGAAAGAAGGAAAGAAAAGAAGGAAAGAAAAGAAGGAAAGAAAAGTTACTGAAAGAAAAAGAATGAAAGAAGTTGAAAGAAAAGAAGGAATAGGCGAAAGGAAAGAAGGGAAGGAAAGAAGGGAAAGAAGGAAAGGAAAGAAGGAAAAGAAGGAAAAGAAGGAAAGGAAAGAAGGAAAAGAAGGAAAAGAAGGAAAGGAAAGAAGGAAAGAAGGAAAAGAAGGAAAGAAGGAAAGGAGAGAAGGAAAGGAGAGAAGGAAAGGAGAGAAGGAAAGAAAAGAAGGAAAGAAAAGAAGGAAAGAAAAGAAGGAAAGAAAAGAAGGAAAGAAAAGAAGGAAAGAAAAGAAGGAAGGAAGGAAAGAAAAGAAGGAAGGAAGGAAAGGAAAGAAGGGAAGGAAAGAAGGGAAAGAAGGAAAGGAAAGAAGGAAAAGAAGGAAAAGAAGGAAAGGAAAGAAGGAAAAGAAGGAAAAGAAGGAAAGGAAAGAAGGAAAGAAGGAAAGGAAAGAAGGAAAGAAGGAAAGGAGAGAAGGAAAGGAGAGAAGGAAAGGAGAGAAGGAAAGGAGAGAAGGAAAGGAGAGAAGGAAAGGAGAGAAGGAAAGGAGAGAAGGAAAGGAGAGAAGGAAAGAAAAGAAGGAAAGAAAAGAAGGAAGGAAGGAAAGGAAAGAAGGGAAGGAAAGAAAGGAAAGGAAAGGAGGAAAAGAAGGAAAGGAGGAAAAGAAGGAAAGGAGGAAAAGAATGAAAGGAGGGAAAGAAGGGAAAGAAGGGAAAGAAGGGAAAGAAAGAAAGAAAGAAAGAAAGAAAGAAAGAAAGAAAGAAAGAAAGAAAGAAAGAAAGAAAGAAAGAAAGAAAGAAAGAAAGAAAGAAAGAAAGAAAGAAAGAAAGAAAGAAAGAAAGAAAGAAAGAAAGAGAACCAACTGCTCTTGTCTAGAATGAATCGTTTCTGTTCTGGTATCAGGAGGTTCAGACAAAGTCCCTTTTCTGCTATTTTGAAACTCTGAACATTTGACCCACATGTGATGACATCACATTTCAATCTCAGAGTTAGCGCTTTATCAACTTGTCTTTTATTGGTCACAATATTTGTCTTTATTTCATGCTGTTTAATTCATGAGAAAGTATGCTTACTATATTTTAACAGCCTCAATAAAGCATGAACAAAGATCATAATCGACAAATAGCTGAATAGGAATGATTCAGGTTTAGTAACGACTTGGTTAATCCCCTAATCCAACTCATTCCGTAGTTGTTAAGGCTGAGTCATGGTTTGTTCGTTATTAATTAAGTTAAGGAAGACACTGTAGATATTGTGTTGAACAGTGAAAGAGTCTTTGTCTGAAAAACTGAAAAAAAGAACATACACTCGTAAAATAGACAAGAATTGTACATGTATTGTCATTTACCAAAGTTTAAATCACATTTGATGTAAACTGAAGCATAGGTTTTGTGCTGAACATCTGCAGCTTCAAAGAAAAATCACTTCTGGCAACGAGGAACTCTTTACATTCATTATAATGGTGTAAACAAACCATTTTCTCATTAAGCAAACCTGCTGAGAGTTTGCTGAACTACGCGAAAAACACACCTTACTGCAAGTATGAAAAACCAGCACATTAAAGAGCTATTTTACCCGCTAGGATCCATAGGCGTCTCTGTTTTCTTATATAGCTTGTCTGAATTATACATGTATCAGTAAAATCACAATGGTTCCCTGCGGAGACTGAACATTAATATTGGCCAGGACATAAATATATTTCAAACTCACTTCAAGAGTGACTAAATGGCCGTCATGGAGAGAGGACATCTTGTACTCTGTAGGTTCAGGAGCGCGATGGTACGGCATGATGCATTATGGACAAATTAATAGGCATTTTCCAAGACGAATGAGACAATTGTAGCAAATGGGTAATGGCTCATTATATTGTGATGTGATTTTTTCAGTGGGATTCAATTTAGATAAATTCAGCCCAGAGAGTCATTACTGCTACACTTTGTCCTTGGTGGGCAATTGGACCGCTAAGCATGATGGGAACAATAGCTAAATGCAATTAGGCCAGTCAAATAGGTCAAGAGGAAAATAGGCTACATGTTTCTTTTTTTTTAAACAACAATAAACGGTTTAGTTTAATTTATTTTTTGTCGGTGACCACGTGAAAGTAGTCATATTACAAAAGAATGTAGTTGTGTATAAATCTTTCTTAAATGTCTCTTGTTTCGTTTGAATGTTTTTACACAGAACGAAAATATAAATGCAACACTTAAAATATAAAACACAGAAAAACTAATTTCTCTCCAATATTGTTCACAAATCTGTCTGTGTTAGCGAGCACTTCTTTACTGAGAGAATCCACCCCCCTCACAGGTGTGGCATATCAAGATGCGCATTAGAAAGCATGAATATTGTAGAGATGTGCCTTAGACTGGCCACCATAAAAGGACACTCTGAATTGTTTATCACAATGTCACAGATGTCGTCAAATGGGAGCGAAAACAAAAGCATTTATCATTTTGTTTAGCATATGATTTGTGCTGCAGTTTTCACTTTGGCCCAGGTCACCCACGAAAAACAAGTCTTGATCTCAATTGTTTTTTACCTGGTAAACAAAGGTAAATAAAAGGAAACAAATACTCAGATTAAGCTACTGGTAAATTCTATTTGTGGTCAATCCAGAATTAAACCTCAAGCTGCCATATATTTGCCAATTTTTAAGCGTCACTAAGCTCGAATGTTGTCATTATACATCAATGTCCCTCTCTCACCTCAACTAAATGGAGGTATAATCATTTTCATTCATTGTTTATTTTATTTTTTTGTCAAAATAATTTTAATTGCCTCTCATACAATATCATTCTTATCAATGGAACTGAAGAAATCTAAGCTCAAGATATGAGTTTCTCCCTCCAAAGTAACTTTTTCCTACTTTTGTCCCAATCTAATTTTTGTTCAACAATTTCATTAAAAAAGACCTGAGCTACACGGTGACTCAACTCCAAAAAAAAAAGCACTTTTAGAACAAGAAATGCACACACACGCCATTATGAACCACCCGTCGAACATTTGCCTTGTTAAATATCCGCATGTTTAACGATAAAAACATAATCAATTCAACCTTGAGGCGGCCATCTTGCAGTGTTTTGCATACACTAATAACCACCAGCTGGAGCTTGGCCTTAGATTTGCATGGTTTCCTTAAGATCTATGTTGAACTGAAGACTCTATTAAGTAAATGTCTTAATAAAATTCACAACGAAGAACATGTTTAAGTCATTTCCAAGCCAAACGATCCACCTTCAAAAACAGTGATGAATATGCATTTGCCTCTGAGCTAAAGACCTTATACTTAACAAGAGACTTTGAACTGCCTCATTATATTACACAAGCAGCTGTAATAGTGATGCTGTGTTAAATATGACCCGCTAAAGTGTCAGAAAGCATGGACGAAATGGACCGGCTTCGCTCTATGATGTATGTCTAATGTGGGGAGTGCTACCTGTCATTGGGCTGCGCAGTGAAAGATGCAGATCTGCTGTCAGGGCTGAAACGTCTCGTACAATCTCCGCGCTCAGTTTGAGGGATTCAGTCTGGTGAAGAAAGCCATCTGTTTCACGAATCCGAGTGTTAGGTTCGTCCAAATTTACAGACAATTTAAGAGACTGCCAGAAAAGTTGATCATACTGCCAATTTGTGAGGTTCAGTTTGTGTTGGAGATAATTCAACATGTTTGCCTTTGTTGTGTGTAATGTGGTGTAATAAAAAAAAGGATTTAGTGGAAGAGAAAAAATCCATTTAATCACTTTTTGAAGTCTTGATAGTTGAACGTTGCGTTTAAATGTAGGGATTATAGAAACTTTATGATCAATGGAGGCAGCGGTGGCTCTATTTGGACAATCAGGTCAAGTTGCAGGCCAGATATATTCAGAAGTGGGCAAGTTACTTCAGAAAAACTAAAGATCTTCACTTGGCCAAATACCACTAAGCAGCTCAGTCACATTGTTACCGTAAGCAGTTGCTGCGATGACTCAAGTACTAAAAGTACTTTTTTTTTTCTAAAAGCAAATAATCCATTATCAAAGTGTTGATAAGGTGTGGCTATAAACATAATAAAACACAGTAGGTTACTTCTATTACAAAATATTGCACATGCAAATTGTGCTGTGATCCTTCTGTTGAATCCTCTGCAAAATGTGTATACATGTTGTAAGAGATTACATTAGAAAGACATTGTGTTATATTGAGTACATTTGAAAGAGGAATTCACTCAGCGAACAGTTTGGATATTTACTCTTTCCAAAACAAAAGCGAGAATAAGCAAACTCAAAGCTTGTCAGATCTACACATTGCAGTGCCGCTCGTGGTCGAGTGGATTTCACAACCCCATTTCACACCGTCCTGTCCTAGCAAATAAAGATTTGTGCCAAAAAATCCTTCAAAAACAAACAAAAAATAAATAACAATTGCATATTGTTAATGACTCCTAAAATCGATCTTTCCAATCAGCGACATCGCACCTGCAAACCTGTGCGGGTACAAACCTCCATGTGAGCCGGTAACAGCACGTTTGCACAAAACCAGTCTTGGAAGTGAGCTCCATGAGGCTTTAAATGGGAAAAATATGTGGAAAACTGCTCCACCAATGTACTTTACACAGTGAAGTGGAGTATAAAGTGTGATTTTTATCTTTTAACTACAGTCAAACTAAATCTTGACACAGTAATCCATCGACCAAACCATTTGCCTGGTAACATAAAGGCAACACCTGGACAAGAGTGCATTTCAGGGGGATTTCCCGACACCCTGTTCGAATCCTCTTTCACCACCACCTCTTGTTATTTTTCCCCTTCTAAACAGTCCGCCGGTCTCACAACAGCGCACACTTCTCACACTGCTGGGCCTTGGACACTGCCAGTTCTGTCCAGCCTCCGAGCCAAGAATGCTAATTGGTCTATTTAAAGAGTGTCCGTTCAGAGATTCAAGTTCATGTTTAAGTGACTTCTGCTTTGTGCTTTTCGAGTTGTTCTGCTGGACTAGTAAAACGTCATGGTGATGATGAATACACAACAAAATTGACTCAAATTGTTATCTCTTCGATCGCATACAATTGTCAGTGGTTTATTTTGTAGTGCTTATTGCATCTATAGCTGACTGATGGTTGGCTGTTAGATACCCTTCACTGGCGTTGCATACGGTCATTGTGTCCTCAGGCAAGACACCTTTCCCGATGAGCCTCCAATGTTTGCGTCTAATGGTGAAGTGAATTGGGTGAATGGTTCCTTGATGTAAAGTGCTTTGAGTGCCTATGGATGTAGAAATGCTCTGTATACGTGACCATATACACGGTTATAAAATGTACAGCTGTTACAACATTGTCAAACTCGATTTTGATTCGAAGGAAAAGGCTCAATAAAAACACTATTTTATATAATTGAAAGTCATTTGTAACAGGAAATAACTGCTGTTTCTTAAATGTTACCATGTGGTCTTTCACTAATCCTGATATAGATCAAGACCATTCTAAACCTATTCAGAAATTATTGTTTTTCTTTTTCTCAGTATCGCCATCTGCTCAAATGAATACCGAGTTTGAGAATCTATTAATATCTGGGTATCATTTTATTTTCTTGACATCCCTAAAATGCCACTATTGCTACACCACCTGCTCCTACAATCGCATTTTGCAGTTTCATTTTGTAAATCTAGTTTGTCAGTAAAAGAGAGCCCTACACTCTACTTCTACAGCACACATTCAAGTTAAACTTCCACAATAAGCTACTGGTAAGTTGCACACACATATTATGATTTATTCAATTATATTTCATTAAAACACACATTGTAAACTCTTTTATGATGGTGATTCATTGGTTAAAAGTACTTTCACACTCACCTGATCCATGTGGTGAAAATGTTTGGGGAGGGGCCACCAGCCATTTCCTGGTTTTAAACCCTGCCCTGATGATGTCACCGATGCCATCACCTGTAGCTATCGTTTGCAGGGATTTCTCAAGTTAAACCTGATATTTTGTGTATCTAAATTTTGTTTATCTAAATTGGATTTAAAACCATGTCTTGTTATTGTTTACTGTCTGTGCAGTTATTATATTGTTTATGGCATTCTAGGGTTGTTTTTTTAAAATCGTTTTAAAAGTGTGTTATGAGTTCCAGCTATAGGTGCAATAGGGCAATCCAAAAGGCTCAGTATAAAAGGCAGGTGCATGCTGTGTTCGAGAGTTTCTTTGTCAGTGTGTGGCTACGTCAAGCGACGTGCAGCATCTGTAAATATTTTGGTGGCACTGTGAATAAAAATCCACTTTTTAGACTGGACTTTTTGCCTCAGAGCCTCTCTTCAATTGACATTTTAGCTACACAATGCTACTCTACCTCACAGGGCCTAAATAGTTTTTTTTTTCCAACAAACTCCCTCTTAAAGTGCAGATGGTAAAGGTAAGGATAACTATTTGAACAAAATATGAATATATTAAAGTAAATATTTATTTTTCCATTTTTTAATGTGTTTATTTATTACAATCAGCAAAATAGATGTGACCCAGACCTCCATCCTGACAACGCTTTCTGTTTGTACATTTGACTGAAAGGATTTTATCTCTACTCTTTTTATTTGCGATTTGTGATTTTGATGCGTCCTTTCATCTTCTTCTTTAAATATATTGAGGAAAAATATCTTCACAAAGAATACAGTGCAGATGCTACTTTTAAGAGTCTTCTCTACTGTATGTCTTTTCATATTCAGCAAAATAATTTAAGTGGAGTTGGAAGTCATTCTGCACCTCCGCGCTTCCTCAGTGGGCCTGTATTCAATATTTGAAACGAACAGATAAAATATGCCGTTAGCGCGTCCTTGGCAGCTTGCTAGTTTATTAGTTCTAAGGACGCATTACAGACAGACATGTGCTTGTAGCTTCCCCCCTCGATCTTCAGTGGCATCAGCGTCGGCCCAGACAGCCTGACACCGAGAGGAAGCATGCACGCTGCAGGATCCATGCCACAATTAACCAAGCGCCAACGTTATATATTTATTTCAAGTCATTAGGATTCAAGGCCCGAGGAGGCGCATCCTGTCTCTTGCCAATCCTCTCTAAGGAGCGTTCATTTTCTTTGGTCTAAATAACAAAGAAAATTCTAAAAAGCTGCCATGGAAGCCCTCAAGCTCTCACACACGAACAGGAATAGCATTCAAGTGGAGTAGTCGATGGAGAAGCTCTGAGCTCTGTGCGTGAAGAAGGGAATTTTGAATGTTTGTAGATTTAATTAAATTACAAAATGAGACTAAAAAGACCCCAAGGCAAAGTGCGACAGTGTTTAGCGCGGGCCTGCCACGGCTATTGTAAAGAGCGAACAATCAGCTGAAAAAACCACTCTTAGCTTTAATTCATTTCATTGTGCTGAGTGTGACTAGTATCCGCGGGTTTATTACAGTAATGATTGCCACCCAGAAATACAGAATTTTTAACAGCAGGAGATGGGGAAAAGAAAAAAGCAGGTTTGAAATGAGACTGTGGGAAATACGAAAAAATGAGAGGGCGAATCAACTGAATAATATTTGCATGAGTTTGTAACACTTCTTACTCGAAGTGAACAGAATGTAATTTGGACTGATTCGATTGCATTGCCTGGGTGAGATTATGTCGGGATTGTCATATCATACTGTGTAATAAAGTCATTTGCCGGTTTAAAATAAGCTCCAGAAAGTAAAGCAATGCAATATTATCATCCAGGTCGACACACAAACCTTGAGTTTCATACATAAGGCATCCATTATCATCTCCAGACCTTGAGTGAGCAGTGCATCTTGGCTCAATCTTACAGACATTTGCGTTTGGAGTGTACAGTTCAATAAAATGACTCGTGTGTACATATTTTAAGGTAAGTTCATGAACTAGAAAATGTATTTGAATCCGTGGGACACACAATCAGTCTGTTTTGTGTAACAACTCATTCAAACACACATTCTAACACAGTTCACACTCTGGTTTGTCTTGGAATTGGGTCAAAACAGTTAGAGAGCTCTGTCCATACAAAAAACACAGGGTGGGTTAACGTTAAATCAAGGTTTTCTTTCTATATCCAAGGAAACACCAGTAAGGACATGCACACTGAACACAATAACCAGTGTTATGGTATGACTTTTTTGAGCTTTTAACAATGTTCCGTCATCAAAAACATACCTGAAGTTGCATTTAGCTTCATTCACACTAGTTTCAGGAATGCTGGTTAGAAAATCCTCGCCCCTTCGACTGTCAAATACACTGCCTGCTGAATCTTTTCTATGAAGTTTTTCCAGTAATTGACGTCACTTGTCCCTAGATTCATTTGCTGTTTTAAGTCCTTAAATCATTTGCAGACCAGTTCTGAACATTTCTCCCGTCTAAACACGATCACTGTAACTACTAGCTTAACTTGCACGTCTTCATAATAGCATGTTTAGCTTGTGTAAGTGCTATGCAGTCAGTAGATGGCGCCTAAGCTCAGTACGTGCCAGGGCAAACCAGAAACAGATTTTAATTTAGTTTTTTCTTCTTGTTGTTATAAAACACTCGATGCCAAACTCAAGTACTCAAGAGCATGTTTAAAGGCTAATACAAATATTAAACATTATTTGGGATTTAACAATCTCCAAATATTACAAAATGTATCTCGGTTCAATATTGAGAGTTTGGACGATACAATATCACAGTAGTTCTGTTACTGTTATCCCAGGACATCACAAAGAATTTCTTGGATGACACAAACTGTTGACATTTGAAAAATAGATATAATTAAAGACTAAAACTACATTTGAAAATTGACAAATCCAACAGACTTTGGACCAAATGGAATGACCGTGCCAGAATGTAGGACTTTGTGGAACTATTTGTATACTTTCTCTTTGTGTTTTATTTTCTCCTGTGTTCCTTTTATTCTGCCACTCAAAAACAAAAAAGAAAGTTGCCGCTTGGATTCAACCAAGCAAATAGGTACAAGCCTCCTTTTAAGTAATTGCTTCATGGGTGATTGTCTTTCAGTTGCGAAAAGACAAATCCTGTGGTCATGGGGAAAATATGTCAGTATGTTTGAAGGGTCAAATAATTGGCAACAAGCAGAGAAAACATCTAAAGAGCCGCAGAAACTATTCTACTCCAGATCTGAACCTCATTGAGAATCTGCGGGACATGCTGGAGAAGGATTTGAGCAGTGGTCACACTCTCCATCATCAATACACGATGTTGGTGAAAAATGAATGGAACACTGGAATGAAATTAATCTTTTGACACTACATGAAACAATGGCACAGCGAATGTCTGCTGTGACGGAATATTAGCTCGTGACCTTTGTTTTCTGTGGCGACTTCTTGGCGGAGAGGCAGTGTATGTTAAAGACCCTGTTGCCAATTTGGAACCAGGAACATGGTCGAGTTTGAAATTTTCGCTCGGCTCTCTATTCACCTTATTCCGGAAGTTGCCATACACTCTGCTATCTTGGTTCCGTTGTATTAGTTTGCATGGAGCAGACAAGCTCAACAGAAAATAAGTTCCACACGGACTAAAAAGCCGTTTTCAGGTCGCCCAGGAAATCGGAGCGTTGTTGACTTGTTGTTGCTCGTGTTCTTTAAACATTTTACACAAATCAACCTACTTTATGTAACATTTTAGCGGCGAGACTTTTCCCTCGTTCGTCATTAGCTTTAACAGAGTTCTCGTCAAACGGAAGTGCGTTTACAACAAAAGTGCGTATCTGGCAAAAAGTGGGCGGGGCAGAACAAGGTGAATAGTCCCTTCTCTCAATCCAATATTAAACCATGATAGAGAAACAAATGACATGGAAAGTATCAGGCAGCTGCTTGGGTTTCATCCAACAACCAGCCTACACGGACAAAATGACACATCACGATTGGTACAAAAAGGGCATTTTCCTGAAGAATTAAAAGCCAGATACAAGGCCTTTAACCAACTACATGGATTGAGCCAGGGATTACTATCCAACTGAATTTTATTTTTGTCAAACAACAAACTAATAACACACTGGAGCACGTGTTGATTGCGTACAAAGCAAGGAGCGGATGGGTATTTTTTGTACAGACTTTAAACGTTCCACAGAAGTTCCATTAAAAACCTTTCTAAGTATTTATTGTTAAGGAATCACGGCGAATGTGTGGCTTAGTTTCTGTCACAGCATGAAATAAGTCGAACAGGTTGCGGAGACTCAATTGGGATTCAGCGTGAGCAGATGAAGAAAGGACACAAGTGGCAACAAAACAGATCACCCCAACACTCGAGACAGATTTTTCCACAGGTTAAACTACAAAAAGCAATTCTTTACTTCAGAAAATGCAGCCCTCCACATATGCTAAAAGTGAAAGAGTTTTCCATTTGTTTGTATTTGACAGAAAAAGACACTTCTTGAATGGTTTGAGTTTTTGTCTGACATTCACGAGATGAATAAAACAGCGTGACGCCTGAAATAAATTGAAGAATAGACCGGAATGATAATGTCCTGATGAAAGCTGTGAGGCCTCTGTTCCCTGCCACAGGAAGAGGCAGAGCTGAGTGCAAATAGAGGGACTGCCGGTGAGAGAGTGTGCACACAATCTGGCACATCACTCTATGTTCAGCAGATTTCCAAATATATTTAATAAGTAGGATTTCTTAACTTCATCTTCTACTACAGCTAATGCTTAAACTATTGCATTATTGTGCAACTGTATCATTCTTACAACGATTTCTGCTCTTAAAAACACATTTGGGTCACTTTTGCCGGAGCAAGTATGTTTTAAAAGTGACAAAGCTTTGGGTACTTTTCTTACTTTCACACATGATTTACTCCTGGATCCCTTGACCCAAAATCTTAAAATAATCAAATTGTCACAGTCTAATCAGCGAGAATGAAAATGCTTTTTTGATTTGATTCCATTTGTCCCCTTTTATGTGTTCTTACCAACACTGCAAACTAGACGCAATTTTGCAATTTGTCATGTTTTGCATTTAAACTTCCCTTGCGGCCCTGCTACCATTTTGTCCACACAAAAGCCCTGCCTCATAATGTGCTCCGGGTCAACTGTGTTTCCTGCCCGGCGTTTCCATCACGCTGAGATCGTGTGTCACTCTGACCACAAGAGTGTTCAGGGTGTTCGATCCTAATTAGCCGTATTTCAAGCCCTGGTCCTCCAAATCGGTTCACTTCGGAGCATCGTGGCACGCTTTAGTTAATTAATGGATTGTAACTGTGAACTTAAATATTTCTAAATGCCGCCGATCTCAGCATTTCACAAAAAGACATTTGGTGAGTCTAAGTTTGAGTCGCTGCGAGACAACGCTAAAGCTAGAGTTTCCGGTTTATTGTAATCTTTTTCTAAATTTTTGACTCTTCTGTGCACCTCTATGCTGCGTTTTAACCTCCCTTTATGATATTTGTTGGTTTTGGATAACGTTAGATGCATTATGCACTGGAAATATAATATATTCAGTCTTGATGCGAGCGGCGTGCTTTGTGAACAGGAAACAGCTGACGCTAACGTGTTCTAGCTTTGTTTTGTTAAGTCTCTCACATGAAGTTATCGTCACTGGAAATACGTCGGTTTTTCACACGATCAAGTCAGAGTTTAGTGAGGAATGATTGTTTTGTCTTTGCTTTGGCTTTTGGGCCGTTTTGCTCTCACCTGAGTCTGCATTGTCTCTTGTCCGTTCCTCTCGTTCTCAGCGGGCCATGGGTCTTTAGTGAGCCACATCGCACTGGAGCTGGACCTCTCACTGCTCCCTTCAGTCCCCTCAAACGGGGCGGTATGGATCAGTGGAAACTTCATGAACCGGTCGGCCCAAACCTATAGAAATGTCTCTATTGTGCCTGAAAAATGGGCAATTTAAGGAACACCTAACAACAACTAAGTTCATGGATGAAGTTCCGTTGATGTGATCATGGGACTTTAATTTAGTTATCGAACGCTGTACTTTTTTGTAATCTTTTTATTTTCTGGCTTTTAACACCGCGTGAGTTGTGTGATCATCCATGTTTTTTGTTTTTTTTTAAACTAATTTGAATTATTTATGTCTATTCAGGTCTATTCAGGATTTTGCTTGGATTTTATTTTTTTGGTGCTACTGCTTTGTTATACTGCTACGTGATGGGATCAAATTGAGCAGTTATTGTGTGTTTTGTTTGTTGCAACTTTGGAAACGGTTCTGTTTATCTAATGTGCTATATAAATTAAGTGGATTTCTTGTTTTTTTTGTCTAGTTAATACAATTATATACACATAAACAATAATAATAAAACAACATCAAGAGCGGTGGGCAATGGCAGTTGGTGTTCTGGGACCTCTAAAATCTCCAGATCCAGATCAGTAACTTGCTGGAGGATATGATTTGGCCCTAATGAGCATATTTTGCATTGATCGGGGGAAAACATGCAAACTCCGCACAGAATGTCCACGAATCAAACTTCAATAAAACAATACACTGTTAGTAGTCCACTTTACCTTGTTTGTCTCCCTCTGCCCGTTCAGTTCATGTTTTCACGAGAGGCCTAATAAAAGTCTGTCATATTCTCTAATATTAGTTTGGCCCCTGCCCTCTTGCCCGCTCCCATGGGCCCCGTAGCCAGGTGCTGCGTGGGGTTACTGGGGCGCCTCTTCGCTGGGGGCCAATGCACAGAGCGCGAAAACCAAGGCAAAAATAGGTCAATGGTGAGAGAGGAGGCAAATCCAAAGTGACACTGCTCCCCCTGTGGAGCGGCCAGCAGCAGGAACATGGGTGCACTGTTTAATTCATGAAGCGTTTCAGGTGGAGACTGCAAAAATGTCTTTTCGTGCCGCATATAAACAAAAAGGAGGCTACGTTTCACATGGGTCCGGACATGACAGGAGGAGCTCCGAACAGTCCATACGGAGAGGTTCAAGAGTTCACCAAGTTCAACTCAATCACTGCATGTCTCGTTTTTCTTTTTTGTTCTGTCCCAAACGTGAAAATACACTGAAAGAATACTTACATCAAAAGGTGGAAAAGGTGTCCAGTAGTCATTTTCAATTTGATGGAAATGGTTTGAGCAGAAGCATTGTACGTTCTCCTGAGCTCAGATTGGTCCTGCCCAAAGAGAGGCCGCGCATCTTCATCTAAAAGCCATAATTCACGGGAAACGGGAAGGTTTGAAAGAGGAGTGGAGGCGGCAATTTTGTTAAAGAAGACCTATTTTACTTCTGTCTTCTACGTAGTTCCAATTTATGACTGTCGTGGATCATTATGTTGTATTTTGGACTTCTTAAATTGCAATACAGGACTAAAATGATAAAAACAGGTCCGCTTACTTCCACGCTGAAAACCACCGGTCCATTTACGTTACGTCGAGTATTTATTTTGATTGTTTTTTTGTTTTGTTTTGGGCGTTTTTTTGTGCCACAATGACTACGCGACATTGCTGAATCCTAAGAATCTGACGAAATATCAGTGATTAGATTAACAGAGCAATGGCATCTTGTCCACAGAAGAATTTAGATTACTTAAATAAGATCAAATCACTCTAAACACAACTATAAGTGGTTTAATGACAAAGGAGAACACTTATAATACAGTTAAAAACATCTAAAAGTCGATAGATAGATCTCCTTTAAGAAAGAAAACCCTTCTTGAAATTGGAATAGTCTAAGATACAACCGCCGTTCAGTCTACAACACACTCATAACAACTTGAGAGAAATTAAACCAACCAAACTTGACGGCTTGGAAAAAACACTCCTGGAAAAATAAGGGATTACCCTGACGTCTTACATTCTATGCTTTAATTATTTACGATTTGAATTCTGGAATTATTATGCATTTTTAGTCAATTGCGATATTGCTGTTACTGCAGTATCGATATCTGTATACCTTCTGACACACTGATTTTTTATTATTTTATTGTACATGCTTTAATGTAAAACTGTCAAAATAAAAACTGACAGATCAAGGATAAAAAAGGCTGTAATTAAAACAAATAACTGAAATAAAAAGGCATTTTGAATGTTTAGAAATGTGGGGGGAAAAAAGGTTAAAGGACCCTTTCAAAACACACAACTTGATTTATCTGCACTCTTCTCTTCGGAAATATGTTTATAATGATTTTGTACGTCTTAATCTGTTTTGTGATTTTAATGTAATTTTATTCTGTTGTGTAAAGCACTTTGATTTGCCTTGCTAATTTAGAGTGAATGCGGAAAATCAGTAATAAAATCAGACTAAATTTGGAGGACCGTGCAATATTATATTTAGTTTGTCGCAACATTGATTTTGAGATAATATTGCAATAAATATACGTTTGTGCTATATTGTGCAGCCTTAATTAAAAGTATTTGTCATTAAATATCTTCTCTTTGCTTATCTTTTCATGGAGAAATTATGGAATAGTTAGTAGTCGATGTGGAAAAACATTAAAAGCTGTTGTAATATGGAAAAAACAAATGATGCGGAGCAGACTGACAAAACGGAATAAGGGCGCAGTGTTTGATTCAACGAACACATTTGGTAATGAGTGCACAAATAACAGTATTGGCTGCGTACAGACTGAATCACAAGTTTGATTTCACAGCGTCTGGACATGACAGGAGGTTCTGAAAACAGTCCATACCGAGAGGTTCAATAGTTCACTGTGCATTAGGCAGGACACACTTCACACATGTTCAGCTCAATCACGGCACACTTTTATTCTTCTAAAACTCTCCCCTTCTCCCATCTCTTTCACTTTCTTGCCTCCTTTTTCATTTCACTTGCAGTCAAAGGTTCAAACAAGTGCCGCTTCAAAGCAGGAATATTACTGGGGAGAAGGGAGCTTTTTTTCCCCAAGTCTTGCATTTGGAAGCACTGTGTGGAATGTAATCAGAATCGTCAGGCGTAAAACTTAAGCTGATGCTCGGCAAAGAAAGAAATAACACAAGCACAATGTAGGATTAAGGAACAAAGGGTTTGTTTACATATATATTACAATGCTGTAGGAAACCCGCACTTCTGATCTCAAATTCAAAGCTTGTTTGACCCAGAAAAAAGGTTACTACGCTTTACTTGAAAATAAAATGCTAATTATTAAACAACGAAAATAGAGGTGTGTTGAAAAACTGTCCAGGCCTTTGTAAATAAATAAATAAAAACTGAAAACATTGTGTACTTAGGCAAGACACTTCACCCGCGTTGCCTCGTCTGAATGTGGTGAGTGCACGGTTAGCTGGTGAATTGATGGTGCAGATTGGCAGCCTCCGTCAGTCTGCCCCAGGGCGGCTGTTGCTGCAGCAGTGACTTACAGCCACCAGGTGTGGAGTGAATGAGAAAGCACCGTAAAGTGTTTGGAGTGTCAGATGTATGTGGGAGATGTATTCATAAATATACAAACAATGTCAGACAAATATTTCTTCAGATCTGTGCGTTTGCCATGTATAAATGCTGTTTGTTTTGTTTTTTTACTGCACGTAACAAATTACCTGTACCAAACAATTACTTAAATTAAGAAATAATTAAGATAAAATTATATATAAAGCAAAATCTGATATGCATTTAGATTTTATGGACACATTGCATTTCTGTTACTGTTCTGATTTGTGTTTTATTGTATTCCTCATGATTTCATTGCTATAAAAATAATTTGCAAAAGCACCACAATAATGAATAACATTTTATTTTTGTTATTTTTCATCCTTTTTTTATATATTTTTTTCTTCTTTTATTATTTGTTTATTTATTCATTCATTTATTCACTGAATAATAACACAGGTTTGATTTTTAAACCCCAAATCCAATTTGTCATTAAAAAAACAAAAACATTTCAAAATAAAGCAAGCGTGCAACAATGAGATGACAAGTGGGAATGCCTCATTCAGCAAATGTTTAAAGTTTGGACTCAACCTCAGAACACAGGCTGACACTGAGCCTGTAATTTAGTCCACTAAACCACCATACTACCAGTTTTATATTCTTCTTTTTTTTTTTTTTTCTACTTTCACACTGAACCAAAACTATGCCCTGATGTACATATCGGGCACCGGATTCACACCAGGTTCCAGTCCTGATGCATTCCTCTGCATATAAAGTTTCAGAACACGAAATTCAAATCACCCTTGCTCGCTTGGAAAAGAAAAGAAATTCCCACTGAGCAACTTGGCTTTCAAAACAAAACCAGCTTGTTCGACTGCCGACTCCGTGGGTGTAAAGTGACAGCAAGTTGTTTCATTTTACCAAACCGCAGAGTTTCATGTTCATTCAAGGCTCTAAACAGCTATTAATTAAAAACAGATGCACGTGTCCCGCCCGTTTGGCCTTTGGAAGTGAACGAGGGATGACGCCGGCAAAGAGTGTGTAATTGAGAAAGACATCACGCCAAAGACAGAAGGAGAGAGAGGGGCGAGAGTGCCAGCTTGATTGGGCGATCAAACGGAGGGGCCGGGGTTCGTCGCGTGGGCCGTTAATTACCGCTATAGTTCAAAACAATTTCTCTCCCCCGCTGCGATCATCTCTTCTCCAAGACCCAGGCCCGTATCTCCACCGCAGATAACTCGTCCCACCGTAATTACCACTCCACAACAATCAAGCCAATGCCGCCACGCAGGAAATTACTCATTGAGTTTTCCGTAGCATAGTGTAGTGTTAAAAAGTGCGGCAAGGATAAGTCAAGGGCACGATGAAAAAATACACACTTTTTCTGGAGAATCGTCGAAGTGCGTTTGGGCAGAGTGAGGCTATTTAATCAGCGATGGGTCATGACCAAACGAACCAAAAACAGATGGAGTTTATGATCAACTGTGCGAGTTTTGTACAGGATCGCTCGCTGTTTTCATTACAGTACGTGGTCCATTCGTTGGTCAATAGTGTCTTGGTTGACCCCATTTTTTAACAGTTAATTAATTCAATATTTATTTGGACCAAAGCAGATATGGGAAGGTTTGCAAAGTGAGTTAGTTTGAGATTTGGAAGGGATTTGTGAGTTTAAGTAATTCAGTTTTACCTGGCTGGAAAATCTACAATGATATACCTGTATTTTTTTTTTATTATTATTATAATTTTTTTTTTTTTTTATAAAGATCAGTCGGGTCATGGTTTTCATCTTCTGGAGTTTAGATGGGTGTGATTGACAGGTGCAACCAACCAGAGCAACTAATATGGCCGTTTACAAGGAAAAAAGGAAGGATTTCTGCAGAATCAATGAGTGAAGCATGAAACTCTTTTAATCTGAGGTGACAGAAGTATGATTTTGTTCTAAAAGAAACACAACCAATGAACTCCTTTGATTCACATGCATCATGGAAATAAACACATCTGATTGTACTGCACTCTTTGAATTTGACTCGAGGTGCAACTCACTGTTTGTAAAGCGGATATTGTACGAATATTTGCAATTGTGTAAAGTCCTGTGATCTCGTGATGTTGTCAGTGCACTTTGGGCCAGATATGTGGTTTTATCATCAAGATACGTTTGAGATCTTTGGCTTCGTCGCTTAATCTGCGTCACAGAGCATGTCATCAGTCGACCAAAGAAGGTAAAGTGTACCTTAACCTTAGAATTTATAGCTTTCACATTTTTCTTTTTATCAATTCTTGTAAAGTTGACATTGTGTTTAAGAGGTCATGCATACTATGTGCTTCCTCTGAGAATTCATAGTTCAATGTGGACTGTTAAACTCATTTGGAGCACGACCAGGTCTAACAATATGTGAAAGTGCTTAGAATAGATTCATATTAAAAGGAATAGCGCTGACTTTCTATGTAACAATCACAGGTCAAACTACAAATGTCATATGTCAAACCATTGATCAACTAAGTTTACCAAAGACAAATTAGAAAACAGTTCATAAGAACTTCATCAAACAAGACTAAATCAGTTTAGTCAGGACCAGGGGCGTTTCTAGGATTTGCTGAGATCCGGGGCTTAGCCCGGTGTGTTCTTTAAGTCATCACGGAAAATCCTGACGGGGGGTCTGGGGGTCCCCCCCCAGAATTTTTTTTTCCCAAGGGAGACTTATTTCTTGTATTCTGGTGCATTTTAAGAGGTTTTGAGCAACTAAAAAATAAACGTTTTTTGTAGGCACACATGAGTCTTTTATTACAAAACAACAATTATTGTTTTGAACTCCGTTGACTGTCATTGTGTTACTTGTTTAACCTGTTACTTGTGAGAAGGTGGGACCATGAGATTGTACCTTCTGGATTTCATCTTTGCAAACTGGTCTATTATCTAGTTATGTTCAATGTTCGTCAACCAGCGATAAAAAAATAAATAAATACAATGTATTATAGATAGATGGATAGAATTTAAAACACAAAAGTAAAAATTGTAATAAATTATGTATTACTAGTTACAGAGCTAAACGCCTGATATATTTGTATTACAATATTACTGTCCCAAAAATGAAAAAAAAGAAAGTCACGCAACTTAGGTTCCCAATTTTCTTCCTAATTTTGTAATTTACAGATTTTTCCAATTATCACGGAGCTGGTCACCCACTGCATTTTATAAAATTGCACATGTTTCATTGGCTTAAGAACAAATTAGTAAATATTATTTTATAGTTTTTTAAACTTTTGAACCCTCACCTATAGTTTGAGAACCACTAACCAAATATAAAGTCATATTATTAAGGCGGTTTGGGGTCACTGGGTCAAATGCCCTACAAAAAATAAAAAATAAAAAATAATGCACTGTAGGATTTTTTTTTCTTTACATCACTGTGCAGTAATTTGCTGACGGTCCCTAAAGAAGCACGGAAACCGCTGCAGTAAACTAACTTTCACTTGTACTTAACCTGTTAAGACCCACCTCATTTTGGCAGTTTTTCTCGAAAAGTACATACCCAAATGAAAAAGCTTATTGTATGGCTAACTTACAGTCTATAGGCTTGTATGATGTGTCATTTGAAAGCTAAGACCTTCTAGTTTCAGAAGCTGTGCTTTGTCTGAGTGAAACACAACCGGCAGTACACCTGTTCAAACACACCCCAAAAGAGAAACAAAATGTCTTCCTGAAGACATACTTCATGCTGTGCACTGAAACTCACCACAGCAGCTGTCCACCTTGTTGACAACAACTGTGTGGAATTTCTGACTTCTAGATAAAACCATTCTGATGTTGAGCAGCTTTTTGTATGTAATAACCCTAATCCGAGCAAGAGGTCCTTCTCTGTGCCAAATGTGCCAAACTGCTTTCCATGCATTTTGACACTCTAATGACCCTGAAAACCACATTTGGTCATTTTGGTGACTATAAATATCACTTATAGATTTTTTTTTTCATAAACTTCCTCAAATCAAAGGCAGGCCGTGCGTAAAGACCGCTGCGTAAATGATGCGTAAAACGGTGCCTTTGTCTGTTTACGCGGAAAAATCAGCTCCTGCACCCAATGAACCTGCAAGTCCCGCCCCTCATTTGAAAGCTGTGGTGATTGGCCAGAAGAATTTGTGATAGACTTTCTGACTCACCAATGGCATTGCAGGCTGTGACGCCTTTACGCACGCGGAGCTGACGCTCCTCGCGTGTCAAAATGGATCCGTTCGCTTTGTTCAAAGGGCTCTCCTTCTGGAAGTACTAGACGGAAAATTGCACGGATAGGCTCATTTTGAAGCCAAGACTGAGAGGAAAACTAACATACCCAAGCCGAAGATATCTCTGCAAAGTGATGCGCAACAGTTATGTTTTTATTGCTTTTGTGTTACTGTCAAATTAAGAAGATGCGTTTACGGGTGGATATCAACAAATGGATTATATTATTTGAAATAACAACTGGATATTCTTATTTTGTGGACTGTGATGGGCAGAAAGAGTGCACACACTTCTGGATTGGATTTTGTTTGTGTCTGGAGGAACCAACGAAAGGTAAGAAATGTGAGATGAACAGTTTGGTTATGTTACAGTTTGATAGTTTACAAGTATTTTGTGAGGTGATTTAGCGAGGATTGAACATTTTAGACGTTTAGTGTTCACTCTAAACTTTCAAATGACATATAACATGTCTGTATTGAAAACATTTGTTTTTAATGAATGACGCATGTATGTAAAAACTCTGATACTGTCCCTGATCAGGGACGGTGGGTTTTGACTGCCTCAAAGTGCAGTTGCAATTTTGAGGCTGTGCAGGTTATAGAGAAAATTAATATTGGACACATCTCGGTCCTTGTCTAGGACAAATTAGTTAGGATGAATTAGAGGTTGAGCTCTTCTGTCGCTGCAGTGAGCCAGAGCACTCTGCGATTTTGTGAAGAGAGAGAGAGTAAAAGGCGTGGACCGACACGGAGCCATGAGGCGCCAGCCTCAGGTGGGACTTTTCTCGGAACTGTCTGGAGGATGTGGACAGGGAGCCATGGAAAAGGCGCTGAGAGCAGCAGAAGCGCTGAGGCGTTTGAATGACTCGCTGATTGCACCAGCACCTCATGGAGCGCGTCGAGCCTCGCAAGCGACGAGCCCGGAGCCGCGCGACGGAGCGCCCAGGCCGCGCGACGAGCGCCGAAGCGCGCACGAGCGGGATGAAGCCCAGCATCGAGCGACGAGCCTGCCACGCGCACGAGCGACGAGCCGCACGAGCGGACGCAGGCTCGCGCAGGAGCGGACGAGGCTCGCTGTCGGAGCGCACGAGCCTCGGGCACAGAGCGCACGCCGCGCCGCTCTCGAGCGCTGAGTCCCGCCATCATAAAGTGCAATGTAACAGTGCGGACTTTGAATCAGAATCACAATAATTTTGGGAAATAATTTCATTCGGGGCTAGACGTAAAACATCCGGGGCTCAAGCCCCGGTAAAATTGGTCTGGCGACGCCTCTGGTCAGGACACTGTAAACCAGGGGTGTCCAAACTTTTTCCATCAAGGGCCGCCTATTTAAACATAGACCAAGCGGAGGGCCACAAATCAATCGTGAAACGTTCAAAAAAGCTTCATTTATCTGATGTTTTAAGCTCCACCACATCTACATTCAGTCTCAATGTCTTAATATCAGGTCTGTATTGCACCAACATGTTAGTTATTTAGGTTGGAATTGTAGAAAATCTGAAATTTGCTGTAAAAAGTACTTCTCAGGACAATGTGGGCCAGTTCACCAGGAAGCCTAAGGGCCAAAAAAAATTGGTCTGAGGGCCGCATTTGGCCCCCGGGCCTTAGTTTGGACATGCCTGCTGTAATATATATATAAATATAAATCATTAGAAAACAGACTTTGGGCTTCAATGGTAGATTCAGGGCTTTGACACAATAATCTAATATTTTACGTCATGAAAAAGTGTTCATTCATTCATCAATATGTTGCTATAAAGAGAAGTGGAAGGATCCTCTATTGTCCAGTCAGCAGAGAGGTCTCACTCTTTTCAGCTCAAGCACAGCACAAAAGAAGATTACGCTTGACTCCTTCAATCATGTGCCAATATGGAGAGAACGCCATGCCGCAACATGATAAAGAGGTACTTACTGCAGATGTGCTCCCTGTCCACGGTGTCACTGGCCCCGTGTGTCGCTATAACGCACAAACGCACAGTCAGGATCCTGCTGCAAAGCCACGCAGGAGCTGAGCCGGCTGTTATCCAAGTGGTGCTTAAAGTTAGAGGGGACGATAAAACGGTGAAAAGTTTGGATGGAGCCGGGGCAGTGACACGGGACAGAAGTGCGGTCTGCATACACTGGATGGAAAATGGAAGGGTATTGTCTTTACGCTTTAGGGCTCGAATAGTTAGAATGGACTGTCTTAACTATGCACTCACAACAATTTTTTTTGCAATAGAAACTAGGTTATGTATTTGTAAGTATTAAATATGTAAGTATTAGTAAGGGTGCACTGCTCTATTTAAAGAGGTATTTAATTAGATCACTTATTAAAAAATGGACAGTGTTTTAATAAGCAAGACTTTTTGTCTGAGTCGGGTTCAACCATCCACTTTATTTTTAGAGCACATTTTTTAAACAAGTTCCCAAAGTGCTGCAAAAGAGTTGATTAAAGAAAGAAAAAAAAAGTAAAATCATCGAAAGTAACAATGTACTAAAAATGCACTAAAATAATAATATTAAAAAAAAAAATACATAAAATGATAAATAGCAGTAAAAGACATAGAACCATAAATAACAATAAACTGCATAAAACAATAAACTAAATATAAAACTATAACTAAAATAATTAAAGAAGACACAGAGAACCACACAACTAACGCGGTGTAAAAGTCCAGAGGAAAAAAGTGAGTTTTAAGACAAACTCAAGATTCTGCACGCTACGACCAGCGAGCACTACCCGAAAGTCATTTTCACTTCCTTTTTCAAAAAGGCTTTATTGGACAGGACAGTGCAGCATGAAATGGGGATCAGACTGGGGAAGGACATGCAGCAAATGGTTGGAACCGGATTCAAACTCAAGACGCTGCTGTTCAATCTTTTTCTACGATGAATCACTCCTCGATGAATACGGGATTTCACCGACTTGTTTCTGTAAAATTCATGTCAATTTACAGTATACTCAAGTATACTGTATATATGGTATACTCAAGTATACTAAGTATAAATACTCAGGTGTGCCCCTGGGCTTGTGATGGCGTAGTGATTGCGTTGCACATATGTAGTAGGTTCAGTCTTGGTGTTATGGGTTCACTTCCCGACGTCAACTGTTTGCTGTTCTTTCTTCCCATTTCACGCTACAATAAGCTAAATAAAACATTTTGGTCAGAAATCAAAAGAAAAAAGAGCATCTTCTGACTGCATCTCTCAGTAGCTATTTGTGCATGTTTCAGCCGAGACGACAAAGAGAATGCAATCAACACAAAAGCCCCTCCGTACATCCACCTTAAAGGACACATATTCTGCTACAGTGACTTTTTCGAGCTTTAAACCATGTTCTAACAATGTTCCGTCATCAAAAACATACCTGAAGGAGCACTCAGTTGCATTCACACTGTTTTGAGGAATGTTCATTAGAAAATCCTCTCCCTCCGAGCGTCAAACACACGTCCTGCTGAACTTTGGGCATTTCCGGACGTATTTTCAGACTTCGTATGTCACTTCTCAGAGAATCTTCTGCTGTTTTTAGTCCTTAAATCATCGCTAACTTGTTAACAGCATATCTGCCGCCTAACGATAACTGCAGCAACAAATCCGCACAATGATGTATTTTAACTTCATTAGATTGTATATAGCACTGGCGCCATCTGCTGGCCGGATGCACTCAATAAGTGTGTCATTTCATTGTGATAGCACAGGTCATAGAATGAATAAGAAATTTGAATGCAGAATCATTTTTCTTTACAGGAGACCTATTATGCAAAATCGACTTGAAGGAGTTTTTCCCATTATACAGTATGCTTGTTGCCCCATGTCATTAAACCACTTGAAGTTTAGAGTGATTTGTGCATGTTTGAGTACTCTTTATTCTCCTGCAGACAAAACTCCATTGCTCAGCCAGTCCAGATCTTTACCACTCTCCCACTGATATTTACTTACTTTGTTCAGCAATCGTATTTTCTTAAATGGTGACACACGTAGGATTTGTCAATGTCGCACAGTTGTTTTGCACAAGTAGAAAAATGCTTCTTCTCGCTCTCATGAACTGCAGCTCTCCACAGGCAACGTAACATAAATGGGCCGACACAAACCAGTGCAGCGGTTTTCAACACAGAAGTTAGCAGATTTCATATTGAAACGTGTCGTTTTAGATCAGAATTGCAATTTAAAATGTCCAAAATGTTGATGAATGTCTAGAATTAGAACTGTACCGAAGAGAGAAGCACATTCTTTAACTCTGAGACAAAGTTTTAACATATGAACTGCCTCCCTCGTAAAAACATCAGACTCTTTGACTTACTGTATACTCACGTGGAGGGCATTTACTTTCTCTGGATGAACCTCCTGACACAACTTAATATATATTTCTTGCAGCCGGGCCCAGACGGTACACTAAATCTTTTACTCGTATATCCATATTTCTTCAATAAACCATGAAATAGCATTGATTCGGTTCTTTATCGCTGTGGGCGTGTTCTAAGGATGACAAACCCCTCCCACATCTATAATTTGAGGCCTTCTCTCTCGCCCGCTCGTCCCGGCGCGCCACAGCCCTAATGGATTAGCATTCGCCCGTTGTCCGCGCTAGATTTACGGAGGCTCGGCCCGGTCCTGCCACAGCCCTGCCACCTCTGAAGAGAAATGACCGGAGGAGTTGTGCCATCCACTATCCTCCCTGGAGCTCGCAGACACCGACGCCACACAAGCTGCTTACTAATCAAGATTTACGCCGTTTGTTTGTATATATCAATAAATCACCGGTGAGTGCGCGTGACTGACCGTGAATCTCAAACAGGAGTGGATCTCTAATTGCCTCCCACAACGGCTGAAGAAAACATGCAACCCGGCCTCAGCGCCAGAGCTTTACTGCACTTAAGGGGACAATCTGAAGTTTTAATTGCTCAACATTGCGTTTTTTTTTTCCCACCTCGGGGCTATTTATGAGACAAGGAGTTGCCGTCTCAAGGTTCTGCATTATCGAAAACAAAACAGGTGAAAACATGTCTTTAGGAGAACTTCATTGATGTAGAAACTTTTTCAGAGGTTTTCAGATGTACTGTTGCATGTGTGATCTGAAACAACTCTCCATTTAGTCAACTATAACTGTTTATAAATGTCAAAATATAAGCTACACCCAAGCTTGAACAAATATAAAATGACAATTTGTATAGATAAACTAAATTATTTCTAGAGGAAAGTACAGAATAAGTAAGTATTTCAATTTGATTAGGGTTAGGTTTAGGGTTAAACTGAATTTTTGTGAAAGTTTTAAAAATAATATCAATGTCTGTGCAGTGTTTCTTTTAAATAACGACTAAACTAAGTATGGATATGCTGGCATGAGAATCAATACATTTATGATACCCATGTTGGTATTGTTGCGGATTTTCTGTTATCAATTAAAGTCTGTCCCCGACAAAGTTGTTCTGTCCCTCGAATCTTTCTCAATGGTGAAAAAAAGCACACTTTCTTAAACCAAGACAAGGGGCGTAAAACAGCACATCCACATTCAAAGACCAAGTGAAAACATTCCAAGTAGGGCAAGGACACAAGATTTAGTTTAATCGCATGATAAGCATTTCATATCAGTTCTTAGCACTTCCAAACAAACACACAAACAGAAAAAAGATTCGCAGAGCCCCATAGCTGATTGGGGTGGACAGCGAGTGTTCAATCTGTACTTTATTCATCGATATGACATGATATACATATTGTTCTGTATTGAATTTTACGGTAACTGTCGGCCCATCATTAACGCCATCAGTTGTAAAATGGACTGAACTTAACCTGCAGTGTTAAGCTTAAGACATTCTTTATTGTCCCTGAATTCGACCCATCCTTCAGCGCTGCAGGAGGAGTCGCAGCATATTTAAATGTTGAAAGATGACACATTGCAGAGACACGTTGGCTCAAGAAACTGAAAATTGCAGTAAATATTCTCCAAAGCAGATTAATGCACATTCTGAATGATATCTCCAAGCAAAGATGAAGCATTACGTTCCCTCAGGTGCATAGCCGGTATCTCTGTGGAATGGATGAAACTAATATTATATGTGTCTAATGGAGAGAGGCGTGATATCCTCTCAAGGTCGCTCAGAGAGTCCATGATATCTGTAATAGACAGAAGGGCCCTTGGAGGAGAGAGGACAGCTTTAAGTTCCACTCCGTAGGGAAATCTGCATCCATCTGGGAGCTGAATCCTCACGCCTAACAGACCCTTAATTTGAGGAAACATATGCCACCAGTTAGGCCTTTGGAAGTCATTCTCGTGGCAGAAATTGCTTGTTACGGTGGACATTAGCCCCTTGACTAGATGAGGCATAAATAATGGAGCGATGAGAACATAACAATGACTCCTAAATATCAAGTTTTAATCTCCATTTATGAGTTGCTGCTGCATTCTTTCCTTGTGACATTGAGTTTTCACATTTCTTTATGGAAATTTATAATGAGACTCGCTAAGCTCATTTAATCCATGACACGATGTGTGGCTCGGCCTTTATGAAGTGCCATGTAAATTCACATAGCATTAGGATAAGTCAGCTCTAATGGATAAAACACTGAGGGCTTAAGCATTCAGTTTGAACGAGGGCTTTTCTACTTATATGGAGGAAGAAAGTTAACAGAACAATAGCAGGACTCCTTTCAGAGGCATTAAATATGAAATGGTGTGTTTCAACAATCCTCCATTCATGAAGCATAAATGAAAAAAGTGGGATCTAGTTAACTTCTTAAAATAATATGAAGTTTAAACAAGAGGGAATAATACAAGCTTCTTGTTATATTCTTCACTTTTCTTTAGTTTTAATTAGTGACACTGAAACACTAAAACTTTTGAAAGCTCCACACACAATTTACATTCTCCTATTACTTATCTTGAACACAGCCTTGTAAAGTGTTCCCCAAATGTGGCATTCCTATCTTATCTACTATTTACTGTAGGCCTATTCACCTTATTCTGCCCCACCAACTTTTGCCGTTTTTTGCCACAGATACGCACTTTTGTTGTAAACGCACTTCCGTTTGACGAGAACTCCGTTAAAGCTAATGACGAACGAGGGAAAAGTCTCGCCGCTAAAATGTTACATAAAGTAGGTTGATTTGTGTAAAATGTTTAATGAACACGAGCAACAACAAGTCAACAACGCACCGATTTCCTGGTCAGTGTGAAAACGTTTTTTTAGTCCATGTAGAACTTATTTTCTGTTGAGCTCGTCTGCTCCATGTAAACTAATACAACGGAAACAAGACGGCAGCGCGTACGGTAACTTCCGGAATAAGGTGAATACATACATCCAATATGATTATGCAAAAAGGGTCCATTCATGTAACCTCTGATGGACTGATTGCATTGGAAATCTCAAAATTTACAAATGTTGAACGTGATTATTTCTCTCAGTGACCACACCTAAGAACTTATTGTTTATTCATTCATTTTCTACCGCTTATTCCCGTTAGGGGTCGCGGGTGACTGGAGCCTATCCCAGTGACTTTGGGCCTTAGGCGGGGTACACCCTGGACAGGGGCCAACTCGTCGCAGCAAACACAGAGACAGAGACATTGACAGACAACCATTCACTCTCACATTCATTCACAAGGGACAATTTAGAGTTGTCAATTAACCCACACAGTCATGTCTTTGGACGGTGGGAGGAAGCTGGAGAACCCGGAGAGAACCCACGGTAACATGGGGAGGACATGCAGACTCCACCCAGAGAGATCGTGTGATGTTAGGGTGGTCTGGGATTCGAACGCACGATCTTCTTGCTGGGAGGCAGAAGCTCTAGCCACTCTGCCACCGTGCACCCCAAGTTATTGTATTATAACAAAAATCTGGTTCTAAACAACATACATTCTAGCTGCCTGTATTAAATATTACTGGCTGATGGAATGTTATGATGTCACATGATCATAACCTGTAGGTAAAATCCTTCAGTAAAAGTCCTGAGCAAGCCTATAGCTCCCTTGCTCCTGACAGGTTTAGCACCAGTAGCATTGAAGAGTCAAACACAGAGGATAGGCAACAATGGAATTTTCATGCAACTTGACTAAGTCCTTGCTGATCATAATCCTCCACTCACTTACGAATCGTCGCGAAAATTTAGTCTGTCTTGTCATATCAGACTGAGAGCATGAGCAATGACCATCTGCTCTGACACTGATGAACATTTTCAGTTTCAAGTACACACCACAGAATGTTTCACACTATGGTTTTTAACTTTTCCATCTTCAAGGAGCAAGATTAAGGGAATCTGATCCGTATTTTATTGTTTCATGTACATTTTAATGTATTTATTTATGCTCTTATTATGATTGTATTGTGATTTTTAATGTGTTTTTATGACTGTAAAGCACTTTGTGTTACTTTTGTATGAATTGTGCTATACAAATACATTTTGATTGATTGATTGGTTGGTTGGTTGGTTGGTTGGTTGGTTGGTTGGTTGGTTGGTTGGTTGGTTGATTGATTGATTGATTGATTGAAGCGTTGAAGCCACTAAACCAAGTTACAGGTTGGAGATGAGCCAGCTCACTGTAAATGTACGTCTTTAGCAATATTAACATATGCAATTGAATAGATGAAAGATCAATCAACTTGTATAATGTCAAAAAAAGTCACATAGAGCACCTTTAATTTAATGTCTTAAAATGTACAATGTTTGCTTCAGTAAAATAATCACATTTCACTTCCACGAGGCCAGAGAAAACATAGCTTCTCAGTGTGTTGTGGTCACAAAGTCCCCTGCCTGTTTGCCCGGTGGCTCAGGCCTGTTTACTCTCTCTAAACCTGCTCCAGCGCATACGTCGAAATGCTGATTATTTACACCGAGCTGCTGCAGTGCACAGCCCCAGTGTCGCTTTAGACTTTATCCTTTTACAGTCACCGCGAGTCGGGCTCCGCATCCAATCGCACTTCGGCAAACAGCAAGCGGCCAAGTCTGGGACACGCCGGCAACCCCAAAGGGAGAGCAGAAAAATGTGCACTGCTGGGAGTTTTTAGTCATTTCAGTCACAGCTTTCCCCCACCAGCCGAGAGCCAGAGGAGCAGATACTGTCCGAGTTGTGAATCCGCCCACACCCAGTGTCACTATCCATAATGCACAGACTCCTACACAGTGAGTTCAACAATGGAAGTTCACACGCGGCACACAGAAGACTGGCTGGTTTGACGCAAAGAGATGACTCCACTGTAAAGCAACACACAGAAAAAAACATGAATTACATAAATTATTCTATCAATGCTTTGGTTTAGTTCTGGCAGTAATTGTCTTGCAGTGAAAGTTGGAATGCTCTGTAAATGTTAAAAACTGCTGTGCATGATTTTCAAATCTAATATGCCCAAGATTTATTCTCTTTTGTTCACCATCTGGAAAGGGAACTATCAAGCCTCACAGAATGAAAAACATAAGCTATAAACCCCTTATTTTCAGTCAAATCAAACGTTCTGGAAAGTAAGGGTGCAAGATTAATCGCAGTTGAATCGAAATCACAATTTGAATGGACGAAATAAGCAAATATTTGAAGCGCCGTAATTTCAAAACAAACGAAAAAATATCCTGTCTTATTCTGCATAGAATCTGCCAAGCGTGAAGTTTAGATCTGTGCAAACAAATGGGATTCTTTTATGTGTTTGTCGGTTCACAAGCCTATTTCAGTCTATTTGTCAAAATGTTTAAAATGTGAACTTTTAATAAGATTCTGTACAAACATAATGAAAACTCTAACCACAATTGCAATACTTGCCAGAAAAATTGCAATTAGATACTTTTTTCCCAAATGCTGCTGGCCTTCTGGGAAGTATTGATATCTATTTGCACTTCACACCCACAAATGAAATACTTAATTTGATACAGTTTTAAAATGCTTTTATATGCAATTTGCTCTGACGTTAAACTTAATAATGTCTCTGTTATCTCATTATTTTAGAAATATTGGCTTCATGAATTGTCAATACACAAGGAATGCACTATCTAATGTCTTTTCCATTCCTCCTAACATTATCCTCCTTATATTTGCATTTACAAAATAATAGTTGTTTGCTGTCCTTGCTATCACTATTGCTATCACAGCAGAGGCCAGAACTACAAAGCTGACAGCTATTTGTTTGTACTCCAAAGGGTTCAGAAACCCCTCATTTTAAGGAAAAACAGACAAAATTACTTTCTTGGAGAATTTTAAAATGTGAATTGGGAATAAGTTGCTCCCAGCCCCAATATAAGTAAATATGTTTTGTTTTTTATTGCTGTATTTACTTTACTGATAAAAAAGGTTACTGACTGAAAATTTGAAAGAAAAACACATTATTTTTAATACTTGTTGGCAACTTTTCACACAATAAAATGTGCCAGTATAACTAGGGCAGCATTTTGCTATTGACAAAATTTAATAGAGACATTTTAGTGAGGAGCTGGCAAGTAAAACCCACAACAGAACAGTAACAAAATGGAAGTCAATTACTTATTCAATACACTCTTCATACATAATACAACCGGTCATATCGAAAGCTCTTGTACCATCCAAGTACTTTAGGCGTATATACAAATGTAATTATGTGCAATTTCATCTCAGTATTGCATCTAAGGTTGGAGCTTGGCACGTTTGTCTGGCTTGCCGATAAAAAGGCATTCCACTCGGCTGAATTAGACCCACTCCATGATGACTGTAAGAAACAGAGCAAAAAATAATGCTTGCCAAGCTCCGGTGTATTCAAATTCTTTCACGTGGATTGCTTAGATCTCATCGCGGTTTTGGGGGGAACAGAAGAAAAGCAGGGGAGGAAAACAGGCTGCACTAAATCAAGGCTCTGGGTGAATAATAAACAATAAGCATCAACACTGCTGGTTAGATAGCACTGTGAAATTTCCAGTTTTTCAAAGTATGTCTTTTTAGGATGAATTTAATGAATGTAGGGACATGCTAAAAATGTAAAAATGTGCAATAGTCCCTCCACGGAGACAAGCAGGGGATGAAGCCTGCACTTGACATGTTTAGTCAAATAGAAAAGAAGAGAGTTCTGTTGGAAGTTTGTTTTGTTATTTATTGTTATAACACTATGTCAAAGTCCTCATTATCCACAGGGAAATGCTACCTGCCGGAGAAACTCTGATTGCAAAGCAGCCCATCATTACCATGTGTTTTAGCACTGTCCAATTAACAAAGCATTTCAGACTTCAGTCTTTAACATCGTGACATCCCACTCGATTTCAGAACTATGTATTTGGGGCTCAAAACTCCCTTTTGGTGGCGGAGAAGACCATTACAAAGAGAGACACAAACTGCATCAACATTTAAGGACTGGACTGACACTGTACTAAAAAATCACATTCAGACATGACTTGAAAATGGACAAATTTGAAAGTCTTTGGACCAAATGGTGCATTTATGTTGGACTATGTATGATATTTTTCTGGATGTCTTTGCTGCCCTAATTTTTTTCCTAATTTGTCTCATAGTCTATTAGATACAATACAAAAAAGGAAAGAAAATCAATGTTGTGAATGAAGGACAAAACCTGTGGCTTCTGCAGTTGCTACACTTCTTTTTTTTTCTTTCTTTTTTTTTTCAAAAGTCGCCAAAGCAAATCACCTTTATCATGTTCTCCTTTCCCCTTTATTCTCTCTCTTTGAACTAACTAACTTCTTGCCATCCTTCCCAAAAGCCATACATCCATCCATATCCATCTCCTCTTTGTTCTTTCTTTAGACCTTGTGTCGTGGTCTTTGTCCCAAATGGGCCGCTAATCTTGTCCATTCTTGACACTAAAAGAGACAATCTCAACACTTCCATCTCTGCTATTCATCTCAACTAAAAGAAACTTGCAAAACTTTCCATTACCACAAGAATTACGTAATACTCACCATTTGAGAAGTGTAGATTTAGAGCAGATGAATCAATTAAGAAAACCAATGAATTCAATGGAGAAGCCCTTTGTCTTGTCATTACGGTTCTGCAACATTTTGCTCGTCTTGATTTTACTTTTGAGTTTTGGTTACATTCATTTGTTGCTGCAGGTGTGCAAGCAATCATCGACGGAGCTTAGTTTGACTGTGATCCACCGTGAGCTTATCCCCGCAGACCTAAAATGAATATTCAGCTCATCACTCTTTGAACTTTTTGTGCATGTTTATAAATGTTCCAATGGTAAAACTCTTCAGTGGCACGATGTAACCCACTGGAAAGATTAAAATTACATGCTAACTGTACCGAGAAATAAAATTGCTCTATCACCGACTGCAATAACAGAAAAGATTTTAATTTAGATAAGCATAATTCCCCAGCACGATCAGGATGGCCAGCTTATGAAAACAGTTTATTAAAGTCGGTGCTTTGTCACGGTTTGTCCATGGAGGTGATTGATTTGTTTTCATTGCGGCATCACTCCACTGAAGGCGACGACCACAGCGCACTTGACCTTTGAACTCTGGCTGACAACAATGTGATGGCTGGGAGGAAGCGCTGTGGTTGGCATGGCGATCACACGGCCGTCGTAAAAATGAACGGGACAGTTTCTCCCACCTCAGTATTGACGGTGAATCCCAAAGGAGAAATTGCAGCGGCAAACGGAATGCAATCGAGCCAAAATCTGAGACATTTTGGTGATTGTGGCCAGGAGCGGATTTACCATTAGGACACAGGCTGCAATTTCCTTGGGCCCCCAGCCTGAGGGGGCCCAGAATAAGAATAAGCCCAGCCCAAACAGAAACAGTTGCTATTCTCTCAATATAACAGTAAAGTAGTGCAGTGTACCTTTAAACACCAACAAAAATACTAACAAAACTGACTGGGATTTTGAAATGAATTACTTTGCCCAAGACACCGCCCTCTCACATTATTAGAACGGACTAGTTCATGAGCAAAATATAGCTAAATAGTAAATGAAATATATCATTATAATATTTAAATGGAACTGTGTATTTAAATCAGCTGGCACATGTGTTAAAATGCACCAACATGAGGAAAATATGGTCTGATTTCTTAAATATTATTCTGGGGAAAGACCTCCAAACCCTCTGTTTAGCTGCTTAGAACATGTAAATTGCAAATATAAATTAGAATTTTCCAATAGTTCACTTACCACCTCAAATGTCTGCACCTGTCCACCACACAAACAAACTAAACTAAGAGCTTTCTTCAAGGGAAACGTCAGAAAAGTTATTGAAAATCACACTTGATGAGGAGGGGCCTGTACTTAAATTTGCCTTGCGCCCCCAAATTCTTAGGTCCGCCACTAATTGAAGTTGTTTCGTCAAGCACTTATTCTAATCTAAAGAGCCAGCCAATACAACGTTTGCGCCAATCCCAAGTCATTACAAATGCAGGTTATAGATAAGTGTGCAAGAAAGTATAAAATATGTAAAATAATAAAGCTTGGGGCAAAAATGTGTGGTAAATGTGGATGTAAATAAAATGCATATTGTCCCAAAAAGTGGTTACACCTTATAGGAGAAATACATATCCAGTGATGTTATTTTTGGTCACACTTATTTACTTTTTATATGAATTTGAACATTTGAGTAAGTAAAAGATGAACATGTACTCAATCCTGTTTAATTTTAACTAATCCTTCTTGGCTCCAGCTCTGTGCCATCTTCATCGACCCCACCATTTGTTACTCAGCAAAGATTCAGCAAGCTCCTTAAAATAAACCTTTCCCAAATTAAATCGCCTGGAGATTGCTGAGAGGTAACGTGTGGATCTGAAGCCGTGCTCTCCAGAAACAGCACTGATGTCACAAGTTACGAAAGCAATGGATTCGTAAACAAGGACGGCAAGGTCTGCACGTCCTTCTGGTGGTTCTCCTCAGTTTGCTTACCGCTCTTCAGTACATGTTTGTGGGGAATTGGTCAATTTAATCTAGTATGTACCAGTATAAATATAGTGGATGATGTTTGAAAGGTAGTCATCTGGACACTGTTTGAGAAATCAAGATGTTTCGTCTTCCATCTGAAAGTAATATTCAATCTGATTGGTTTGAGATGGAGATGCTCGACTGATAAAAGTCACAAATCACATGTTTTAAGACCGTGAGGTAAAAAGGGATGGTTTGAAAGAAGGGTGGAGACCATTTTTCTTAAGAAAGAAAACCCTTCTTCAAATGGGAATGGGAGTCCAAGATACAACCTTCCTTCGGTCAATAACAATAGCCTCATGAGACCTTGGCAGAAATCAAATGCTAATGATTTGGCCGCTCTGAAAGTGAGGTGGACAGACCTCAAGATGTTAGAGTGAAATTAATAAACAAGGGTATAGGTATGGGACGATACTGAGATTTTGTGTCACGATTATTGAGGCCAAAATAATTTAGATTAACGGTAATAGTACAATAATTGTTAAAATTGCTTACAGTTTCAAAATGTGACTTACAAAGAAATGAATACTTTAAGTTTAAAGTTCATGATTAAACAACTATTGTAAAAGTGTACAGTGTTATAAGTGAAAACAACAGCAATAGAGAAGACAACATAATGGATAAAAAGCTTTTTTCTGTGCATTCTAGTGATCAAATGGTCATTGTCTTTGTTGGCGATTACCACAATTTTACAAAATGTCACTTCAATGATTATTATCTTCCTTTTTATCGTGATAAACAATATTATTGTTTTTTTGTCCCATCCCGACGAGGGTATGGAGAGGTTTCAGTTATAACTCTCCCCTTTGGGCAGGACTAATTTGAGAGTATTAATCAAATTAAAAATTGCTTTGGGATGGATTTTTAAAACCAGATGTGCTTATCTTTGAAACTATTTGTAGTATCTAGTATGAATCAATGTGAAAGTCCTTGTAGGTGATTGACAAAGGTTATTATTACTCAAGTTATACCATTAACATTAACAATGAACATTTTGCAAAATCACACTCCAAAATATGTTTGCAGAGATCTAAAAAATACATATATATCTTAAATAAATGTATCAACAGAAACCCATCGAGACGGGAAATTTTTCTCTATCAATCATTCCCCTAATCTCTGAGTCAAAACCTTGAAAAACCATCCACATTTATGTATAGTTAGTACAAAACTACTGCCCACTCCCATCCATAAACTCACGTCCATGCCCTGGACTGGAGCACCGGACAGACAGGAAGGGACAGATGGTAGACGGGTCTCGGAGCGGGCATCTCCAGCGGGGCCTGGGTGATGGATGCCAGCTGACACCACTTTGTCTTTAGGGGAATAAACTACAGTCAAATCATAAACCACACAACAAGTGCATCGTCCTGGAGCAGAGACGTGGCCCCACCTAAAAGTGTCTGCGTCCGTGATGGATGTCTCAAAACAGGGCTCCAACCGGGAAGAATCTCCTCTGGATTATCTCAAGAAGCAGGCTATTTAGTGCAAGGCTTTTATATCTGGTAAACCATGTGGCTACAAATTGAATTAGTGGCCACATAAACATTTCTCTGCGTGGTAAGTGAGCTGTGAAAAGGCCAGCTAACGGGCACAGGCTGCAGCTGCACGAGGACGACTTAAGGAGAAGAGCAAATTAGAGATGTTGCACACAAAAAAAAAACAACACTGTAATATTTAGCATGCACTTAGCTAGCTGCTTGGTGAGAGACAACTCAAAAATAGCTGAGTGTTGTTATACCAGTGGATTCGTGCCGGGCGCTGTCAAGTTTCTGTCCTCCCATTTAATTGACTGTATGCTCCTTGCAGACACACGCACTCTGACACGGGGTAAACAGCCGAGACATCATCTATCAGCAAATCCAGTGTGGGAATTTGTGAAGAGATCATATAAAATACATGATTTAGAGGTAATGCCAATTCCCTAACTGCTTTCACTTTGTACTAAGGCTGCACAATATATCGCAAAACATAAACAAAAAAACATATTATCTTTTTTTTTTAGGCATACGTATATTGAATTATAATGTAGATCATTTCTTTACATTTTTATCATTGCAAATTGCAATATTTATCTAAGACTTAGTAATAGAAACAGTGCCATTGGCTTCCTATTCAAAGCCGCAGAATTGATAAGTGCCGCTTTTTAGTGACATTTCAGTTGCAAGAACTAGATTCATTCATGTGTTTTTATTTTTGAAAAGTGTCCATGTGACCAGGAGGCATCCCAAACAGATGCCCGAGCCTCAGCTGGCTCCTCTCGACGTGGAGGAGCAGCGGCTCTACTCCGAGCTCCGGTAAATTGAGAGTTTTGCCTTTTGACTTAGCTTGTTCTTCACCACAACGGTCCGATACAGCGACACTGCAGCCGCTGCACCGATCCGCCTGTCAGTCTCACACTCCATCCTTCCCTCACTCGTGAACAAGACCCCGAGATACTTGAACTCCTCCACTTGAGGCAAGGACTCTCCACCCACCTGAAGAGGGCAAGCCACCTTTTTCTGATCGAGAACCATAGCTGATTTTCATCTTAACTGCTTCACACTCGGCTGCAAACCATCCCAGTGCATGTTGCAAGTCCTGGTTTGATGGAGCCAACAGGACAACATCATCTGCAAACAGCAGAGACAAGATCCCGTGGTCCCCGAACCAGACGCCCGCCAGGCCCTGACTGCGCCTAAAAGTTCCTGTCCATAAGAATGATGAACACAAGCGGTGACAAAGGGCAGTCCTGGCGGAGTCCAACAATCGCAACTGAAAATGGGATGGGGGCAGGTGAAAAAAGGAAATTTGAAGGAAACATGAATCAATCAAAATACAACTTTGAGTAAACTAATGATGAAGAAATACTGTTGTGACAAGGCAAAGGGCTCATTAAAGTTAATTTTGCCTCCTGATTTTGTAATTCGTAATTTTCCATATGAAGTCTTAAATTAGCCTTGATTAATCATGGTTTTGTCTCTGTGAAGGGACTGTTTGACATAATGTGAGTAGTAAATTAAGGCATGCACACTGTGTTAATATAACTGAAATTATTGTGTTAAAATAATTTAGATCGCAATGATATATACATGGGGTGCACGGTGGCAGAGCGGCTAGAGCTTCTGCCTCTCAATAAGGAGATCGTGGGTTCGAATCCCAGACCACCCCAACATCGTGGTTTCGAATTCTGAACCACCCTAACATCACACGATCTCTCTGGGTGGAGTCTGCATGTCCTCCCCGTGTTACCGTGGGTTCTCTCCGGGTTCTCCGGCTTCCTCCCACCGTCCAAAGACATGACTGTGTAGGTTAATTGGAAACTCTAAATTGTCCCTAGTGAATGAATGTGAGAATGAATGGTTGTCTGTCCTTGTCTGTCTCTCTGTGTCAGCCCTGCGACGAGTTGGCCACTGTCCAGGGTGTACCCCGCCTAAGGCCCAAAGTCACTGGGATGGGCTCCAGTCACCCGCGACCCCTAACGGGAATAAGCGGTAGAAAATGAATGAAAAAAAATGAATGAATGATATATACATATCCCATGTTCTCAAAAGCCATATTGCATATCGCGCAGCCCTAATACATTATGTTTTGAAGGCATGCATTCCCCTTTTTTAGCATGGGTTAGTTGATTATTTTTAATGTATGTGTTAGTAGCTTGCCTGATGATGAAGTGGTTAAGCAGGTGAATATGAAAGCCCACTGAACACATTGTGCTGCTTTATTTTTCAAAAGGAAAAATGGATTGAAATAATTGGTTCCAAGAATTTTATATCCAGATGGTTTTAAAAACCATCACGTAATTATGGCTATCTAAAAGCTTTTTGTTTTCTTTTGCCAGTCCCAGTGAGCCAATTTCAGCAATTTTTCAAAAATGAATCTAAATTTGGCAAAATCCATCTTCCACACTTGGAGCCTGGTGATAGTAAACTCTCTCCATCAGTACATTCAGAGCTCGAAGATTTCCAGTGGCCGTTGCCTAATCTCTGCAGCCTCCACCATTGTGCTGTAAGAGTTCCATCCAGCAGACATAATGCAAATGGCGGAGCTGCAGACTGTACAGAGCTGCACACACATGGCGGCTGCACTAACCAAAGATAATGAATAATCAGAGTCCTGCTCTCGCTCCACTTCTCCCTCTGTCCTCTGTCCTGCAGTCATTTTACACTCCATTATTCTTTGGGCTGCCCGCTCCCTCTAGTGATGGGCAGTGGCACTGCCCGAGGAGCAGCCAGGAGCCACAAACAGTGCACAGGGGGCCAAGGCAGGGACACGGGGAGGACAGGAGCACAGAACCTGGAGGCAACGGGCTCTACAGTACAGCGGGTCACAGCAGGGGCACCATACAGGAGAACAACACACCCATGCTCAATAAAATGAGCAATGGTCCATAAACTCCTTGGCTTCCAATACTCAGATAAAGAAACCCCACAGTAACCTTACGGTAGAAAAGTAGAGCAGGGGCCTCCAGCCTGTAGCTCCAGAGCGACCAGTAGCTCTCCACCCACTTCCAAGTAGCTTCCCAGAGGAATTAGAAATAGCACATCCGACGTTGAATCATTCTAATTTAATAAATCACAGCCGCATTACCATTGTAAGTGTATACTTTAGTCGCCTGAATAATAAATAGACAATGGTTTATGGCAGTGTTTCTGAATTTATGGTACGCAAGCTCCTTCAGATGGTACGCAGATTTCTTGGCAGTTCTAATGTTGTTTAGACCTGAAATATTACTAGTTTAGACCAAATATATTGTTATTGTTATTATGTTATAAATTAAATTTAGATCTGGTGGTAATCGAAAAAGACAAATATTTTCTTAGGCGATACATGGTACAGAAAGAATGAGAACCACCATTTAACTGTATCCCATTTAAGGCTTATTGTCACTGTTACATCGACCTGAGAGGAGTAGCTCTCGCCCATTTTTCCTTCGTAAAAGGTTGGAGACTCCCGCTGTAGAAGGAGGCAGCGGCATCTGGTTAGGATCGAGTCCAGCACAGACCATTGCATACTGTCGTTTAAGTCATCATTGGTGGTCAGAGAGGCTAACTGGCAGCCTTGCTATCGTCAGTCTGCCCCAGGGCAGGTGTGGCTATGATGATCATCATCACCAGATATGGTGTAAATGGAAACGGTCGATGAGTCCTGAGGCAAGACATTTCACCTTGAGTGTATCTGGTGTGTGAGTGAGTGCGTGGTGGTCTGAGGTGGTCTGAACTTGGCAGTCTCACTTCCGTCACTCGGCTTCAGGGCAGCTGTGGTTACAGTAGCTACTATCATGATTAACTCAGTGTATAATGCAATGTAAATAACTTTCTGTGTAGAAAAGCCTTAATATAAATAAAATACATAATAAATCAATGAATTGCTTACTGAATTAATTAATATGAATGGTGTGTAAAGCATCTTTTCCGAACATGATTAGTGGTAGTGGTAGTAGTAGCAGTGGTAACAGAATGGATAGCAGAATAAATATAAGTATACTATTAATAACCTATTTAACATAATAACTTATAGCTAAAAAAACATAAGCTATAACGGATGTCATAAGAGTTACGTTTATTACTCCAGTGAAAACAAAACAATAAAATAGTCCCCTGGCTGTTGCATTAGCGGTAATGTTTTATGGTTACAATATCACAGAGCAGTTGAGAGCCGCACTGACACCGAGGGGAAAAAATCGCAAACGAGGAGCCAAACTTAGGCCATGTCTCGTTCTCCCTGAACTCCCTGAGAAGTAATCCATGGCCTTGACTGGGCAAATTATCCTGTGGTGTAGTGTGTCGCAGGCAGTTGTGGTGTTTGGGTGTCAGAGTCAAGCAGAGCCAAGTATAGGACTAATGGCAAAACACCAATTAATAACAACTGGTGATGAAGTTGCTAAAGACTACTTATCTCATCACCAAATGTTGCATGGAAATATCATAACACACATGAAGAACAGCTTATCAGGTGGAGGACACACAGAGCCATGTTGCGCTTTACAAAGACTGTTGATTAAACCGCCTCTGCCGTGGAGAAGCAGCTTTATTTGTATTTAAGCAGCACATTGTGATAATTACCTGGGCTGCGTCTGCTCGGCACGCCTCCCTGCGGGCTTCACACCACCAGGCCTAGATTCTGCCTGCCTTGCCCCAGCCTCCAACATCCATCTCTGGGCTGGCGGTGATGTAGCGCTGCCTTCACGCCGGCCCTACCTCTACGAGCGTTAATAATCATAGCCGCAGAGCCCACTTTGGTATCTGCATTCCCAGCACTTATCAACAGGCCGCAGTCTCCCGATGATAAACAACACAGAGGGAGAAAACAAGCACGCTGTTGCTCATCACTTGTTATGTATGATGGAAAGTCCGTTGTGCAAAGCCGGGAGTAGATACAGTGAAGATATAATGGTGAGACAACTTTGAGATATAGAAATTTACCAACAGTATGTTTTTTTTTATGTTAACATCTTATAGGGCAACAAATTCTGGGCCCCAAGTACAAACCATCTTGGAGGGCCCCTAGTATCTTGAATATGATCTATTTATCAGAACAAATTTGGTTATTACTGTAATTTTTTTATTCACTATTGCTAGACTATGCACCTTATGGTTTCTACATTAACAATAACTTGCTAATTTAATAAATTTGGTCACAATCCGTTTATGATTCATAGTCTTTTTTTTTTTTTGTAATAACTACCACACCAATTTCACAAAGATCTGCAAACTGCAAATTATAATGACTTGTTTTGTGTTAACTTCTTGGCTGATATGTGAACAGTTTCCTATTTTTCAACGGGTGATGGAGCCTTCAGATTTCATGCATAATTGTAATTTGTCTCAGAATTTCACTCAATCACAATGCATTTTATTATTATTATTATATATATATATTTTATTAAAGCGTAGAAAAATGCAACTGAGAAAAAAAACATCACATGCTTCTGAGGGCCCGTCCCAGCCCTGGGCCCTGCGACCAGTACCCTTCATACACCCAGTCTGACACCCCTGATATTCTGCTCCACCCTTTACTAATTTCTTTTGCATTATCCTCTGGTCTGCAAAAGTGTGTCATTTTTTTTTTAAACTTCTGCTGCTTTCACCCGTGTTGTAAATTAAAAGCCAAAGGATCACGCTGGTCTTAGGAAGTGCCCCACGAAGCAAATTTTCATGTTTTAATAACTTGGGCGGGGCAGCATTAGGTCAGGTCAGAGCCGCTGCTCTTCCAGCGTCCTGTATATATGAATGTATGGGTGAGTGCTGCTCTGTGTTTTTTTTTTATTTTACATTAATTATTGATAGGTGCAGTGAGAAATCAACTTGTTTTTATCAGACAATGACACACATTATAGCTTAATCAATCACTCAGGATTGATCAGGATCTTAGAGAAAAGAAAATGTTTTAAAAGTACTCACGCTACTCCATTTTTTTTTTTTACTTCAGAAATGACAAAGCTCATCTTTAAACCTACTTTTACAGATGATGCTGTACTTGTATTCTCCTCTGTTTATAAGTAAAATGAAACCATTAAACTGGAACATATGGCTAATACGCCCGACACTGAGCAGGCAACAAATCACTTTTCTGCATTAAGTCTTCTCATTCAAATTCAGTTAGGCCTTTTACGTGGTTAAGATCAGATTGTGGCCTGAATGAGATTTATCCTTTTCACGATAATTGCTGCGGTCCAAGTCTGAGCAGGACACTTGGAGAAAATGGGGCATTATTCATAATTCATAAAATTTTATATAACTGACTTTCTCGTGAAGATTACACAATGGCCTATTCATTGTAAAACAGGGAGTGATATTCATCCGAGCCGTAATGAAAATATAATGGGATAGAGTGAGACGCCGCCATTGTTTGGCGTGAAACATAAATGTCGTTCAAGGTAAAGAGTCAGCGTTGCTTATTGGAAGATTGCTTTTGTTGACTTCAGGTAACTTAGGCAACGGGAACGGGAAAGGACAGTCTAAATTTAGCTCATTTATGAAAGGGAAAAGGTCGACCCCCGAGCTCCGAAGTGTCTGACAGCTTTTGGATAACCATGATAATTACATCGACTTTGGCATATGGCTACTTCTGCGAGCACGCTGCGTGGAGCTGTGGGAGACCGTAAGAGACCAGAGCAGCGCGGAGACAATTAAAGAAAGTGACAAATTTAACTGTTACATTTCCAGGCCAGGATAATTAGTCTGTGATAACTACCATTGTCCACTAAAGCTGATGACGCTTTTGGTGGTGATAACGGCACTGTGCAGTTTTGATAACTTTGGTAATTTGGTTATTCCATTGTGAGTGGTTCAGCCATTTGGACTCTGGACTTGAGGTGGACCACTTTTGCTAATATGTTTTTATAATCTACAACACAAAGTAAATGGCTCTTATGCCAGAAGGCTTTCTTTGACAGGACGGCTGTGACATGAAATAAGGAGAGAGTAGAGACATTTTGTAAAGAGTTGTGGCCGGGAAGCGAACCCTCAACACCAAGACGGAAGCAATCTCAAATGTGCCTGAGGCCTAGTGTCCACAATCGTCTTATAAGAATTTAAAGTCACAAGAAAACATGCTGCAATGGTCCATGCATCAATTGTCTCTACAACCAAACTTTGTCTGGGCGGATATCAACCTCATGGTGTTTTGTTTTACCAAATGAAATATGATACCCGTTAACGTAAGAACTTTTCTGCTGTTACTTTGAGCGCTTGTGTTTACGGTTGACGCAGCGAGAAGACGGCTCACTCTGCAACCCAGATTCAAACATATCAGACACGTTTGATATCGCAAATATTACAGCCTTGTCTTTGTCGTGCGAAAGTTTAATCGTTTTCCTGGCCAATGTGAGACCCACGGCCCATGCTTTGGAGTCATGACGGAAGAGTTTCTCCATGATCAGAACTTGTGCTGTGGACAAATGGCTTACAACCACTGCAGCACTGCTATCCCCAAAACAACTCAAACTGCTATTTTAGGACATTTATTTTGTTCCATTTAATTAATTGATTAATTGGGGAGTGAGCGAGTTGGCAACCCTAATGATGATAAATAATCCAACCAAAGTAATTGCAGTAGCGTGATAAGTTGGCTTTATCAATCCCCCTGATTGACCCTCCCAAACTGCCCACTTACACATTCACTGCATTACCAACTCAGCGGCATGATTGTGTCATGTTTACCTTTCAGATAAATTAGTTTGAGAAGTTTTACCAACCCAGTTTTTTCTAACTTTGACATTTATTCAAGCAAAATAGTCCAACACAGATCTGCAGAGTGGGTCAACTTCACCTGATTTTAGGTGTACAGATGACCTTTGTGCTCACCACTGCCTCCTGATTCATTGCATTGTCAAAGAATATGAATATGAGCTGCTTTATGGTGCCCTTATGCCACATAAAATAATATTACACCCAGAAATGTCTCCACATGGCTGTGTTGCTGGTTGGCTTTTTTCTGCTGGGGCCTGGAGGTATCTGACACACCAGGAATCATACTGAGCACCATTGATTGTAAAGGGCCACTATCAGTCTCCATGTGACAGGACTGGGGCAGCACTTTGGCCAACTTCTGCAGGAGTTATGGGAGAAAGAGACGGCTCCAAACTCCACTTAGAGAAAGAGGACATAAGAGGTAGCGCTATCAGATACACATGACAACGGTACATGTTTGTTGTTTTGAAGATTAAAAAATAAATAAAGTGACGATTAGTATTAAATTGTATTCTGCCACTGAAATGAATGGCTGGAGAAAATAGTTTGGTGAAAGAAGGAGGCATAAAGCACAGGTCCAGATTTAGGAAAGAAATCAAAATTGGTTAATTGTACAAGATTTGAACAAACATTTGCAAAAAGGAATCACCAAACATTGTTGGGCAGTTGATATCCCATAGAAAAGAGAGAGATTACACTTTTACGTCTAAAAATTGACCTACAACCTCTTGGAATTGCCAAGGAGTCTGGACCACACAATCCTGTTTAAATTCGATATTGATCTGTGATATGAGACAATGATATGTTGCCTGTAATGTCCCACAGCAGAGCATTAAACCTATTTATCTTCATGACGACAAGCAGGTGACACCTTGAGGCCACGTTGCAGGGTAGATCCGCAGAAAGATGACTCCACTCATTGTAAGAATTTTCTGTTTTCTCTCCATGTTTTGAGAAAGAAAAATGTCAGTAATTGAATAAATGCACAATATTTATAAGTTAAATGTGAACTATTCTGTGGAAAGCAATATCATTAAAGCTCAAGTACCTAATTTTCACACAGCAAACGCAGAAGCCTTAATATCCACAAGCATTCATTTTCAGTCGAGAAGTGAGCCTTTTTTGTGTGTGAAACACAGGCAACCCCCTAAAGCACAGCCAGCCACAGCACTGGTTTCAATTCTTATATCTTGGTTGACAAGACAAATAATACTTTATTATTAGATGGAGACGACGCACAATGGTCTGATTTAGTCACAATGTTTTAGAACAGGGGTGTCCAAACTGTTTTCCTCGGTGGTCCAAAATTTGGAAATTTTTTCCACGGTGGGCCAAATGTATACGTATTAGCATGCCGAGGACCAACTCTAATTTTGTGTTGCATTTAATATGTTTGTTTGCAAAGATATGATGATTAAATTGTCTTTTATTAACATGTTTTAGGGGAATAGACTTGATTTGGTCTCTTGCAACTGCTTACAGTCTTTTTAGCACAAAATTTAAACAAACAGATACTCTTGACAAATCTCAGCACACCTTCATGGGCCAAATTAGACCCCTGGAGGGCCGGGTTTGATACTCTTTCGGGGGAAGACAAAAAAATCTAAATTAGAAATTCACATTAAAAAAATGAGGTACCCCAGCTTTAAAGAAAAGCACACAAACCATCCATCCATCTTCTTCCACTTATCCGGGGGCAGCAATCTAAGCAAGGAATCCCAGACTTCCTTCACCCCAGACACTTCCTCCAGCTCCTCCGGGGGGAGACGTTCCCAGGCCAGCCGAGAGACATAGTCCCTCCAGCGTGTCCTGGGTCTACCCCGGGGCCGCCTCCCGGTGGGACATGCCCAAAACACCTCCCGAGGGAGGCGTCCAGGAGGCTCCGGAGCAGATGCCCGAGCCACCTCAGCTGCTCCTCTCGACGTGGAGGAGCAGCGGCTCTACTCCGAGCTCCTCCTGTGTGACTGAGCTCCTCTCTGTCTCTAAGGGGGCACCCAGCCACCCGGTGGAGGAAGCTCATTTCGACCGCTTGTGTGAGCAATTTTGTCCTTTCGGTCATTACCCAGAGCTCATGACCAGGTGAGGGAGGAATGTAGATTGACAGATAAATCGAGAGCTTTGTCTTTCGACTCAGCTCTTTCTTCACCACGACGGTCCGATACAGCGCCCACATCACTGCAGACGCTGCACCGATCCACCTGTCAATCTCACACTCCATCCTTCCCTCACTCGTGAACAAGACCCCGAGATACTTGAACTCCTCCACTTGAGGCATGGACTCTCCACCCACCCGGAGAAGGCAAGCCACCTTTTACGGTCGAGGCAAACCCTTCATCCAAAAAGTTACACACTACAATTTTAAAGAGTTGTCAACATATTATAAAAATTATTTTGCATCAGACACTTTCTGAATATGTAATTATTTTTCTCTTGTTTGTGTGTGTAATTTCAGTACTGGATAGAAGGATAACATTTAGAGGTGTATTGTTTATGATTCCTTTATTAAGTTAAATGCAGTCACAAAAACACCACTGTAACAAATCAGCCACAGCTGGGACAATTAATCAACCTTTTTTGCAGTACAAAGCTCATGAACACCGCCTCCTTTGTCCGTTCAATCAGCCGCAGCCAAAATCTCTCAATTCATCTCACTTGGTTAAGTTTTTTAGCTGCACATTCACTCTTAGAAACAGCTCATCAACTCTGCAGTGTTGTTAGTTTGTGCCATTTTTGCACTATAACCCGCATCCGACCGAGCTCACATGTGAGGGGAGGCAGTTCACGGTCTGGCCTGAACCTCCGTAGATTCCGCTGACCGCAATTACGAAGGCAGCAGACAGGTGAACCAATGCTTTTATATCAACACGCTGAAAGCAGAGTGGAAACAGGGAAAATGGCTTTGATACATTAGGTACACAAAGCTGATAATAGGAGTGACCAATGTGAATCCAGGGCTCTGTTTAAAAAAAAGAGTCCATCAAAACTGTGGTTTGATAAAGCAACAAATTCTTTGCAATAAAATGACCCTCTGAAGGCTAATTTATGCTAATTTCTTGCTCGTAAACAGATCTGTGTTGCAAGCATAGTTACCGTCAGTCCATTTACTTAACAGTTTCTAATGTCAGGTCTGTGTTCTGATAAATAACCACCAAGGGGCGCTAAGAGCAAATTAGAGAAAATACCAAAACGGAAGAAATAGCGCGACAATAAAAACAAACATGGAAGCTGTTTTTAGCTCAGATTTGGAAAATAGCCAATAAATGAGATGAGAGAAGCGTTTAGTTGATCCTCCATGGTTGTGCTGTGTTCACTACTGCCCCCAGTGGTCAGATCATGCACAGCTCTGTTGCTGCGTATCCACAGCAAACAGACAGCGTCCAAACCAAAGGACAAAAAGAATGACTCAGATGATGGACTGACATGTCCGTATGCATTTGAAAAGTAGAGCATGAATGAGCCTTAATTAATAGTTATAGTTAATTTGGTAAGGCTTTAAGTAAAACAGTTGTAAAGCAGTGATGAGCAATAGTTAATTGTTTATTCAGGGTTACAAAAATAGTCCACATTTTGGATTAAGGTGCAAAACCACATTATAAACTAGTAATAAAGGTATATTCAATGTATTTATTAACCCATCTTTTCCATTATAAACCAATTATAAGCATTTGTATTGGGGGATTAAACATAACTCATTTATCCCTTTACAATAAGCAGGTTAATAATGCTTTTACAAAAGTATTCTTCTTGGGTTACATGGTTCTTTGCTGATGGCTTATCAACAGTTTTAAGGTATTATAAGTCATCTACACAGATTAGTAAATTTCTTGTAAGTGTAGTGAGTAAGTAGTAAGTATAAGTGTAACAAGTGTTTATTAAAGCCTTATAAATAGTTTACTAAGGGACCTTATTTTAAAGAGTGACTGTTACTTCAACTGTAAACCAACAAGAAACCAGAACAAAACCATGATCAGACCACATTTACAGTAGACAAAGAACAACATCTTGACAAAAAGTATATCCCTCAATGTATTTATAAATCAGTATATGTAGTTAGTTGTGTTATGACGGACATCCAACACCTATTTTCAAAAGCCACGTTGTAAATAATGTTCCATTGAAACACTTTCTATTACAACAAACTGAGCTTTTCTGACACTAATGTTTATGTTTGATGTTTTTTCCTCAGCCAAAATCATCAGACCTTTTTCCAAAATGTATTCAAATTCAACTCCATTCCTGGCTCTCCTGTTCTTGCCAAAACCCCTCTCGCTCAGAAACCACCACAAAGAGGGACGAGTGGATTAATAATTCATTGATATCCATGACCACTCACATTTTCTTTTATAACAGGGACCTATTTTATATTAGTGCTACCTGCCAAAGACTCTAAACAACACGTCATGAAAGTTTGAAGGCTTTCAGTTTGGAGCCCGGAAAAATAAGAGACAATTATGCGTTTGATGGAAGCCTGATATGGACAGTGTTTAAAAGGAAGTAGCAAAACCCTTGAGGGAGGAAAATGACTTATGGCCGGTCAAGTATGATTTATTTAAAAGGACCTTTTCAGGCTTAGTACCACACAGTATTAACAGAGTCAGAAGTTCAGGCATGTGGATAATGGCAGCTGTTGAACCAAGGACACTGCACTCTAATTGTGCAGTGTACATACAATATCTAAATAAAACAGAAAAGCACATTTGCTACCTCTTACTGTGCCGACATTTAAAATTGTAACTCTTATCCTGCACTGGTAGGGCGGCAAAATGTATCAGAATCAAATCAAAATCTCTGTTTAATTTGTTGCAATTGGCAAAATGCAAGGCCAAAATCAATTAGCTACCATGATTTCCCCAAAAATCCTGCTAATCCTTTAGACCTCTACAAACAAGTTCAGAAATGCATGTTTATCAGTTCAGATTTCAGTCTCCCTCAAAGTTAACACTCCTTGAACAGAATACTACCACTGAAACAATGAATTGACATTAATTGAATCGTAATCTCAAAGCTTGACAAAAGATCACAGCCCTTTGTCGTCTCTTTGGGTTAATTCAAGTGTTGAGTTCAGTATTTATGATACTGAACTCTAAAATCTATAGAAATTTACACAATACAGTACACGATGAATACTACAATCGGTTCATACCACCGTACGACACCTATCAATTCAGAATTCAGTCGTGGCTTTTTGGCGACTTGTTTCTATGGAAAGCATCAAGTGTTTACTCTTTGTACTTTGCCTTTTTTATAAAAGCAAAAATGGTTCACAAATGTGGGGTAAAAGGTGTCTCACAGAGCAGTCACTGCAGATTCCAGGGCTTTTAAATGACTTTCCACAGATTTAACTGTGATCTTCATCAAAGTAAGCACTAAAAGCTCAAAATCCTACAAAAAGGTAATACGTTTTTTGTTTTTTTTCCACCATACACAAGAAAAGTTTCAGACACAAAACGATGTTTCAGTTGTTGCCCTGTATGCTAATCACCAATGCAACTCATTCATTAGCATTTTTTACATACATTTCTGCAACAAAGCCAAACTCACATTTTAAAATGCAGCTGTTCTTATGCACAATGTAATTTGTTATTCTATAAATGTCAGCATCATAGTTGACAGTATAGATGACGACAGTTCTCATTTATGCTAATTTCCTTTGGAGTTACCATTTATTTACATTCAGACCAGAACCAAGATGGCGCACGGGTCACATGAACATATACCAATTACGACAGCCAGCTTGAAACCAGTTTTTTTTATTACGGTACTTAAAAGTGATTCTGCAGTCCTGCCACTTCGACTCGGACAGTCCTGGGAATGCAATTGACGAAACATTTTGGGTGGTGTTTAGTCTCCTGCAATCTCCCACATGTTCCCGGAGCATTGGCAACACTTCATTGCATTGTTGTTACCAAAACATCAGGTAGCACTTAATGATAACTACATCTTAATTTGCCTCAAAAAGCATGAACAAAGACCTACTTCCCAATGAACATAGTTGATTAAGCATGATCCAGGCTTAGTAACTTCTTAAAGGTTAGGCTTAGGAATTAGGGTTAGAGTAGTTGAATCATTCTTAATAAACTATGAATTAGGTCTTTGTTCATGCTTTATAAAGGCAGGCATGAGTGTAGTTATTATAAAGTGTTACCAAACATCAAATTGGTAACAACAAACTGTTTGGTGTACTGGCAGAAACGCTGAAACATATTTTTTGTCAAGACCAAGGAAAGAAAATTAAAGAAACAGAACTGGACTACAGGGAAATTACACGCACACAAAAAAGTAACTGAGCTCTGCGAATAAAAATCCCTTCACAAATCACGCACATGCATCACTCCACAATCAATACAAGCTGCTTGCACGGTGTGTCTGGTAATGGCAGTGTTTGCAGCCGTTATTAGCATTAGAGTCCAAATGGAAATAATAAAAAGTGCACCCCGGTTGTAAAGTTAATGCGGCGTGGACAGGTTTTAGTGCTCCGCCCTCCCCTGGTGGATAAACGTGTACATCATTTTCATTAGACAGTGTGTTAATTGACTGAGGTCCTGAGGTGTGACATGTCAACATCAGTCTACGTCAATGACACCGAGGATGTTAAAGTGCAGACAAGGCATCGTAAAAACACATGAGTTCAGCTGTTTAAAGAGAACTGCTTCATAAATGTTTAACCAAAGTGTCAAATGTTAATAGTTGGAAGCTAAAAGATGTAATTTTTTGAAGGATCATCTTTATTTATATCTTAGACTTGATTTGAACTTATTTTTTCCCCACATACAAATCATCTTAAGTATTTGATCCAAAATATTTCTCAGATGGAGAGCAGCATCCAAAATAACTCCATGGGTGACAAACATCTTTGAAAAATAAAACTCCAAACAGAAAATTCAGAAATGTTGATTCACTTTTTATTGCTACTTTGAAAAATATTTAAACTTTGAAAATGTTGAACTTGTGCTGAAAATAGGACATTGAACTGTTGATCCATTAACACATACTGACAATCACTTGAATCACTTGAAACTGGATTAGTAAGAATGACTTGACATACTCTCATTGCAATCAATTAACTTCATGGACTCGGGGCGTGTTACGAACATTTCTAGATCCACATCACCAATTAAAATTAATTGAGTTAATTTATTTTAATTAAAACCAATTAACCCTTAATTTGAGTCAGTCTTCAGCAAACATTGCAAAGAAACAAGAGTTCAAATACAAATGGATGAAACTATTGATGAACATATACATTGGATTAAAAGTATATTAAAGGAGCTGTACCTGATTTTAAGTTTGGAAACGTGAAAAACAGAACTAGTTTGTTTTTAACTCTTTACATCAGTCGCATGTATCGCTCACTTTCCTAATGCAGTCCCAGCGTCCTAAATATTCACCGCAATGTGTTTATAAGCACTTTTCACGGGTAAAGGTAACAAACATTAGCATGCTAACGGCGCACTTCCTGCTTCTCATAGAATAAAACTAGATGCAGAGAATGCACTGTCTCGGTCACGGTCTCATTTTCATCAGACTAGATGCTTTAACATTTGGGGCAGCACAGATTTTACTTGAAAATACAAAAAAATAAATAAATCAGGTGCATGAATTAGTGGTGTTTTTTCATGTATCAGAACTGTAAAGAGTTATCTCAGGTACAGCGACTTAAAATAAATTGAGAATAAATTGTTAATAAGTAAAAATTGTCTTGATCATAAATCGTATTGTACTGTTTTCTGGTTTTATCATATCTAAGCTATTGCGCAAAGATATGGAGAAACTTTGGGGTCACTTTTATAAAACATTGCATGTAATTCTTACAAAAACAAAGAACCCAAACTATTACAATCTTCCTCAAACTTGCTTATTTCTCATCTCTCAAAGCACAAATTGCCTTCTTCCTTCGACACTGAATGCCCTTTTGTACAAAGTTCTGAGTACTTCTAAGTTGTCTTTACAATCACATCAAACGTCAAACGTCACATGGAAATTCACACATAAGATTTTTGTACCTACACACACTTCATAAATGAGCCCCCAGGTTTCAAAAGAAGGCCAAAAAATTATCAACGCATCTGTTTTTTCTTGATCACACTACTCTGTTGTTTTTTAAGTCAAAGAAGCTCTAGTTCAGGACCTAAAACAGCTCGAATTTTGTTCAGAGTAGAGCTGAATTCTTTACCAAAAAATGTAGCACAACATCTACAACCTTAGAGCTGATGTCAGTAAATACATTTTACCCAAACCTTGGACAACAATGAAAGGCTTATTTGTCTCGAAATCAGGTGTCAAATTAGACAATGACTTGAGATTTGATGCTTGAGATGTTCCAGCATGACGCAATTTAAGAAAAGCAGAACAGGATACTGTAAATTTGTCATAATTCGAAAAGAGGGTATGATTAAATAAGTTACACTTCTTCCCACTACTTTCTGAACATGTAAACTTGCAGCTCTGTAAGGCTTTCTACAACAGTTTGCATTCTGACTTGATGTCACGCACGCACGCAAGCCTCACACGACTTTCACGTTCAAAATAAATCCATTCATTCATACGTGTTGTATCTGTGTGTGTGTGTGTGTGTGTGTGTGTGTGTGTGTGTGTGTGTGTGTGTGTGTGTGTGTGTGTGTGTGTGTGTGTTGGGGCAGCGGGAGAGGACGCAATGGCACAAAGACAAGGCGATGGCAGCCGAGGAGGGGAACAGCATGCGGTCTATTGGCTCCGTGCGCTCTGACATTATTACACGCTCATCGTCATGCGGCTCTCCTGGGCTCCGCGGCGTCTCCAAATGGCAAGGGACATCAGCCTTACAAGGTACCGCACTCGGCTCAGGGAGAGAGAATGCGTAAAAGGTCACAATGAACTCTGCCCGCTGGGATCGGGACGGCCCACAGTCAAGCCTCGGCATTCAGAGCGAAAGGCAGCAAGGCGTATTTGTTCAAAGTGGTCAGGGAAAGAGGAGGGGACATCTGAGTCTTGGCTTTTTTGAATAAATGATAGGTTTTTGCATATCTGTGACTGAATCAAATGGGCTTTACTCGACCTGTATGTGATGTATTTGCTGTGTTTTTGGATACTCACAATGGTTTTTAAGGCGAGACACTGCGGAATGATTTGAAACTTCTGTAGTTTCCTCACATGAATGTAAGAAATCGTTTCAAGTTTTCCATCATGCCATGTTTTCAGATTGAAATAAGGGCATTTTGTGTGGGGGGAAAAAAGCCAAAAATGTACTTATTTGGGACTTTAAAATCTGAAAAATGGACAGAACCAGGTTTATATTTCTTTGTTCATTTTATAAACGTTTCTCAAATAGTTTTTGAGTACAGTGATCCCTCGTTTATCGCGGGAGTTGCGTTCCAAAAATAACACGCGAAAAGTGAAATCCGTGAAGTAGTCACAGCTTTATTTTTTATTATTTTACAATGCAATACTGAACTATGGATGAAACCAAAAATCAAAACCTGTTTTAAAGCCCAAAATTTGTTTAAAACAATAATTTTAATATAGTAATACAAGGTTGGAAACATTGTCACTGGCGTATTTCACAGTCTGTGCCTCTTCGTCCTGACTCCGCTCCGCTGTAGCCTCTGTTTCTCCTGAAGGCGCAGGAGTCTTTCTTTAGTTGTTGGCGCTCTTTCTTTTTCTGAACAAGAAGATTTTTATAAACGGATATGCCACCTTCGATTATATTTGAGAACTGCAATGAACGACTCGTCAAAGGGTCCCGTTCTTGTGCGTGCGCTGAAGTTCAGTGGATGCACTGTAAAAATATCCGCACTGTAAAAAAAATCCGTGAAGCAGCGAAGCCGTGAAAGATGAAACGCGATATAGCGAGGGATCACTGTAAACTAGATCTCATCTGACTGAAATTTGACCTAAAAATTAAAATGTTGCCTCATTTTTAAGACTTAAAGTTTGATAAATCAGGTTTAGAATTATATATTAACAAATACTTCCATCAAAATCTTGTTAAGTACAAGATTGTAAAGTTTGGGGAAGCTACAGTAAGTGGTGATCTTAATGTCTCTGCTGGAGAAAAATGTATTTTAAGAAAATGGCCTTTGAAGTTACAATGTCACAGAAATCTATGGATACAATGGATTGATTATAATGATGAACATCTTCAGGAGTAGATTGGAAAAGTGTATTGTTTCCACATGAAAGCTTACATGTTGAAACTGACCAAAATTGAAAGGAAAAAAAAACGGTTTTGCCTGTAGTGTCTTGACTTCTGGTCTGAGGTAACAAATTTGGTTTTGCCTCGTGAACAGGTTCGATCCCCTCCAGGTTCGATCCCCTCCAGGTTCGATCCCCTCCAAAGCACATTTGTCAAACCTGTCGCTGTGTGGGGGGTGGCAGCCGAACCGGATCAATCTTTTACTGTGTTTCTTGAAAGACAAAAACAACTGTCACCACATTATTTCTCAGATTAGTCAACTCCGCACTTTGAATTTACTCTCAATAAAAGCGCCAATGTTGCATCAGCAGATAATACATGGAATAAGTCTGGATTACCTTTATAGCAACATTTGGACGGCTATATCATTGTCCAAAGCTAAGCAGGGTTGGGCCTGATTAGACAGGACGGGAGACCTCTTGTGCTGTTATGGGGCAACACTCCTCTATCAACTCAAAATATGCACAATAGACAAAATCCTCCCGCTAAAGTCCTGACCAACCCAATCTCAAAACCTGGAGATGGTCAAATTCAGAGGACCAGTTTCCTAACAGGGATCTATAACCTACTGACGTGAAAGCCATTGAACATAATGGTGTTTAAACGGCCTTTCACGGCTGTACAAACGTAATTACGGCGTACAGAAACACACTGAACCATCTCGTCTGACGTGTCTCTGCTCTTACGTGAGGAGACCCTGGCTTGTGATTAGACCGCTCTGTGAAGTTGTTTCTCTAACCTCCATCCGCTGCACGACCGTCGTACCGTTAACATAATGAGCCCATTAGGTTCGGCCAATGCTGCTTTAGAGCCACTTGTTCGACAGCATGGGTTTTCAGCGAGCACATGCTTCAGAGCTTCAAAGGGTTTCTGATGCAAAGCCAAGGTTGTGGCGTTACAGTGGCAACAGGTGCAGTGTTTTCCGTTTTATCAGTCATTTTGATTAGCATTTTGTTTTTTGTTTCTATTCTTTGGTATGTACAATAAAAGCAGCATTCACGTGCACTTAGACCCATGATAAAAGAACATACTGGACCCTTTTTAGGCTCTAATTTTACCTTCTTTTTCAAATCTGTAAACCACACATTGAAGATGGAGACAATATCCAGTTTCAGCAATTAAGAATGAATCTTTTAAACAGTAACCTGCTCAATGAAATAGCCATTTTCCTGGTTGTAATAACTTAAAGCTTAAGATAAACATCTTTGTTTAGTTTGTATGTTTTGATTGACTCTTTCCAGGTCATTAGCACATATTTTTTCCAGCGATTCTCAATCTTCTCCAACAGACTGTAGACCAAATGGGAAATGTATTTCAATTTGAATGTGCCATGATTCTGTTTTAGTTGTTATGTGCTACTTGTGTTCTTTTTCATTCGCTTTCTAGTTGTTCTTGTTTGGTATTTTGTGTTTCATGTTTACTTTTTTAAAAGAGAAAGAACAGAAAGAAAAGAAATAGTCGTTTCCCCAAGTTTAGCAAACAAAACTTTCTCATCATCCCCCAAAATAGCAAAGGCTCCAGAGTTGAAACACAATTAAATATCCATCCAAAACCAGTAAAGAGTGAGGAGCAGTCTGTTCTGATTGGGCAGATTCTCTCAATGGGTTTTCCATTATGTGGTGGAAATTCAGTGGCAAGTGGAGTTTTATGCACATCTGTAAGTGCTTCCCATGACCTTTAGCAGCAGTGATAAAATGCTTTCCAATTCTGCTGACTGAGATAACGATCGCAGGTCTTAAGGTACGGCAACAGACCCTGATGGCCCTCGTTGTATTCAGATTCAAATTAGCCGTGAGGGACATGACCTAAAATGAATGTGAATGAATATTTATTTATTTTTCTGGTTGCGTTTTCTTGTGGCTGCTCAATGGTAACTTGATGATCTAGGCATTAGTCTGTACCATGGCCTAAAAGCACCCCGTATAAAAAGAGCGGGTCAGCATCTTCGGCTCAGCGTCTGTTCTTGGCCAGGACTTTGGTTCTCAGAGTCTCATTCATGTTTTGTGGCACATGGCTCGCTGCCACAACATCAAACTTCCACAGCAGGAAAACCAGGCTAGAGAGACAGATTTGTACAGGCTAATTAGAGGAGGTAGAGAGGAGGAGGAGGGGGATTCAAGGATGAAGATGAGGCTTTACTATTTATGAATTCCTGTGTTTTTTTTCTCCAGTCCTTCAGAGCAGAGGGCCACCAGGGCTGAGAGGAAAACGAAACAACTTTATAATGTGTTGCCATCAGTAATTTAGGCCCCAAGGCTGTGTCCTTGTTGTGAACATGTGGTGCTTTTAAAGACCAGTGGGACGGGGATTATTTGAAGAGTTTATTAAAATGAAGTGCTGCCCAGTGAAAGAGACGAGTGTACTCAATTTTCTGCTTTTGTGACTATAATCCAGACAATGAGCTCATCACTTTTAATCATGATCATGTAATGAATGAACAGAGAATAATATTGACAAACTTGAAACATGAAAGGGGCGCTCGGTGGTTGAGTGGAAAGGCCGCAGTGTTACAGATAATTTACTCCGTGTCCTTCCCCAATCTCATCCCCGTTTCATACTTCGTTGTCTTGTCCAATGAAACTTGAAGCCTTTCGTGTAATTGTGTATTAAATAGCATTTCCTAATCAATGGATAACGCCAGTAACATAAAACATGATTTATATAAGACGTATGTGGACTGTGCTTCGAGTGTAACTTGTTTCTTCCTGTGTGACATGCAGGACTTGAAACACTCTTCATGTTCCTGCAAGAGTCCCTAAAGCCTCCAAGGGGAGTGAGAGTCTAAAGGGCCCCCAGCCTGCTCTTCTGATGACATGCCAGATTTGACTGACTGCCAGAACTCCTCTAAACATGAAAGACGCTCCAAGACATGCCAATATTTATATCTTTATGTATAATTATGTTTGACTGCTTTCAATGGAAGGAGGGCAACTAAACTAGGCTTTCACTGTGAAGTGCAAAGCCTGTGAAATATAAATGGTTGAAGATGTGCAGCCGAGCAGAAAGCCGACACTTGTCATGGGCCCTCCAACAAATGTTTTGCTTTAACGAATGTGTGCGGTGTGATTATGCTGTTGGGAAGAAGTCTCAAGGTTTCCCTCAGAAGGAACAAATCCGTCAAGATCACAGGCGAGATGCGCCGCTAAAGCCCTCCATTTTGAATTCAAGCTGTCAGTCACAATGCCATTATGCTCCCGGCTGCCGAGGTGGTGGAAGGTTGCACAGCTCCAAAGATACTCCAGGAAAGAACTTGTCACTTTCCTTCACAAACTCTGCATTGAAATTATAGCCATGTATGTTACAAATGCCACATTTCAAAATCCTTACTCTTCGCATGTAAGGTCAAGGGAACAGCACAATATATATATGGTTTATATAGTTCAAAGCCCCCTGCAGGCAATCTCCATCTCCATGATGTTACTGTTTTACCAACAATGTCCCACAGTTTGGCATAAACCCTTAAATATATGTTCAACAATACAATACCATACAAATCAACCATCAACCAAAAATAAGCCTAAAATGTATTTTAAATAAACACTAATACTACCAATACTACTAAAAGACTTTCTGTCCCGAAGGTGTTATGAGACTGTACAGCTGCAGCTTGAAATGGAGAGAGTGGGATTAATCATTTTGGCAGTTGTTGGAGGCCGGGAAGTGAACCCAGCGCTTTAAAACACTGCACCACCGGCAAACATTTTAATAAGCTTTATAAGCATTCCACCTGGACTTTTTAACTTTATAACAAAGCCCTAAATATCATTTTTAGAGATTTTGCTTTGGCTTTGAAGTGGCAATTGACCCAACAAATGTTCAGTCCAGGGTACGTCAGTCTATAGGGCTGCAACAAGTTAATCGATTCACTGTAAGTAACTAATTGATTATAGAAATACTTGTCAACTAATTGAGTAACTGAATAATCATTAACTGGTCTTCACACAGACTTCAAAACATTTTATGAACTGAAAGATGAGGTTTTATTTCTCAGAGCAAGAATCAGTCAAAAATGACAGGAAACATGTAAACTGTGTGTTTTGATTAAAATACTTCTCTAAAAGATAAAACTGAGTAAAAGTCTCATATTCACATACCTGTCACTGTCTAAACAACCAATTGATTAATCGTAAGAATAACTGCTAGACTTATCCATAACCAAAATAACCGTTAAATGCAGCCCTGGTCTACGTATCAAAACAGCAGCTTTACTCTTTATGTCTTTCTCTATACTGTATATATATATAGGCATAAAGAGTAAAGCTGCTTTTTTGTTGTTGTTATATATATTCTGTTTTCTCCTTTTATATAAACAAGCCCAGCCGCTTGTTTATACTGCAAAGGGTTCAGGTTGTATTTTATTCAGGAGTTTTAGTAATATTTAGCCAGAATGATAAACTTACATATCCGAGACCCACAGGCCAAGTTATAGGTCAGTTGTTAACCCCACTCAAAGCAAAAATGCGAGCTTTTTCGAGATATCTGCCTTGCCTTCATTGTCTGCAAGCTCTGGTGTGTAAATATGTGAAATGTCCCTTGATGTAAAAGCAGAGAAAATGTAGAATTATTTACTCTTTCACCCTTAAATCATGACCTGCAAGAGCTCCAGGCACGCAAAGGAAACACGCAAAGATAGACAGACAGCCAGCAGTGAAAAGGGCAGTAGTTGGACAGGTACTGAGTGCAGTGGTCTTGTGTATACGCCTCATAGGACACAGCCTCCCCCAGGGACAACACATCGCCAACTTCTCCCCGAGCAAGTCACGCTGCAGACACAGACCACCAATCTGGGCTGAATCAGACAGAGAGGAAAGGCCCTACTACTACAGGATTTATGGAACAACGCTGTGAAGCCAGTGAAGCCAGCAGAACACACACAAAGCCAAGTTTCAACTCAAGTGGAGCCAAGAAGCACAGTTGGACAGTTATCAATTAGCAGATTTTAATTCTGCATGTTGGGGGTAAGTGTGAATGTGGGCTGTTTCATCAACTCAAGATGCAAAAAGGAAAACATGTGTTGCCACTTCTTGTTAAATTCAACACTATATGCAGCGGTAGTATTTTGCAAACTAAGAATAATAGAACAGTACTGATGTGCTTATGATGTAAATGTCAAGAATGGAATTGACTTGGAGTAGCAAATAACCCTTTAAAGCATTTCAGTTTTTGCACCTGGTCTTTTACCTGATCACTCCTAACACACTGAACACTCTTTGGGTCTTTCTTGCATCTGTTAATTGCGAAATGGCAGTGCTTTAAATCTAGAGTTTTGACTCAGAGAGATTTAATTGCTGATGTGATGCAGAATATTCCACTAATTTCAAGGTATTTTTGACTGATCATGCAATAATATATCTTAAAACAAGAAAAAAAATTCCAAATGGGGTAAATAAAATTATTTTAACCCATTAGAAATTAATTTGGCTTGAAGTAAGAAATAATGAATTGAAACAACTAAAATAATCTTCCTCCAAAAAAAAATTAAATTAAGATTAATATCCTGAAATCAAGACATTTTAACTCATCATTTGCAGTGCACCTGTGATATACTTCATTATTTAGTTAATTCCTAATTGATAAGATGAATTCACACAAATGAAAAAAACATTGCTTTCATCGCCTTTTGTTGGAGATGCATGATAAATGTGATACATATGACACATTGACATCATAAAACTCAAGGAATGAAGTGAACTGTACCGATAACAACTCCAGCGTTATCGTATAAACAACCATTAAACAACCATTAAACAACCATTACAGTATAATTGCTCACGTACATTTGTGTGCAGACTGCCTATTGAATTCATTTGTGTAGGCTAAAATAAATATATGCAGTTTTCTAGCTGACAAAAATCATCATCTTTCCACATTCACAGTCCTCCAAAAACACCTTCAGAGGAAATGATCCAGTGTAATGTGGGACATAGCTCATAATGTGTAACACTCGAGTTGACTGCCATCGTGTGTGACAGCCAAAGACTGAGGTGTCTGGGAGGACCTGCTCATCCATCGGCCGATTTGTCTTTCTAATGGCCGCCCACTTCTTCTCACTCCACCTTAACCACCAGCGGAGTCGAGTGTGAGGGCTTTAAGCTCAATCTCACAATCCCACCAGTTCATTCATCACCACAGCCGGCGCCAACAGCTCAATGAAGATGAAGTAACACGTCTCCTGGGGATTCTCTTCAAGCAAGAACCCATTCGTCCCGTTTTCTCACAACAACAAAAACAACACTTTTGAATAATGGTCTCGACCTGGCTTCGGATAATTATTAAAGATTTAGAGCTGAAAGGCAGTGGCACATGACTGTAACCTCCTCACCTTCACTCTCTCTCCCTCGCTCCGCACACAGAGCTAGACAAAGCTTCTCATACGCCTGAGTCTTCACTGCGGGTTAAACAACAAGTTCATGCAGTGTGTCATAATCCAGTCGGACAAGAAGACTGAAATAGTGGATTTTTTGTTTCATTTTCCAAAATGGCACAGAGCTAAAGTAACAACAAAAACAAATTAAGCCGATGAAAGCACAAAAAGACAAAGAAAGCCGCAGGTTAGCAGGCACGGTCATGAAACTGTTATTTCTCTGAGTGGGCTCTCTGTGAGTGAGAGGGCAGTGATTTAAAGCACTTTATGTGGGAAGGTAATATGTCTTTGAAGGGAAGCTTTTTAGGCAAGAAAGCATGTTGAGAAAGTTTAGAGATCGAATAATATTGTCCTTGTGCAGTGTTTTGGCTGTACATTGCAGATGGGAGTGTGCCCCATAGCATCATGCACTGAACACCCTCCTTTGGAAACAATGTGGTGGCGCATGAGCCCTCCAGTGTACAACAGCACGGCTCAGAAAATGATGTCCCTGATCTTAAAATGCAAACGTGGTCTTAATGTCCTGATTATGTATAGCCTCTGTGATAATGTATTCCAATTCTGGCCAGGTGTTTATCTATTGACCAAACCTGATGGAGCATGAAGAATTACCAAGAGACCCCCAGAATCTACACACTTTAAGGAGCGGGCAGTGGCAGTGAGGTAGGTAATAATTTATGACTCCCTCTCTCCCCAATCAATTAATTTGGATGAAAAAGCCGCCAGCGCATCAGAGGAAAGGATTGATGAATCATGCATAAGCATAATCTACAATTGGTTCAAATAAATCAGATTTATTTTTACTCCACTGCAGCTATAAATAAGAGAAAATCAATCAATGCAGACAGATAATGTAGAGACGGGAAACGGGGAGATCAGCGGTCGGAGCATCGTGCGTAATGGCACAGGGAAAGTTTCCATGGCAAAACGCACCGTGGCGCTTGGAGCATTGCGCGCCAGTGCGCACCGAGCTACATCGCGCACTTGTAAACACATTCTCCACGCAAGCTTTCAAAGAGATAAAAATGCCATAACAAATGCCACGTTGCGTGACGGGAAGTTTGTACTCACGCTGCTGTTCTGTCCGGACCAGTAAACGACAGCGTGGTTGTGCGCAGAGTCCCCGGTCAAAGCGAAAGTGCTGCTGGACAGTTTAGGCTCATCTTTACGGTTATTCCCTTTGCCCTCGTCTCTGTTCCACCTATAGTCGGACCTGCTTTGTTTTTGTCCATCCAACAACGCGCCACGATCCTCGGGCGCACTGAAATCCAGCCCGCCACTCCACGACAAGTCTGCAAACTCGCTTCTCTTCTTCCTCCGTAAAGCCTTCTTCGGACTTTCGTTCATATGATCACTTTTTTCCTTTATTCCATCCACGTTAGGAAACTGTGTTGCGTCCTCTTGGTCTTGAAACTCCACTTGTATTTGCCTCAGCATCCCCGGCTCCTCGGTGGACTCGGCAAAGCGCGCATCCAGTCGTAATTCCTCCACGCGAAGTTGAATAGGCAACGGGCAGGACGCACATGTAATGTCCGCCTCAGCACAGCGCAAGCGGAGAGCGGCGAAGAGCAGCCACAGTCCCAGAGAGAAGCGCACGCCTGGGCACGAGCCAGCCCAAGACTCCATGGTCAGGAACAAAAGGCAGCTCAGGCCGATGCCAGGGTGAGAACACGGGAGAAAGTGTCGCCTTTTTGTCGTCCGTCAGAAGCTTTTAGTTGTTTAAAATCAAAGAACAAGAAAAGAGATCTCCTCGGCGAAACAGTTCACGTCCAAAGGATGTTTGGTCGGGAAAGCCACCAAACTGGAGGAGGAGCTGTGTCTCAGCCAGCTACCGAGTGTGCGCCCGGAAGAGAGAGTCAGCGCGGGGAGAGAGAGGCAACACGCACCAAGGAAGAGAGAGAGGGAGAGCGCTGTCCGCGGTGCTGAATCTGTTCATGGGAACTACCGTCAACCCATTCACTCACTGTTGGAAAGAGCTAAAACACATTTGACGTGCATCGTTTCTAAGTGCATTATCAGACGCAGATTCATTCAACTGGTGCATGCGTGGGGTTCTCTTTGTGTGAGCATTAAAAAAAAAAGTTATTTATCCAATTTCTCTCGTCTTTTTATTTATCTTAAAATGGCGTATTAATGTGGGTGTTTTTGATGTTTTATATGGACCACTTTCACTGAGTCTGTAATAAAGTTTAATATGATATGATTTTGACATTAAATTATAAAACAAATACTCAGATAAATCATACCCGTCGTCATTGACCTTAAGTAAAAATACCTGGTACATACTGCAAAATTATAAAAGTATAAATAACGACATGTGTGTTGCAACAGTTCACTCAAGCCAAGTTTAAATTCTGATTGTCGCTGGATTCCCCCGAAGCGATAATCAAAAACATCATTGATTAGAATTCCAACACGCAAATAATATCCCACTGTAACATTATCTGTAAACACTGCTGATAGTCACGCTAAAAAAAAAGTCTTCCTCTCACTTGAACTTACTGTGAAACTGATTTTCTCAGCGTGAACCCGGTCGCTGTGTGTGTGAAAAACAAGCCACGGCACCCGCGGTCCCTGGGGCCGGACTCCGCTCGCTGACGGATTGGGGGGAATTGGCAGGGAGTTGCACCAGTCCTGGGGGAGAGTGAAGGGAGCGCCTAGAGGCATATGGTGCAGGGGAGGGGCGCATGCACATCAAGGAGCGGCTCAGATGGAGGGATGCTATGAAAGTATGCAGGAGGCTGGTGAGAGAGACAGAGACAGAAAGAGAGAGAGAAACAGCGTCAGTGTGTGGTGTGTGTTTGTACCCAATAGTTATTCATTAGGAACGGGGCTTGTTTGGTCCTTTACCGCCCACAAATTGCTCATCGGGGAACACTCAAGGGACAAGCGCCACAAGTTTCCTTCATTTTTTTGGGAATTTGAGCTTAGCCTTTGATTAATATGTATTGTTTTATTTTAATTTATTATTTAATGTGCATCCATTTTTTATATTTATCTATACTTCAGTTTGTAGTCTTTAGCTTTTACTTACCCTTTTATCACTTTGAGGTTCCCGGTGTTGTATCTGTAGGTCTGAGTGGCTGATGGTGCTTTTTCAACTGGTTCATCTGTCTTCAGCTGAATGTTCAAGTGTTTGCGTGTGAGTGAGGATGTCAAAATGTCTGACTGGTGTTGAGTTAAGTGTTTAACTGCTTTTCAATATATCTAGGAATCTGTAAAGTTTATTTGTTTCCCGTGAGACTACTAGATGTCCGAGTGGTAATGGCAAACCAAACTGATATTGCGGTGGTGGAAAAGCAGCAGAGAAAAGACGTTGTGGTTAACTTGGCGATTCCAAGAGATATCAACATCAAGGAAAAAGCAACACCAGAAACTTGAGAAATACCTAGAGGAAGAGCTGGAGAAGGTTTGGAAGGTGAAGTCGATGGTGGTGCCCGTGGTCATCGGAGCACTCGGGGCAGTAGATCCCTGGAAAAAAATCCAGAAAAGTGCAGTGCTAGGAACAGCCTCTTCACTATCAATCATGATTCAGTATTTTTTCTTAGGAAATATGTATTTTTCTTTATATTTTTTTTTTCTAGAATAATTGCATTTAGTGGTGTTTATAGAGCAAATATTGACAAAGAATTAAGCTGAGGAGGAGAAACAATTGACTGCTGATCATGGAAATGTCCATCTATCCCATGCATAGTTTTGATTTTTACAACTTCCAAAACATTTAGCTGGGATACTTACCTGTAAAAGTCCCATTTGTGTAATTCCCAAATATATAAAGTACATAAAGGCCGACCACTGCTTTGTTTTAACTTTTGGCACGCCACTGCATCAGCGTTTGACCTCCTTTTAGGGACAATTACTCTTCTCTTGAACTGGTTCTGACCTGATGGAGGGACTGTGTTGAGATGGCTTTGGCCCAGCAAGAGTCAAAGACAAAACGGTCGGAAGTCAGAGTGCAATACATCATTTCAGCAACCACACCAATGCATTTTCACCAGACACACTCCGAGCAATAAGGCCAATTTTTAAATCAGACCGACACTGGAACATGCAGGATCCTAGAGCTAAAATATTTGAGATCGATTTTTAATGAGATTTTAATGAAATTGGATGAAACTTTTGATTTCATGCGACACAGCCATTTGTCAATCCCCTTTGCTTGCTAATGAAGTGGAAACTCTTAAAATAAATCTGATGGAATTTCACAAATCAATCAACATCCCATTAAGATATCTTTTATAACAAAGAGTCAGTGGAAGAAATAGTTGAGACAAGTCATACCTTAAAGCTAAGGAGATTTCTATGGAAAAAGGAGTCCTGCTGTGTAAGTTAAAGACATTAAGTCATTTCCAATCGGCCCTGTTAGCATGTGACCTCTTGACCTCCCCAGAGCGGCGCACTTGAAAAGATCGCTTTGTAGTCACAAAAGTATATTATATAATACAGCTATATTACTTTATCATATGCATAGTGAATTTGAATTAAGTCTTCTATAGCTCTTAAGTGACTGTAGTTGAGAATGAGTCATTGTTATCAGAAGTTTTGAAGATGGAAAAAAATTATATAAAGAAGTGTCACTTATTATGTCCTTAAGATGGAGTATCTGTAAAATGCTTGAAGCTAATTTTATCTTAGTCGCTGGTCTGTCAAGTCTGAACCCTTTGACATATCTTAATCTCAAGAAAGTGCCCCTTTGAAGACTAAAATATCTTGTCAGATTTCACACGTCAGTATAAATGGAAATCTGTAGGGAGAGGAGAAAAGACAGCGGGTTTGAGGTTTTAGAAATATCCAAACAGTTCGAATTCACTGACACAACTTTTGTAATTTTTGTCAATAATACAAAACAAACAGAAAATGGCTTATAGTAGCAGTTTATAATGACTCTTGTCTGTGTATGTATGTATTTAATTATGTAGAGATGTTGTGATGCAGTGCAACACAAATATCCTGGGAGAGCAGAATATCTGATACTTTAATCTTCATCGATTTGTCTGTCAATCACAAGAGATCATTGAATGTTAATCTCTCTGCATCCAGTGGCTTGTCGTCCCCAGTTCATCTGAGGTGAAACCTAAATGAATGGGCAAAATTTCAACCACTACCACTTCAACCACTGAATTTATTTAAGTTAGTTTTGATTTACAAAACTGGCAAATGCATTTTTAACATGAGAGTTTGCATCCCTTCTGGACATTGATCTCAGCCATATTACCAAATATATTAAAAATAAATGGGAAAGAAAAGGTAATTTTGTATTGAAGGAAGCGGATTGTAAAAACAAAAAAAAAGTACTATGGATTTGGTCCTTAAAACTCCTGCCATGGATACCTTTGGAGTGTACTTCTTGCCGCAGAGAAAAAGGTCATCACAAAAAAATGGATGACACCAACCGAGCCAATGACCGGACTAACATAATGATAGACAGAAGAAAAAACTGAGCAAATCAGATTCAGACTTTATGTAAAAATTGACAAATTTGACAGACTTTAGACAAACTAGGAGTTTTTCTTTTAACTGTGTGTGCCTTAATTTTACTATGGTCGTCTTTAGTTGCTTTTCTTCTGGTCTTTCTGATCTGCTCTTCTCTGTTCTTCGTGTTTAAAAACAGAATTTAAAAAATATAGATATATAGGACAGGTTCTCACCCACTACATTTACCAGGAAAACCGGATAAGTGGCCTGAAAAAAATGTATAGATGTGTTTGAAAGTACTCTAGCTCATTTTAGATGTTTAGATGTTTAGATGTAGATTGTTTTGATCTGCTGCATTAATAGTAAAAACTGAAAAATGTAATCAAAATTTTGTTTTTTTCTGTGCACGTAGCGAGTGTGACTGTTTACTTGTCAAGCCAGAAGCAATGATCAACTAATCCATTAAATATACACATGAACACTCAAAAAAGTGCATGTCTATATGTAACCTTTTAATGGTTTACAACTTCTTTTTGTATCAGTGTTATTTTCCAACAACTTCAAAAAGATGAGGTGATTTTGTGCTTAATTATTCTTGTTATCGGATACAACTGAGCACTAACTCTTACGTTAAAGAACTTTCCAAACAGCCAGGCAATAACCTTAGAAGGCTCAAACTTGTTGACAATATATTGGAACTTGTGAGACACCATGCTTTCCTTATTATGGCTGTGTTTTGGCAGCGGGCCTCCTTTTAAATGCAAACTTCAAAAACACTATTATAATACAAGCCAATCAATATTACAATTTCATCTACAAAAACTGCCTACATTCTTAAAACTACGGCCAGCTGGCACAACTCCACGGACTGCAACATTTTCTTTCCTTATTGCCTCAAGTTACATTTCTCATCGTTATTCTCTAATATCCCTGTTCGCTCTCCCAGATCTCTCAGATGCCTCTATTGGACTTGCTCTGAAACTAAAGATTTAAGCATCTGTCTGTATCAAGCCTGAGGAGGTCTGCACTTCAGGTTCAGTTAAACTCCTCTTTAGGATTGATTTTTGGTTTAGTTTGGGAATTGGCAATGTCCACTTCTTAGTAATAGTTTCTCTGCTATTTCATCGTATAATGTTGCCGTACCATTGGTCTAACTGTAAAGCCTGTCCAGCCAACACAACCTGCTGTTTCTACTTGTGTAATCTTGCCTCTGCTTTTATCAGTCCTTGTTCCGATGGGTGTGATCAGTGCCGATCCAAGTCTTCAGGGGGCCCTAAGCAAAATGTGTCTCAGGGTCCAGTGTCACTTCATTCCATACGATTTGTCCAGTTTTGATTAAAGGTCCCATATTCTGCTATTTTTCCCTTTACACAGTCTATTCTAAGGGCTTTGTTGATAATTTTTTGCGTTGTGCAATATCCATAACATAACAGTTTCCAAAAAACACCCATTTCTTGGACTGGCCCCCCTCCTTGCAAAAGCAAACGGCTCACTCTGAGATCCGACCCCCCCGAACAGAGAGCAGGCTGCCTCCCCCGCCCAACCCGCGCGCCTCCCCCTCCCAACCCGCGAGCCTCCCCCGCCCAGCACGCGATGAAGCCTAGAGCGGAGATGGTGCATGCGCCGCGTGCTCCGGTAAACAGCGATACACAAACACCGGAATAAACCTTTTATCCGTCCTGACGGTGCGTCGTGCTGAGTCCTACGTCCTGGATCTGACCTGGAGTTTGACGTGCTCCAGTACCTCAACGACGGACGTTGCCGTTTGGTAAATAACAAGCTAACTCTTCTATCTGTCGTATCCATCGTGTAATTACTGTGTAGCATTAGCATTAGCTGTTTTTATTCTTGCGGCTGCGCGCTTCCTGGAGGCGTGGCTTAAACACCGCGTCATCCTGGTGAAGCGCGTCATCCTTGTGAGGAGCCCCGTCTGCTGCTCAGCCGAGGGGGACGGAAAAGACAGTTCTCTAGTGAAAACATGTGGGAATCAATCAAAAAACCACTTTGGGCACAACATACGAGGCCCAAATAGCACTGTAGGAAGGTTAAAACCTCTGAAAAGTCGATTTAGCATGTTATGGGACCTTTAATTGTAATGTTATCTAGTTGGTTTAAAAAGCAACCATATTCATAATGTGGTATCATTTGAAGCATCCTTGAGACCCCTTGGTGACTTTGGGGTCCTATGCAGCTGCTGCTTAGACCGATGTGGTTGACCGATGTGGGTGTAGATTTGCAGATGGATTTACCACAGATACTGCAGGACAAAATCTTAAAAATAGAAGTATCATTTTGAAACGTCTCATCTAGTTTATTCACAGTAATGTAACATAAAAATAACACAGGTTTTTCATCGTGTAATGTTTTCATTTAAAAACTTCCTAGAGATATTAAATACTAACATTTGAATACATATTTGGATATTTTGGATATCTTATTTGGTATCTGAGGAAACTGGATTTGACTAAAGAATGGCAGATAAAAGGTTAATAAAAGTTGTTCCAAAAGGAGATCGATGACTGACAAGCTTGATTATTTCTCTAATTCCCTTGCCTGACTGAAGTACACAAACCTGTCTGAGTTTGGCCTGAGACCCAGAGGAGGGGCTTTTGACCTGCTTTAACCTGAGTCCGGCTGCCAGGCTACTAAATATTGTCACACTTTTGTCAGTGCCACTCTGTCTAAAACATATCCGCCTATTGAAACAAAGCAAATGAAGTGCATTGCCAGCAGCAGCAGATAATGGAGCTTTTGTTTTAACAGAAAGCCGCCTTTATTTAATAATAATTATTTTTTCAAAGAGATAAAAGACAACTGTTTACAGACGTCCAAAAGCTGCGATAAACTCAAAGAGAGTGACATCAGACACACGTAAAGTAAAACGTTGTCTCCGGTATCCAATTATGCAGAGTTATGTAGTGCAGTTGTCGCATAGAAACGTGGGAACACAAAGAAATTAAATATAAATGTAGATTAGATCTTCATTATTTTAAAACATCACCACACTGATTTTTAATTTTCTTGTACGGACAAACATCGAGTAAATGTAGTATTTTCTCCGCATCTCTGTAAAAACCACCTGAAATGTCTTGATTTTCTCGCAAAACAGAACTTTTAACACTCTCGACCTTTATTTGAATATTGTATGTCACCCTTTTTTGTGTAAAGGTTTTATGTTTAAGTGAAAAGATGGACTTTTTTTCATTCTGGATGTTTCTTTATTGCACTAAAAGACAGCAAAAACACGCTTCTTTACAGTGAGCAGGCGTGCATCTCCAACCGGACTCGCTACCTGATTCCACGGAAATGCTGTTCCTTTGGTTCTAATATTCCATAATGTGGAATAAAACATATCTACCTCCATGGAATTTTATTGAATCATGCTTGATATGCCACCGTCAGAAAGTAAAAAATGAATTAGTGTGCCATCATAACACAATTCAATGGGATATATATGTTTATTAATTTAATTCATCACACAACTATTTATGTTATCTTCAACATTCAAATCGGAAAACACATTACAACCCGAGCAGACCGCACACAGGGGGCTATCACCTGTTAACAAACGACCTGTCCGCGGAGCGCTTCATCGGTTTGAAGCAGCGCCGTAAATAAAGATGGAGGCTGGAGGATTGTGGGCGCGGACCAGGCCCTGTCGGGAGCGTGTCACTTCACTTCACTTCCGTGCTCCGGAGGGCTCCGTGCATCCAGCTCAAAGGTCAACCTGTGATCCAAAGTCCTTGGACACGCAACTGTAATCGACCTTTTCCTTTGATAGCGGTGCGCAGATTGACACACGCCGCTGAAGGGGATTCGGGTTCATTCGGCGCTCCACAAATATAATTAGTTAAGTTGCTCGGGGAGTTATTAAGTACTGTGGGTAGAGGGCTTAGAGGACAAGAGTACAATGCTGGTGAGTTAAGTGAAATACAATAGCCTTTTTCTAATTGCCGTCGATTTATTGATAGAACAAGCATGAGCTACAGCAAACAGGGATCGCATTATAAGCTCTAAAAGTGAGGAGACTTTCCATCAAAACGGATTGCATATAGACGTATACTGAGGAGGAAATGAATAATCTCTGTTATTAGACAAAACTTTCTGGCCCCGATCACTGAAAACACTTGAGTTCGCAGGTTAATCGGTGTATAGGCTTGTAAAGTAAAGCGCTGTAGTTAATCCTCACACCGTTTATTTGTCTTTATTCTCATTACGACGTCCAAATGGCCAGTACAGTCATGTCTTGAGCTGCGCCTGTGTATTCCAAACAGTGATAGTAAAGAAGTCCATTGTTTGTTCGCCCGCTCATATCCTGCACCCGTCACATCTCCTGAAAATAAACTTTCTCCTGCTTCGACGCCTTGACAGCGCCCAACGATGGCCAAATGTGGAGCGTGGATGTCTGACATGTTTGTGAAATCCAAATGAGACATCCAATCATCGCTAAAACTTTGTAGAAACCAAACTTTAGTCAACAAGTTGCAGATCAGGCAGAGACTTGTATCTGTCTCTATTTCGTTATTGATTACTGCTTTTTTTCCGCCTTTTTTGTGATGTAGCGCCACCTCAGTCAAAAGGGATATTGTTTTTTTGTTTGAAACTAAAACAATATTGTAACGTTTAGTCCCCAATCGTACCAGTTGGGCTGAAGAAGGGTATCTGTGTCACTGCACCAAGGGACAAAGTGTTATGGTTAGACGTGTGGGTTACAACAGATTACCAGCAGATTTAATGAAAAAGTAAAGTCAAATTCCATATTGATTTTTTTAATGTATTTCATTCATTTTTAAATGTCATCGTGGCTTGGTTCCGCAGCACCTCTTTGACCTGCTTGTGCGGCACCTCTTCTCGCTTGCTCAGGTCAGCAGATCAGACTCTCCTCATTGTCCAAAAGAAAATAACAGTGGCTGGACATCCAACAAAATTTCTGTTCTCTTCTTAAAACTCCTTTTCTTTTCTTTTTTTTGTCATTTAACTCGATTCGATTTCCTGTTTTGACACTGCTTTGTCTCTTGTCTCTATGTTTTTAATGGAGTGTGTGTTAAATAAAGTTGTGTGGATGGAATACATTTAAAAACAACTATTCACCTTATTCCAGAAGTTGCCGTACGCTCCGCCGTCTTGTTTCCGTTGTATTAGTTTACATGGAGCAGACGAGCTCAACAGAAAATAAGTTCTACATGGACTAAAAAGCCGTTTTCAGGCTTCAGGAAATCGGTGCGTTGTTGACTTGTTGTTGCTCGTGTTCATTAAACATTTTACACAAATCAACCTACTTTATGTAACATTTTAGCGGCGAGACTTTTCCCTCGTTCGTCATTAGCTTTAACGGAGTTCTCGTCAAACAGAAGTGCGTTTACAACAAAAGTGTGTATCTGTGGCAAAAAACTGCAAAAGTGGGCGGGGCAGAATAAGGTGAATAGTGTGCAAAATTAACCCAAGTCACACCTCAAAAAGACAAAAATAACAAGACAAAGTAAAAACTTTAACTTAGTTTGTATTGAATGTCAGTGTAATACCAATTGTAATCTATGTAAGGCTTTGTGGAATGTTCTAACGTACAATGTACAGGTAATGAATTGTACCAATGAGTGGGGTGGGAATACATTTTAGCTTCAAACTCAAAAAGTAAATGCTAAATTTGATGTTAGAATACAAGATGTATCTGTTGTTGCAGCTTAATGAGGATACAGGTTAGCAAGGTGATCATCACAACACTTATTACAAATTACGATCATTAAGCTTAATTGTCAGTTATGCTTGATGAAGACAAACATAATTCCTTCAGTGGTTTTGTAGCACTTGAATGAGTGTTGGCTGAACTGTCTCAAATAAGCATTGTAAAATGTGTTATATTTCATGGGTTAGATTCAGTAAGTTCATTCAGTTTGATTTAGATGCTGTTATACATCTCCGCCACTAGGTGGCCACGTCAGCGAGAGGCTAAAAGGAATTACAACAGAGGTCAAGTTGTTAAGAAAAAAAGGCGTTCTGTCTGTAACTGTTAAAGAGAACACATGTGCTCTGAATGTTTTTTGCCTATTGCCGATGGTGGAGGTAATAAAGAACTCTTCTACACCCAAGTGCCTGTGAGTGGTGTAACAATTTGGAGGTCCCACCGAGATTTTGATTGCCTCATGGAGAAAGACTGGAAATAGACGGTAAAGTGTGCGAGAGCGAGAGGCTAATGCTAAGCTGAGAGCTATCTATGTCAAGCTAGAGCGACACGGACCGTTTGTTCCTTTTTTTTTTCAGTTGAATTCAATAAAAGGGCAAGATCTGCAAACATGTCAGAGCATCGCGAAGATTTTCTGTTGGAGCTGGAACAGAAATTATGCGGACTTTTAATCAACGAATTGCTAAGAGTATGTGAACTGTGTAGCATTACCAGCAAAGCCGAGGAGGACATTACTAGAAAAAGCCGCCGTGCTCTTGTTAAGCTCATAATTGATTTTTGTGAGCGAAACGAGCTTTTGCGGAGCGAAGATGAAGGCATGTCTGTGCTTTTGGAGCTAAACGATGCACTGGACTCGCAACTAGCAGCAAGGTCATCGGCTGTGGCGGCGGGAGCAGCGTCCCCGTCACCACCTACAGGCGTGGCAGCGGCTAAGGGGACGCGCTTGGAGCAGTCGGCAACCCCGGGAGAGGAATACGCGTCGCGGGAGGACAACGAACCGTCACCGGACCAGGCCGCGTCTTCGTGGGTGTCATCGCTGGAGCACCAGGCGGCGCCGAGGACAACGCTGGACGGCGGGACTCAGCGCAGAGGACGGGACTCCACAAGCAACAGCTGCTGTATCGCTTCTCCAGGCGGATTCAGGAAAGATTTCCGCATAAATGGACATGTGGGTGAGCCAACATCAAAAGACACCCTGAGCTTCAGTAGTCTTGAGCATCAGATTGAAAGTGGCTTAAGAAAGGGCTACCCTGAAACTGAAATAGTAGAAGCTGTTGTCCGTGCCATAAGCCCTGGACTGAAACTAAGGAGCTATTTAGAAGGAAAAATCAATCTCAGTCTGGCCAACTTAAGACAAATATTAAGAGCCCATTATGCAGAAAAAGATGCAACTGTGTTGTATCAACAACTGACAAAAGCAACACAAGGAGCTAATGAAACACCTCTTGACTTTCTGATTAGAGTGCTTGATTTACGCCAGAAAATCCTCTTTGCATCGGAGCGTACTCAGTCTAGTCTCAAGTACAACAAGGAGCTTGTCCAAAGTCAGTGCTTCCAGTCAATTATGACCGGGCTGTTAAATGACAATGTCAGGGCAGAAATGAGGATGTACTTGCAGGACGAAAACAGCACTGATGAGCTCCTGTTGCAGAAAATGCAAATCGCACAATACAATGAAAGTGAACGAGTTCTGAAAATTAAAACAAACAGGTCAACTTTTAGAACAGGACTAAATGCTGTCGAGCAGGTTGAAGCAACAAATGACCCCTGCATAAACCAGCCTGTAGCTAAACCAAATAAACCCACTAAAGACAACTCACTCTTCACTAAAATAGAAGAAAGTAACACAGCGATCAGAGAGCTTACAGGCCAGGTAGCTTCACTTGTGCAAACTGTCCAACGTGACAAAAGAAAGGACACTGACAACCAAACCAAGACATTCAAAAAGTCTACTCCGAGACAGAGGAGGCAATGCACTGCGTGCCAACAAGAGAAAAAACTGCGACCATTGCTTTAAGTGTGGCAGCGACTCACACTGGGCAAAAGGATGTAGGGTAGGGGGAAGTCTGAAACAGGGAAACTGGAGGAGGCTGTGACTGAGGGACGCGCCACAGCTCCAGGACCAAAGTCCCCAAGTACTAAACCCCATAACTCCATAAAGGTCCAGCATGTAGAGTCAAGCCAAAGCAAGAAAACAGTTTTACCAGAGACTGAGACAACTTGTGTCAAAGTTAAAGACCAACCATCCAGCATGTTAAACTTTAGTGCAAAACGCAAAAGAGTAGTACAGCTGATAGGCAAAAAGTGTCTAGTTTGGTGCAAAATGGACAACTGTAAAACTCAAGCTCTGTGGGACACAGGAGCACAAGTTTCAATAATGGGTGAGTCATGGAAATCTAGCAACTTACCTGATTTAAAACTCCACCCTATCAGTGATCTACTAAGTACTCATGAATTTTTAGACCTGAGAGCTGTAAACGGATCTGAAATCCCCTTTCAAGGTTGGGTAGAAGTCAGCCTTAGTCTTTGTGACCCAAAAGGAAAAGCTGCAGCTGAAAATGTTGTCTCAGTCCCGTTCTTAGTAAGTTGTAACATTATGCAAAAGCCAATAATAGGGTTTAATGCCATTGAAGAATTGATAAAACAGGATCCTACTGAGCCTAGTGACAGAGTAGCTTTACTCAGAAGCTCACTAAAGGTTGGGGCAGGAAAAGCAGAGGCGCTTTTGAACCTTATCCATACAAGTAGAAGTGAAAATGTCACTTATCCAGTCAGAACAGGGCGCACAGCTGTTATTGTGCCAAGTGGACAGATACACTGTATTAGCTGTCCCATTAAAACAGACCCGAGACTAAAAACTGAAGTGCTTTTTGAGCCAGATGAAAACCTAGCCTTAGATGAAGGATTAAAGTTTAACTGCCAGTTGTTAAGTATATCAGGCACTTCCAAAAAAGCTAAGATTTATGTCACTAACACTACACAGCGTGACATAGTTTTGCCAGCAAAGACATCTTTAGGTAGCATCGAGAGAGTGACACACAGCTATCCAGTTAATCTTGACCAACATCAGGTTTGCTCGGTAGTAGCTGAAAACTCTCAATGTCCGCATAGCTCACTTGAGAAGCCTGATGATCCATCTGTCAACTTGAGTCACCTCACCCGAGATCAACAAGCCATTGTGATGGAGATGCTTAGGGTTGAGTCAGGTGCATTTGCCGCACACAAAGAGGAAGTAGGCTTCATCAAAAACTTAAAAATGGACATTAAACTGACTGATGAGATCCCTGTCGCTAAAGCCTACAATGCAGTCCCTCGTGCACTCTATGATGAAGTGAAGAACCACATCCAGGACTTGCTGGGTAAAGGTTTCATCCGCAAATCAACATCACCTTACGCCTCACCTGTGGTGTGCGTAAGGAAACGCGATGGAAGCCTCAGACTTTGTATCGATTACAGGGGCCTTAACAAAAAGACAATTCCAGACAGGCACCCTATACCACGCATCCAGGAGATACTTGATGGACTTGGCGGGAACATGTGGTTTAGTGTGCTTGACCAAGGCAAAGCGTACCATCAAGGTGAGATCAGCGAGGATTCGAAGAAATACACTGCCTTTACAACGCCTTGGGGGTTGTACGAGTGGAACAGGATTCCATTCGGTCTCACCAACGCTCCCTCAGCTTTTCAGCGCAGTATGGAGGAGAGCCTGGAAGGACTTAGAGACAAAATATGCACTCCATACTTAGATGATGTCTTAGTGTACAGTCGGACATTTGAACAACATATTGAGGATGTGAGATCGGTCCTCAGACGTCAACAATCTTGGGGAATAAAACTGCGACCTGATAAATGTGACTTATTCAAGAACGAAGTGCGCTATGTAGGCAAAATCGTTTCCTCTGAAGGATACAAAATGGACGATAAGGAAGTATCAGCAGTACAAGCTCTCAAAAATGCCCCGCCTACAAACATCAAAGAACTCCGCAAACTTTTAGGGTTCTTAGGGTATTATAGAAGTTATGTACAGGACTTTTCGAGACATGCAAAGTGTTTGTATGATTTGTTGTCAGCTGACCACTCAGGCTCACAATTTAAGGTAAGGTCAGGCAAAGCAGCACAGCCCACACCTACTCAGGAAATCACCTGGTCTGATACTCACCAAAACGCTCTAAACTATCTGGTAGACATTTTGACCAACCCACCCGTCATAGCTTACCCCAGATTTGAGGATCCATTCATAGTGCATATAGATGCGTCTGAGGAAGGGCTTGGTGCTGTTTTGTACCAGAGACAAGAAGGTAGACTCAGAGTGATTGGGTTCGGCTCAAGGACACTGACACCAGCAGAGAAAAACTATAAACTACATTCAGGGAAACTTGAGTTTTTAGCGCTTAAGTGGGCCGTTACAGAACGCTTTCGAGACTACTTGTTTTATGCCCCCTCAGTGACAGTTTATAGTGACAACAACCCTGTGACCTATGTTTTAAGTACAGCCAAACTAAATGCAACAGGACACAGATGGGTTTCGGAGTTGGCTGACTTTAACATCACGCTCAAATACCGACCTGGAAAAAGCAATGTTGATGCAGACTTCTTGTCCAGAACACCTGCCAGTATGGACTCGTACATGTCTGAATGTACTGAGCAGTGTTCGCCTGAAGTGTTAAATGCAATAATAAATGCTGTTGAAACACAAAAAGTACAGAACATGGACTGGATCTCTGCTATAACAAGCAATCCTCAAGTAAATGACATCACTTTTGACAACCAACCAAATCTGACAATCAGTAAAAAGGAACTGTTGCAAGCTCAGTTGCAGGACTCTGCTATAGCTTTTGTCATCGGCCTGAAAAAATCAGGAGAAAAGTTTGACAAAACATCCACGAACAAAGACACTAAGGTAAAACAACTACTACATGAATGGAAGAGACTTTGTATTTCTGATGACGGTTTATTGATGCGCAAAACTGTAACATATTGTCAAATTGTGCTCCCACAGACATACAAAGAACTGGTGTACAAATATCTTCATTGTGAAATGGGTCATTTAGGGGTAGAACGTGTTTTGCACTTAGCTAGGAGTAGGTTTTACTGGCCTAACATGTACAAAGATATTGAGTTTTTCATTACTAAAGTGTGCAAATGTAACATCCAGAAAAAGCCTACAGTGCAGACAAGAGCTCCTATGGGTCATGTACCAGCTACTGCACCATTTCAGATGGTCTCTATAGACTATCTTCACCTTGAAAAATGCAGGGGAGGGTATGAGTATATTTTGGTGTTACTTGACAACTTCACTAAATTTGCCCAAGCCTACCCGACTCGCAATAAATCTGGCAAAACTGCAGCAGATAAGATTTTTAATGACTATTCTCTTAAATTTGGGTTTCCTTGTAAACTACACCATGACCAGGGCAGAGAATTTGAGAATAACTTGTTTAAACAGCTGCAAAAATATACAGGAGTTGACAATTCAAAAACGACACCCTATCACCCACAGGGGAACCCAGCAGAAAGATTCAATCGTACTTTACTGTCTATGCTGCGGACCCTGGATGAAGACAAAAAGGGAAATTGGAGTGACTATGTAAACAAGGTTATTCACGCTTATAACTGTACAACTAGTGAATCGACTGGTTACTCACCCTTTTACCTACTTTTTGGTAGACACCCGCGTCTTCCAATAGACTTAATATTTGGACTGAATGAGACAACAGGATGTAAAACACATGAGGAATATGCTCAAAAATGGCAAAAACAAATGAAAGAAGCATATGACATCGCTTCCAAAAATATTAAAAAGACTTTAGCAAGGGGAAAAACTTATTATGACCAAAAGCGACAAAGTGCAGTTCTCTCACCTGGGGACAGAGTTCTTGTAAGGAACATGTCAGAGAGGGGAGGGCCAGGGAAGTTGCGCTCACATTGGGAGGATCAGGTACATGTGGTGGTGTCTCAGAAAGGGGAAAATTGCCCAGTTTATGAGGTTAAGCCTGAGCGTGGCACCGGACGTGGTCGTATTCTTCATCGCAACATGTTAATGCCCTGTAATGCCTTGCCTCTTCCCAAAGAAACCAGACCTGAGTCACACAGTACAAAACCAAAACAACACACATCGAAAGACAAAACAATGAGTTACACGTCTGAGCGTGAGGAAAGCTCAGATGACGAGGAACAATATTGGACTCAAAGACTGAGGTGTCACCACCATCATGACTCTCCAGAGGAGTCAGCTGCACCTTCGGTTATACTAGATCAACGTTTTCAGCCCAAGTGTTCTGAGGATACTCAGGAGCTGACAATGGACACTCACCAGCTCCGAGTAGATGCTGAGGAGTTTAGAATGGACAATTCACCGGATCAGGACATTGGAAAGGACATTCCACAAACAACAGAGACTGTTCCCTCTCCAGACCAACCCAGTGGTGCTGTAGAGACACTATTGTCTGACACCGTGGTGAGGAGGTCTCAGAGAGAGCGACGGCCAAGAGAGACATTAACTTACGATGCACTTGGTCAGCCTGTCCAGAGAGTTGTTGGACTTACTGCCAGTCCGCTGTATGCCAACGCAGTATCTCCACTTTATGGACATGGACAGTATGGAGTACCTTGGATAGCGCCACAGATGCCTTTCTATCAAACCTTGGTGCCTGTGAGTTATTACTGAACTTGGACTGAAATCTTTTCTTATGCACTTATGCTTATATATATTTATATATATTAAAAAAAAAAAAACACTTAATGGTACTTATTTGGTATAACAATACCTGTGACTTTTCCTGATCAAATATTGGGTATTACAAACAATTTATATGGTACAATGGGAAAGAAATGGTTTAAAGGACATTTGGTAAAAGCATATGTCGACGTAAGGTTACTGCCTTTGTTTAAAGCTCCGGAGTATATAGAGAAGCGATAGTAACACGTGTTTAGAGTAAAATGTAATACTGGTGCTATTGATAACATCTCAACAAGGTTATAAGCTACACGCTTGTCTGAGTAATGGGTACAAAGTGATTATATCGCCTTTTGGTTTAATAGTATGGTATAAAGTGAACTTGCATTGTGAACATTTATTCTATTCTGATCATATGCCATTTTGTTTTGGGTCGCATGAAAAGTTAATTGTTGGGTTCATGTTAGATAATATTTTGCTAATGTTGGGGACAACATTTGTTTAGCAGGGGAGGATTGTAGCACTTGAATGAGTGTTGGCTGAACTGTCTCAAATAAGCATTGTAAAATGTGTTATATTTCATGGGTTAGATTCACTAAGTTCATTCAGTTTGATTTAGATGCTGTTATACATCTCCGCCACTAGGTGGCCACGTCAGCGAGAGGCTAAAAGGAATTACAACAGAGGTCAAGTTGTTAAGAAAAAAAGGCGTTCTGTCTGTAACTGTTAAAGAGAACACATGTGCTCTGAATGTTTTTTGCCTATTGCCGATGGTGGAGGTAATAAAGAACTCTTCTACACCCAAGTGCCTGTGAGTGGTGTAACAGTTTCAGTGAGCCAGAGAACACAGCCACAATGTCTTCTCAAGTGAGGACTGAACCACATGTCCTCTGGTTGGTGGGGAAAACACTCAACCGAGGATATGGTACAACGTTATGAACATGGCTAATGTTCTTCACACAGCCCCAAACTGATTAAAGCTGTCAGTCCAGCTCCACACTGAGACTAATAACTCTGATATCTGATCATCTCTCACTTCAGTATCTTGTGCTTTATTTGATGGCTGTTACCAAGCAACCACTTATCAACAGCATCGGCAGGTGAGGTCCACACGCCTGCTTTATTTAGTCTTTTTATTGTTGTCAGAAATGAGTTTGAAATGAATTGTTTAAAATGAAGCTGTAATCTAACAAAAATAATTATGTGTAAACAACTATGACATCATGTACTTATCTGTTATAAGATTCCCTATAAGCAATAATATATATACCTGAGAATTTTTGGGGTCTGAAATTATTTCTGCGGCATGGTCCCTGAGAAACTGACAGAGACACTTTTCAGGCATTCTGTGCCAACTGCCGCTCTGATCTAAACAGATCCTTCAGGCCTGTGGCACTGGTGTCTGTAGTCATGAAGTCATTTCAGCGCCTGGTCCTGCCCTTCCTCAAGTCCTTCACCTCCTCCGCCCTGGACCCACTGCAGTTCACCTATAGAGCCAACAGATCTGTAGACGACGCCATCAACCTGGCCCTCCACTTCATCCTGCAGCATCTCGACTCCCAGGGAACCTACGCCAGGGTCCTGTTTGTGTACTTCAGCTCTCTCAGCTCGACGGGCCTGACTCCATGTGCAGGTGGATCCCTGACTTCCTGACCGGAGGCAGGATAAGAACGTCTCAGACACTCACACTACCAGCACAGGTTGAGTGTACTTTCTCCTCTGCTCCTCTCCCCGTGCAACAACTGCTGCACCTGACTCCTTAAAACTGATCAAGTCAGCACCTTCGTCAGACTCATCTCGGCTGCCGATGAGACTCCAGAAGTTTACTATGATTGTTCATTGTTTTATCTTGCACCGCGACGCCAAAGCACATTTTTAGTTTGGGAACAGTGTTCACTGACAATTGCAATAAAGCCTTTTCTGTCTGGCTGAGCCTCTGTGGTGAGTGCTGACTTTTAGAGCCTGAATGAAAGCCTGAGTCATTGTGTCTGCACTGTCCATGGTGCTGAATCAGCCTGCACATTTTGGCTTATACTGGAACAGCCACAAGCCACTTTGAATGAGAAAAAAATAAATCAGAAGAGTTTGAACACATAGTATTCATTTTGTATATAATTCTATGTGTTACCTTTTTTCCTCAGCCATAATGTTGTGTCTGTTTTAATTGTATTGCTGTTGAAAGTGTTTTGTTTACAAAGCTGTATTAGGACTTACTTGAGAAATCCATTTTATGTCACTGTTAGTCAAACTCTAGAGGCTCACACAAGTTACCAAGCTAATTAAAACTAATGTTTGCATTTTATGAGATAATAAATAATGTCCTTGAAGTATTCGAGTTGAAGTCTTGGTCACTGCTATCACTGTAACCTTCACAAGCTGTATGCACACAGCCACAAGGGACAATACTTGACATGCAGTAATATGATATTAAGAACGAGTCAACCCACATGCAATAGAGCACTTTCTCATCTTCCCGGATAAAACATGATTTCGTTTTTCATTTCACAGTGTGTGCCCACCCCACAGAACACTGCTCCACAAAGAGCACAGAATACAAACGTAATGTTTTCCAATTGATTGAGATCAGCTACAGGTTGTTACTTATTTAATGTGGTGAGCGGCTCTGAACAGAACTATCGGCGCAGGGGCTGATGGGAAAGTTAATGAGGAGGGACGTCATTTCAACAGCTGCTGTGTAAAAGCTGGAGGTCAGCGTTGGCGACCCTGGCTTGTTTCGTTTCAATGAGGATTTATGGTTTTAGAGAAAATAACAGTCAGGGCCCAAAGCGTTAGACTTGGTTTAGAGTTTTTGTTGTTGTTGTTTTTGTTTTTTTAATCACAAAATCCTCTTCTTTTTTTTTCTTTTTTTTTTGTTAGTATCTCAAATAAATAATAACAAATTGTTTTTCTGCATCAATTCATCAAATGTACCAGTCACAAGTTGAAGGGAAAAAAACAAAAAGTTCTCCAGTGTAGTTCAAAATACATACATACATACACAAGAATATAACTAATAAGGAATTAAAAATAAATATAAAATAATAAATAAATAAACAAATAAAGAATTTGGATCTCAACAGACAGCTCTCAACACGAAACAGCACTGTGTTTGTAGTTGATTTGTACAAAATTTCCAAATCATAAACATATTATGGTGGCTTTTTAACTGTCATTTTTCAATGTTCTACTTTTATTTTAGTCATTCGTGTCTCACAGTATAGCATTTTTCTGATACATGGGTGATATTTATTGCACTTTTGACCATTCAAATGATGAATATTGCACTTTAATCGTAATATTTTCTCACTTGTCACCCGGTAGCTGGTGCAAAATGAATAGCCAGACATTGTACATTTACATATATTGGAGGGCAATAAGTTTACGGATGGATCTCCTCAAACACTTCACACTGTTCCTCGGCGCTGTTATCTTTTCACTTGATCCGCCCACCTCTAATTGCTTGCCACATCTGGCAGCGTAATGACTTTGTGTTTCTCTTACAAGGTGTTTGGCTCTCCTCAAGGAAAAGCACAGGTGATAAATCTCTCCTTTTAATGCCGCTGCCACACAACAGCAGCAGCAGCCGGCGGCATTATCGCTGCAAATATCATTGACTGATCAGGACTGATGAAGTGAGAGCAAAAAGAGAGGGAACTTTAGCTTTGTTTTGACACGAAGGAAATATTAAATTACGAAGTTAGTGCAAACAGAATAGAGTAATGACTGAAAATGAACATTGGCCTTGACGGTTTTATGAGCGATTCGAAAGGACTGTTACAATGGTTGCTTTTCGCGTTATCCTGGCATCTTAGCGGAGGATATATATTACAATGTGTCGTTCACTGGTTTCTCTCTCATAATCCTGACTGTATCTAGTATTTCCCAACCTTTTTCAGCATTTTCAATTGAGCACATTAAGACTTGAACCTTTTTAAGCTATTTGGAATGGCAAAGTACACTGTGAAAATGCTAATATACATAAAAAAGACATTTAGGTCTTCTGATACAATGACTAGTTTGTGGACGTTTTTATGATGAAGACCAATTCCTATCATCAAAACAGCCAATGTGTAAAGCCAATCCTAAATTAACATCGCAAATTACTTTCAGTAAATCAGTTTTTCGGTGACTGCCCTGGAGAAAGAAAGCACCAAAAGGCACATTTTATCTTCTCCGCTTTGATATCACTGGTTAGTCACTTATCCTCAGGGGAAACGGCTCAAAAACACACAGACTGAAAGAGGAAATAGTGTGGGATGTTCGGGAGAAAAAAGACCGTCCCGGTGGATATGCACTACCTGCCCCTGACAGTTTGCCCCAGCGGCATTGAAGGATGGGTCAAATGCAGAGGACAAAATTTACCGCAAGGACAATGAGGTGCACTTTAACCTGCCTCGAGAGTGTTCAGGGTGAGTCACAGATTTAAACACTAAACATGCATTAGAGTATCTTTTCTGGTGCGGGGGTCTCCAGGCAGATGTTACGCCTTTGCTTGGACTGCTCCACAATATGGCATTTCTTGCTGTTAAATTGCAGGTGTTTTTATTGCAATAATATAAAATAAAAGCCACTGTGCGTATTGACTTGCTGCTCGACAGAATTGACCTGTAACTTGGCTTTGTGGAGAAGTTTACGAGCGAACATTCCAAGCAAAGCGACAACATCTCAACAAGCACTTTGGTTTGTTCGTTCAAAAATAGTTTTGTTTTTTAACCTTCGCTTGGCAAATTTATCATGTTTTGTTTATAAAAACGAATAAACAAGCAAAGTATTTCACAAATGAAGACACGAAGAATTTCATTAATAAATCTCTACGAGCAGAAAAGTTGCAAATTGCACCTGTAAAGTAAATTTCACTTGATAAAAAATAATGAATAACATTTATCTAATCTGATCTGACCTCCGCAACAATTAGTACACTGCAAACAAAGAGATGTATTTCTGCAAAATGTCAAGGTTTTCTTTGTTTTTGTTTTTTAATAAGCTTTGTTCAAGACAGTAAGCAGCTGGAATGAGCAGAGACCATCAGCGAATTGCACATTGTCAGTTTGTGCATCAAGGCGAGACACCGCAAGTGAGTATGGAGACATCTTAAATTTAAAGATACCAATTTGAAACTTATCCTGTTGTTTACTGACATAAATGTGAGAAAATAATATATTGTACGTTTTTTGTTATGGCATGTTTTCATGTGCAAATTAGGACATTTTATGCACAAAAGTGGCCAAAATCACACATAATTAGGATGTTTAAATCTGTACAACAGACAGAACCAGGTTTAAATTTCTTGGTTAGTTTTGTACACACATTAGTAACAAAAAACTTTACAGAGGGGATTTTTGGTTTCTTAATTAGTAGTGTTGAGTTGAGTTTCACCTCACCCCTTTTTTTTTTTTACTTAAAACTTTAATAAATCTGTTTTAGAATTCAATATAAAAATCCCTTTGTACGTTTCATCAAAATCTTGTTGAGTCCAATACTGTAAATGTGTGTTGGTGCGACTTGAATGGCTGACCTTTATGTCCCAAGGGAACATTTTAAGAAAACAGCCACTGAAGTTACTTTGTCCTAGAGAAATCTATGGATGAAGTGGATTAAACAAAGTAATAAAACTTCTTCAGGTGCAGATTGGACAAGTTTGTTATTTCCACATGAAAGCCCGTAGAGAGCGCAAACTGACCAAAAAACAAGAAATTAGTTTTGCCTGTAGTGTCTCACCTTGGTAAATGGTCACATATTTATACAGCGCTTTTCCACCTTCGTAGGCACTCAAAGCGCTTTACATTAAGGAACCATTCACCCATTCACACACACATTCACACACCAGAGTACACAGACACTGGGGGCGAGGTGGGTTAAGTGTCTTGACCAAGGACACAACGGCAGTATTACCCTGTGGGAGCAATCACACCGCCAACCTGTGGGTCAGTGGATCTGACCGCTCAATCGAGGATGTTTATGTCAGGAGCGGGATTCGAACTGCTGACCTTCGGATCAGAAGACAATCTCTCTGCCAACTGAGCTACTACCTTAAGCCTACAATACTACTACACATATTCAACAGCATAACTACAATCACACCTGTAAAAGGCCCCACATTTAAACATCCATTTGCACTAGATTCTGTCACTCCAAGGTCCGTGTTTGTCGACGAGCGTTTTATTTAAGATGCAGGGAGGAAGACGCTCCAGTGGCTGACTCGTCCCTGTCACACTCAGCCCTTCCGCCGATCACGCCGAACGATATCCATCTTCACACCTCTTCTCTCTCTCTCTCTCTGCTCCAAACGTCCAGCTTCCCTTCAATCTTAACAGGGCGTTTCAGGTTACCGGCCCGCTCTCTCCCAATGCATTATTTAGCCCCATCCCGAGCCCATTTGGGGAACTCGGGGGCACAACTTTGATCTTTTTTTGTGTGATAAATTTTATGATTTCAGATCCTGCCAATAGGAGGTTGATTTTAATGTTCAAGCACAGTGGAGAAAGACAGGAGGGGCTCTTGATAGAGTGTGTCGGGGAAATCAGCGGTGCTTGTCCATGCTGCCTGTGTGTCCTTGAGCAAGGCCCTGGATCTGTAATGCGTCTCACTGTGTCTGTCGACGAGGAGATGAAATGTAAAGTTAATGGAGCCCGAGGAGAGGAAATCAGTACGAGAATGTCGATCATAATCCCCAAATCAAACTTTCAAATGTGTGCCGATGTTTCAGGCTGTCACTTTGGATCCTTTCACAAGCAAAACTGTTGTGGTTATGTGTTTAGATATCTGTAATTTTAGGAAGTTGGTCAGTGAAAGAGCATGAGAGCAATCGCTAGTTCACTTTTTTGAAAATATGCAACTTGTGTAGACCAGGGCTATTTAACTTAAGGCCCAGGGGCCAAATCAGGCCCTCTAAGGGATATGATCCGGCCCTCAACCCATCGAACAAAAATATAGAAAATATTTTGTCTCTTGTTATCGGTTTAGACCTACTTTAGACCTGCTTTTAGAACTGCTTTCGACCTGGTTTAGTCCTGGTTTTAGATCTGGTTTTAGATCTGAATTTAAACCTGGTTAGTCCTGGTTCAGTCCTGGTTTAGACCTGTTTTACTCCTTGTTTAGTTCTGGTTCAGTCCTGGTTTAGACCTGTTTTAGACCTGTTTTAGACCTGGTTTAGTCCTGGTTCAGTCCTGATTTAGACCTGTTTTAGACCTGTATTAGTCCTGGTTCAGTCCTGGTTTAGACCTGGTTTAGACCTGTTTTACTCCTTGTTTAGTTCTGGTTCAGTCCTGGTTTAGACCTGTTTTAGACCTGGTTTAGTCCTGGTTCAGTCCTGGTTTAGACCTGTTTTAGACCTGTTTTAGTCCTGGTTTAGACCTGTTTTAGACCTGTTTTAGACCTGTTTTAGTCCTGGTTTAGACCTGTTTTAGTCCTTGTTTAGTTCTGGTTCAGTTCTGCAGATATTGTTCAAGCTTTTCATATTACATATTTTCATATTTCAAAAGCGTGGGACATGTTTCTGGCCCCAAGGACAAAAACATCTGCAAAATCTGGCTCTTGGTAAAATAAAGTTGAAAAGGCCTGTTGTAGAGTTTTTCTCTCCCTCTTGTAAAGAAACACCATTTCATTTCAGTATTTCTACAAATGAGAAAAGTGAACAATTATATAAATACACATGGTTTTTGTTGGCGTTTGGTGTTTCCCCATCCATGTTGTAATTCAATAAGATTTATTATAGCTTATGTGCTTATGTGTTTTTGCAGCTAAATCTGAATTTCCTTTGTAAGTCTATCCATCGATCAAACACACACACATAAAAGGTCTTATTTATCTATGAAAACATTGCACAAAGGAAAAACTCTTACATTTTTCTCATATTTATGTGAGTAAAGTACAGGAGAAATTCTTTAAATTCAAGTTTTTTTTTTTTAGTGTCTCACCTTAAATATTGTATTTGGGCTGCTTAAACAAAAAGTCACATAATTGAAACAACAATTCACTCAAGGAATTATGTGAAAATGTGCAATTGTCACCTCTGCACCACTTGCTTTTTCTTTCCTCAAGTTTCATTCATTTTTTATTTATTTTTTTGATTGCAGGCTTTCAAAATTCAAATATAAAATCATCTGTTTCACTAGAGTTTTTTCTCTGCACTGGTAAAATCTATATATGAAAAATAAATAAAGGCTTAGAGGTTTAGAAAAGTCTTGGCTCTCTGGGGGAAATATGTCCAAATATTGAATTTGTCCAAACAAAAGAATATGCAAGTCAACAGTGAGAGAGCAGACAGCAGCGAGCAGCTCACACAAACCCAATAAGATGTGTCTGACAACGTGAAAGTACTGAGGGAGTGAGGGGCAGGTTAAGTAGAGTCCAATAAACAGTTTAAAGTGTCATTACATCCACTACATTGAAACATTACTGAAATAGAAAAGGGAAATACAGACAGGTTTGGGACACACTCACAACTCTGAATGGAATGATGCAAGAAGAAGAAAGATGGATAAGGTTTCAAAGGTCGTCTGGACACTGTTTTTGAAACTGAGACGTTTCGACTGACATCCACAAGTCGATTTCAATCTGAAGGTCTAAGAAGCTAGAAGGTATATTGCCCTGAGCTGTGTTAGAATCAACGACTCTGCTTTTGTTTACTCGTTAGGTTCATATTTGGGCTGTTTTATCCTATTGTTCCCTGTTGACCTCACTCTCTTTGATCTTCACCAGCCAATTGGATCATTTTAACCTATTGTTCTCTGTTTCAAGTGTCGCTTGAAAATATCAGCCCTGTTCATTGACAAAAATATGTCACAGTTTTTGTCATTGTGATTAGTAAAACTATGACAAGAATATTTTAGACCACACAATTAACATGGTGTTATTATTTATCATGCAGACAGTGTAGATGTTCTTATGTTATGGCAACTGCCTCACTATTTAAAAGATGAATACAGTATCTTTCATTACATTTGACTAACATTAAAACAAAAAATATATGCATTTATTTGTATTTTATATGTATTTTATTAGCCTTCAAACATGCTCTTGAGTACCTTAAGTTTGCCATCTCTCATTTCTGAAGCAAGTGACGTATAAAATTGGAAAAACTTCATTGAGGACGTTTTGTTTTTTTTTGCAGGAAGTGTTTTTGACGCTCGGAGGGGAGAAGATTTTCTAATGAACATTCCTCAAAACAGCATGAATGCACCTGAATGCAACTCAAAACTCAAAACAAAAAATAATGTTTCTGATGACGGAACACTGTTAAAACAGGGTTAAAAGCTCAAAAAAGCCACTGGAGCAGGATTTGCGTTTGTGTATTTCATAATTGTTGTATTGTGATAACTATGCACATTTTTTATAATATTTTTGACACAATGCGTTCAGATAAATTAAACGTGCATATGCATTACTTTATTGGTCAAACATGTTTCAAAATCAATACTTAACAGCTGTTTTTTACATTTTACTTTTGAAGAACTGCACTTTCTGTCACATAGAGCACAGTGCTGGTGTGATTTATTCATTTGCAACCTCATTTATTCTCAGTGTTGGGAAGAATACTTTTAAAATATATCTAGTTCCATAATACTGAATACCTGCATTAAAATGTGTTTCGTAATATATTCCATTACTTGGTCCAATCACAGGACTGTATTCTGAATAATTAAGATACGTTCACTTAGCTGCGTTATATAGTAAAGTGAAAACACAATTTAGGATTAAAACAGCTTTTATTTAACTGTCTGTGATTCATTTATTTATAAGAGAATAGAATCTTTATCACAAATTAGAGAAGGACAAATTCATTCAGTATAAAAGCAGTGTTTCCTATTCTGTTCTCACAAATTCAGTGCAGTTCAAAGCTTAAATGTTCATCATATCAAAAACCACAATCTGTTCCTTTTATTTTTAACTGTATTTTGAAAAGCACCAATGATAGAGAAACTGTGCTGGAATAGTACAGATTCAGTTACTTTCCAAAACTAATTATAATGTAGGCAATGATTGCAGTATTGATATATTTTCAATTACATTTTATAGCCCGTAGCGTTGTGTGATCAGTTGCCTTGTTTTACTTTTTTCCCCTCGCTCTGTAAATTCAAACTGTTGCTGCTGTACACGATGGCACCTTCTGTGAACTTGAACAACTTCAGTATTACTGGTCCTTCAGTCATGCAGGAAATGAGTTATACGCATAATTATTAGACCCTCTTAAACCCACATTGTGCTCACCGTGTAGACAAGAGATGAGACATGATCAAGACCAAGGACGGATGTTTCACCAAAGTTCCTGGAAATAATTCAGGGATCAATAGAAAAGGTGCGTTCTTGTCCTGAACACAAGTGGGAAATTGCAGACAATGAAAAACTTATTATAAAGCCATGAGTGAATAAAAGTGCACTAGTAGCCATTTCATATTATCACACAAAATGGCACTGAACTTATCTCCATGGAGACAAGCATTCAGATCTGTGGAGAGGCGACCGCACTCACAGTAGGAATGCACGTTTCCTAAGGTATTTTTGAGAAATAAAAACGTCCGTAATAAATTGTATGCAATGTAGATATGTTTAATACCTTATTGTGGGACATTCAGACAAGCTACTAACATCTCCATGGAAACAAACTGTTGGAAAATGCTTCAAAAATTAGAACAGAGAGCAGAGAGACATTGTATATTGTAACTTCTGTCATTTGTAAATTTCAGGTTATCCTGGGCGTAGAAACAAAATGTGCAAATGCAAACATGTCCAGCTAAACCTAGTAATAAAAAAAGAAATTGAAAATAGTCTATTTCTCTAAAAATGACGAAAATTAAATCATAAGTAATGTCGTTTTTAGTGTAAGCATAATAAAATGTGTAAAAACAGATAGAGAATAGTTTAATTAGATGTGATATGTACCTTTTAATGCACTGTAAAGAGTGAAGAATAAACTGTTTAATTTAAAACACATGAAAAACCAACAGGACAAGAGAGCAGACAACAAATCAAAAATTTAAATAAAATCACAGAAAAAGAAGAAACAAAACTGACGGCACAATCAAATTTCCATACAAGTCCCCTGTAGTCCCAAGTCTATCAAATTGGTCACTTTTCAAATAAAGCCTAACCTATTTTTTTCTACTTTTGAATCCCAGTCACAATGTCAGTCCTGTCCTTGATTGTCGGTCCTGTTGGAGTCATCCATTTCTTCATAATGGACTTCTTTCCCACCGCCAGAACCCACTCCAGATATGTCCGTTTATTGTGTTCATGGCAGGGGTTTTGAGGCCCAGATACATAGTTCTGAACTGGAGCGAGACGGAGATGCCAAAAACAGCTTGGAGTGCATTCTTAATCTCAGTCCAATATTCCTTAGCAATAGAAATATTGTCCCAAAACACATGGTAGTGATGGGCCACTCGACAGTCACAATTCTCATTTTTTTTACAGTCACTCCCCAACACAAACCTGCATGCTGGCGGTATATTCAGAATAAATACATGGAGGTACAGGTCTGCTCAATATTTTATCAGCTGAGTGTTAGCGGTGGCGCATAAACATGTTCAGCCTGTTGGGATTCACACGGCGTCAGGACCAGGCGCCGTTGAATGTGATGATGTTACCGAGAAAGCACAAGAAAACATGCAGTGACTGTGGAATGAGTGATCAACACAACTTAACAGATGCACTTTTATGTGTGTGTCAGTGTAAGGTCTGTCAGGAGGTTCATGTGTGTTTCGGGTTCCTGGGTTTGCACTGTAATACATTTTGTTAGTTGGATTGATTTTTGTTTTTTTTATTCCAGGAGAACTGGTGAAATATCTGAAAAATGAGATTTGAAAAAATAGTACCGTTAGCAAGTCATTTGGTAGAATGATACGATGAAGACGACAGAAAGAAGTTTGTGTGAAACAAGTGACAAATGTTGTGTGATTAATTGGTTTTATTCATGCATTTGAATATTGAATGATTGTAGGTGATGACTGTAACTGCAAACTCTTCTCCTGATCTTGAGAAATTGTTTTAGACAGATTTGAACACATGCCTACTTTACATCAGTTTTATTAAAGAGTCAAACACAAGAGCAAAAGCCTATTTATTTAATTGAGGACTAATAATTTATGCATCTCTCTAAAGTATATTCATCTTATGTAAGCATGTTTTAGACCACAGAGTGAAAACGCTCTTCTTCGGGAGCAAAGGTCATCCATGCTTCACATATGTTGTTGCCTTATATGGTGTCGTCCTCAGACATCCCAATATTTTCTTAAAGTTCCCCACACCCATCCACGTCCAACTATTGCAAGCAAGGGCCTCCTGATTTATGTGTTGATTTATGTGTCTTTGTACTGTTATGTTCGTAGAAACCTAAGTTCTGTACTTAGAACTCCTTATGCACGCCTACTTTTTACCTAATTTACATGAAGGTATATCTGGCCTGTTCCTTTGTTCACCCTTTGTGAGGAGCGAATGAAGGACCATGAGTCACCCTGATCGATCAGTAAAGGCCTTTTATAACTTCTACCTGAGTCTTGGTCCTTTGTACTGCACGTCACCTAATTTCATCTTATATATATTTTTTTGCTACAGATCCGAGGGAACGCCCCCAAATGGACCTCCACACGGGAAAACAATCCATTCATTTTAATGTGTCAGAGCTGCTCTTTCACCCACAGTTCAACATCTACAAGAGCAAACGCTGAGTTTAGGAGTTGTATTGTACCAAACACAGACACGAAGACATGGACAAGAATAAAGTGGTCGAAGGGCCCAGATTTATCTAGTTATCCAAGAACAGTGACTTTATCTGCGGGCTAAATGCTACTGCGATGCTAGCGCTGCCTGTTGTATTTTTACATCTACGGCACAATCTGTTTACTTTTATGAGGTAATGTCATGTCAACAAGTCTTCATTAAGACTCAGTTGTGGCTCGACTTGAATTAGTTGTGCATAAAATACACATGATTTGCGCGGAAATGTATTAGGAAAGAGAAAAGTACAGTTTCCTCTTTAATCAATGGAATGGAATGGAACATGGTTTCCTTCACGGCAGGACATAATGTGCACCTAATATGCATGTGTTCATATATATAAATATATTTTATGTTCCCCTTTCTCAAACTGCAATTAACTTTCCAATTTCACTGTGTTCATTAATGACACACAATGTGGGTCATTTCCCAGCATGTTGGAAACCACCAGTGATTTAACTTTCTCTCAATTACTGACACAGAAAATGGTGTTCTTTGTTCAATATTGGCAGGTGAACGTCTGCTTTGATTGTGTTGGTTTAGTGTGGTGATAAGACAAGACAATTCCAAGAAGGTATTGTGTGTATTTTTATTTATTTTTTTTACTGTACCCAGGTGCGAATAGCTTTGCATTGTGTATTTTTTTTTTTTTTAACTTAGGTAGAGATTGAAGTACCATCTTGTAACATATCACAGTAATCGTGTGCCATTTGACTGTACCCTTTACTCCAATATCACAGAAGAAATGCATTATTAATTTGTGATACAAAGCGCCACACGAATCAGAATAATATATATCTAACATCTGATCTTTTTCTAAAACTGCTCTTACGGCGACCATACCCGTCCCCTGTCTCATCTTCTAAAAGCCACACTTTTAATTGTATCCCAATCACCGGCACTTTGTGAACCTCCCCTTTGATTTTAAATTCCCTCTTTGCTCCTGAAGAGATAGAAGCGGCAAACTGCTTTATTTCAGGGCTGGTGAATAATTGATGCATAATGCTGTTGCGAAGTGGAGAGAGTACCTTGAGTGGGCAGCAGCCGGGCACCTATCACAAAGCACAAGAGGCAAGCTGCACCGGGGCCAGATAAGAAACGGGAAAAAAGTAATGGAATAAAAGGCAGAGGGGTTCACATGGCTGGCCAAGGCTCTCCACATCATGGCAGGCCAGATTCTTCTGTGGTTGAGACGACGTTTGTGACTGATGCGGCACAAAAACAACTTCACTCAACATTTCCACCCGACTTCCTCCGCCTGGAGAGGAAATCTTGTTTTAAAGTTGGGGAGCGTTTCAGACAATGTTCCAACAAAAACACATAAGGTTCAGAGGGATTTCGGTAGCTGCAATATTAACATGACACGATGACCAGATGTGATAATACATTATGTTGTGGAGATAAGTAATAATAATAGAGAGACGGCTGAAACGTAGCGCTATCTTTGGAAATATTTCATTAAACACCCTCACAATGAAGAAGAAGACATAAAAAAAAGAAAGAGATGAAACGATTGAATGTGTGTTAGATTTGAGATTTGTTGCTATACAAACAAAATGAATGAACATTACCTTATTAGTAATAGTCATTTAGTTGGTTAAAAGTCTACTGTTGACACTTTTCACTCATTGCTAACACCACTTTCTTACCAATAAACCTACTAATACGTACGACAATAAGTATCACCACAATATCATACTTTCACTATAATTACAGATATAAGTCACCCTTTAAGTACCGCTGCTACGGGAAGAATCTACTGGAAGAAGTGTCGCCGTAAATACTTTCCAAGTATGGGCCGAACGTAAAAGTGCTAACCCTGTGCTAATTTGTGAAGACACATTTTATCAGATGCCGTAAAATACAATGTCCGTGTGTATGGTCATATTTGGAAGATTTAGGGGTAACGCTTTAAATTAAGGTTCCTGGTAAACTATTTATAATGCATTAATAAGCACTTGTTATGTGTTTATAAGCACTTATAAGTCATTTACAAGCATTTATTAGCTTGATAATTGAAAACAATCTAATAAGCGGCTTATTGATGCTCTGTGCATGCGGTTTACTCGCACAAACATGTTTTCGGTTAATGGTTATAAGCATGTATAAGGTATTATAAGTGCATGAACAAGTAAATAGTACTTATTGACTCCTTATTAATAGTTTATTAAGGAACCTTAATCTAAAGCGTTACCGATGTAGGGATACAGAAAAGAATCATTTCTGTGCTCTCAGAGGTGGGCAATATATCAAAAAAGCAAAATGTTGTGACTCTTCTTCAAAATTTCAAGTGTGCATAGTGTGCATATTATTTATTGTTTAAAAATAAATGCAACAACTTTTTTCTTCTTAAAGTTAAAGAAAGTTAATATTTTAAACAAGAGTATAATGTGATATTTCTTTACTTTTGTGGGTAATTTTACAGCCCGATACTCGATTGTTGGATACCTTGATCTTTACCGAGGATAAAACCAGGACTAAATCAGGACTAAAACAACAAGTCAAAACCAGTTCTATCATAACACAAAATATCATTGAATATCATTATCAGGATACTCCAAAAAGCACAGAGATATAATAATAACAACATAATCACAGGGAGCGTTGGGAATCAAACCAACAACTTTCACGTTTATGGGCAACCACTTATTCCAATATATGCTTGTCAAATAATGTCCCAAAGTTCGAAAAACCACAGGGAAAGTGTGAAAGCATCAGCATTTTACATGCAGCTTGCAGCTCAGTATTTTGATGATAGACTTGAAGCAATCCAGAGGTATTTTGTGATTGAACTAAAACGATCACAGCAGCAGAGGTGTTAAAACTACACCGGGTCAGTGCCGAGGTGTTCCTCTCTGAGTCATCTTCTTTTACACCGTTCATTCTTTAAAGCCAGAGTACAGCATGGTATCCCTGACACCCATTTATTTCTGAAAAGCAGAACCAGAACAAGGATGCGACATTCTTTTGAGCGACACGTTTCCGAGAAGCCATTTACAACTGTGTTTATTCATCTGGACCTTTGACTGGGGGTGTGTTAGAGAACAGACTGACACCTAGTTTAGGTCGATTAAAATGGAATAGACTTTGTGTGAAAGGATCTAACAAATAACTAAAGTGATAAGTCATACAACTTTGAGCAATGCATTTGAATGTGGACATTTCACATCATGTATATTTTGATTCTGTGTGTCTTTTTGTGTTTTGTGATTTTAATGCAACTTTTCCTGTTATGTAAAGCACTTTGAATTGCCCTGTGTACGAATTGTGCTCTACAAATAAACTTGCCTATATTTTAATCAAGTATGACACATCCATATACTGGATTTTTGCTAGTTCTTAACAAAAATCACAAAATCGTTAGACCGTAATCATTTTTAACAGCATTATGCAAAGTAGAGAATTCGTACCAATTGAGTTAAAAAGACTCCATCGAGCTAAGTCTTTTTTCTTTGTTTGTCACCTCAACTTCACAGGTACGTCCCTAAAGTAAACAGAACAGAGTCTCCAGACAAACATGCAAGGAAAAAAACAAAAACAAAGCAGTCTACTGTAAGAAAATTAAGACAAAATGGTGTAACGACATGGGAAGACACAGAAAAAACTGACTCGTTAAGATGCAGTGACGTAGGATAATGACAATGAAAGATAAAGGAGATGATCCAGTGTGACATCATGCACCCTGACAGCACAACACAGTACATTTTGTTGGGCATCACTCTCGCTTCACAGCAAGAAAGGTTTGACTCCCAGGCCAACCGGACCCGTCTGTGTGGCGCTGCTTTGCATGTTTCTCCTCGTGTCCGGGTCAGTTTCCTCCAGGCGCTCCGGTTCCCCACATCAAAACATGCACAATGGGTAAAAATCCTCCAGCTGAGGTCCTGACCAAGCCCAGCGCAAAGATCTGGAGAGGGGTCCCCGACTGCTCCAGATGAAATGCCCCAGCGGCATCAGTGGGGGGAGGACAAGATTCCCTACAGGGACGATAAAGTGTGTCTTAACTTTAACAGTGACAACAACAACACGCTACAACGACATGATCCAGTGACACGGTACCAAGACATGGAAAGACGACAGTGAGTAACAGCAGGGGACAGCAACACGCTAAGATGGCATAAAGTAACCCGCTTGGATTAAAAACAAATGGCAGAACCGAAAGTGCTGTACTTAAGGCCATTTTTTAGGTATCTGTACTATACTTAAAGGTTGAATGGAGGATTTCTCGCCGATTTGAAAATCTGCGACTGTTAGTCGAAAAAGCGCATGCGCAGGTTCCCCCTCCCTCCCTCCCCGTTTCTCCTGAGTGAACGCCGACCAAACCTCGTGCACGAGCACGCCCAGCAGCACTGCTCCATGCGCATTTGTTTACAAGACGATTGGTGTCGCTTTCTCACAACAACCTCCGCGAAGAAGATTTAAAAACTTTCAAAATGTATAAAAAAATTAAAAAAGAGTCAGATAAACAGTTACCTGTCCAGCAGAAACTTTGCAGCGGAGGCATCAGTTGGAAGCCTGTTTTGCGCTTTCAATGCTCGCCAGCGCGTAAACGATTCCCCCAGAATAACACGCGTTTTGTTTCTTTCCTCTGCAGACTTTCGTCTCTTCTGTGAAAGCTCGAAAACAGTCTTTCTCTTTCATCCCTCAGCCATTTCGGTACTTCGTGGATGAAAGTTTAGACCTACAATGACAGAACGATCGCCGCTAACCTCCTGCTACATAAACACACTAGCGTATCAACCACGCATGCGGCCAGGGGAGCGAGCGTTTCCCCTGGACGAGCCTGTGGGCGTGCACTAGCACGCAGAGAATGATTGACACCTGAGCGGACCAGTTATTTGTGCTACCCACGAGGAAATGAGATTCTGATTTGTTGCCCGAAATCCTCCATTCAACCTTTAAGTACATTTTATAGTAGATACATTTTACTTTTACTTCACTACATTTCAGAGCATGTATCTGTATTTTCTACTCCATACATTTTTGAACGGAACTGGAAAGGAAAAGTATATTTTCTTAAGGTTTTAGCCCTGCTGAACAGACTGAGGGGTTTATTTTTTAGCACATTTGTGGTGACATCTTTTCGTTTTTTTTCTTTTCTAGTTCCCTTTGAGCAAATAAAAAGTCTCTGAAGAGAAATATAACCTGGATAGTTGCCTATAATGACAAAAACTCACAGAATAAATCAATCAATATTACAATTTTCATGCTTTAATAGTTCTCCAAACCAAAAATAATTACTTTTTACTATTAAAGTACATTTTAAGGAGTACTTTTACCTGAATAGATATTAAAATGTGATATGTTTTATTTTACTTGAGTATTTTTTGCTGTTGTATCTGTAATTTTACTGTTGCTTACACAATTGGGTTCTTCTGGTGGAAAGACAGTAGACCAGGTACAACTTAATTAACCACCATTGACAAAAGCACAAAGTCCTTAAACTTACACAAATGGAACCTCAAAGAAAGGCCAACTTTAAGAACACCTAGTCCCCTTGTTTGAAGTGAGACAGAGGATAAAAGAATTCCATATTTATTTTCAGGACAAGACACCCAGTCCAGTAATGTCTGCTCCCCACAAAGGGCATTTCCATATTTTAGCCCCGGATAAGGATACCCAATTGCATTTTAATTCACCAGGAACTGGAAATCTACATTATATAGGAAAGTCTGAAAAATACCTTCTCGGGAATCTTCACATATTCATAAGCGAGCATAAATATTAATACAAGTGCGCTGGCAACAGGCTTTTAAAGATGCTGGTGCTGGAGTGTGCCTGCCGTAGGTGACACACTTTGTAGTTGACTCTTGGTGTTTGTAAGTGTTTTGGACAGACGCTGACAGGAGACATCACCATCAGCGGCGTCGTACAGGGGAGATGTGTGGAGGCCTGAGATCTGAGGCAGTGCGTTTGTGACTAATGCTCGGTAACAGTAAGTGACAGAGAAGTGAGAGCAGATTAGAACGATCAAAGCATCGCCAGGCATCACTCTTCCACCTGTCAGCACCTACGATCGTGTGAGAGCCGAAGAGGTGTCACCACGACGGCTTTGAAAAATATATACCAATACAATGGAGTGTGCAGCAGCGGTCATTAAAACTGTCCTTCAATCGCGCCGCTATTGTAATATAAATAAAATAAAATAAGAATTTGAAATTTTGGACAGCTTGCCTCAAACTGTTTCAGAACGTACTTCTGGCAGCAGGGAAGAAGGCCATCAAAAAAATAGATGACACAAACAACGATCAAGGACTGAGCCAAGATTGTAACAGACATTCGAAAAATGGAAAAACTTACTTCTGCACTCAATTAGAAAATTGACAAATTTTACATACTTTGGATTAAACAGGACTAATATGCCAGACAACACACTTAGGACCATGTTTAGATGTCTTTTGCTACTGATATTCTCTCTGTGCCATGTTCTCTGTGTTGCTCAGTTTTGTTACATTATATTATATATATATATATATATATATATATATATATATATATATATATTTTTTTTTTTTTTTTTTTTTTATATATTTTATTATATATATATATATATATTTTTTTTTTTTTACTTTTAGATAATATAACACACAAACATATACACACACACACACATATATATATATATATATATATATATATATATTTTTTTTTTTTTTTAAATATATTTTATTATATATATATATATATATATATTTTTTTTTTACTTTTAGATAATATAACACACAAAGAGAGACATAGAAAGAGAGAGATGTAACCTTATCATCGGAACTTAGTCTATGACACATTTCACAAAAACATAGTGAACATGATTATATTTAAGATTTTATTAAACGCTTTGCCTATTTGTCAACAGTTTGACAGTTTTCGTAATTATTAAAATGTTATTTCCTGGTTGGACATGGGCCGGGAATATGGCATAGTTAGAAGTCATTTCACAACTGTTGCCTAGCAACTATTTTGAAAACAAGGGCCAAAATTCATATAAATTACACAATAGTTAATGTTTATGGATATAAATATATGTAAATGTCATTGTTATTTTACAAATAACAATATCTGACAGCAACTTCATTGTGTAGAACGACACAAATCATTTGGCAGCCCGGGGGCTCTGGAGCTTTTGTCTGGTCCGCCTGCGTTAAGACCGCGGTGAGTCTGGCCAGAGCGGCCAGGGCAGTGTGCATCCTGTGTTTTTAGCGTGTGGTGCAGCCAGAGAGTCTTTGCCACTCTTAACGCTCCATTCGCGCGGCTGGGGCGTCTACACCGCAGGAGCTGAACTTTCTGTGGCAAAATACAGTGGCCAAGGGGAACCAATCACAGATATCGCTTCAAGTCATGTACCTAGGTATTTCATTATCTGGAAGAAGGACGAAAACAAACTACACAGCGGCAAAAATGGATGACAAACTTGTCTGTGTGGCAGTGCCCGGAGCTGTCGTACACCCTGGTGTACGGCAGAGACAGGAACAAGAAGGACCGGCGTGGAAGAAGGTTAGCCAGAAGATTTGACTGTCTGGTAAATCAGAATCAGAATTGGTTTATTGCCATTGTCAGTGATCAAAATTCACAAACATAGGAACTTGCTTCGGCGTATGTGCATGCAAATGTGCATTGGACGCAGCCATCTTGTGTTATCAAATTCTACTAAAGAACACACAGAAACAAATAGGGAGCTTTTTAATCATAATTTTGTGATAAACGTTTTGATAATTGAACTTTTTTGTGTTTGCACTTTTGTTAATATAGTTATAGTGAAGTAAACAGGATCTGTGTTTGTGTTCATATGGTGTTCTGCCACACAAACATAGTAAAATTCCGCTTGAACTACAGACCAGTGCAGTGTGTGAATATTAATTTTCATAACTGAGAAAACATTATTCTTGACAGACACAGTTTGAGTTCTCTGCATTATTAGGACACAAATATACCATTATATGTGAATTTAAACACTTCAATCTATAGTTTTTACCGCCTTGTTTTACATTATCTTCTAGAACAATGTTGCTCTTTCAGCGCTCGCAAGATAGCCGCCATAACTGCTACGGCAACAGAATCCACGTTCAGTTGGTGGCCATGTCCCTGTGTCAATAAAGGATTTTCATTACTTATATCATAGTGCCTCGTTTCTCTCCTCTTTGCCGTTTTAGTCTTTTTTTTTCAGGGATCCTTGAAGAGCACCTGATCGTTAAACTACATCATCCACAGACCCCTGCAGCACTCACTTATCTCTGTCAAAAAGAATCCAGATATTCTCTAGCCCCTATCAACGATCGAGATATGTTTTTGTAGTGGTTAAAAGCGATGTCAATTTTGCATGATTTTGCACACTTTCTTTGCAGTTTAGAACAATAATTCTAATTCTAGTGGTAATAAATAGAACACTTTTCATATTACAAAAGCACAAAAAACTGTTGTGGGAGTGAAAACAACAATAGACTGACTGTAACTGCTTCCTCTTAAGTGTTGTTTGTTTCATTTACTATGTGCGGCCACAGCAGATGCTCAAGACAACGTTGTTACATTATCGGAAACCCACGCTCAGTTGGCCTTCTGTCTTTATATCCCTTTTCTTTATTTGGAAAAGCCTGCTGCAAAACGTAAACCATCGAGGAGCTGAATTATACACGATTTATTTTTTTTCCCCTCTTTTAAAGTATGACTGAGACCAACTAATGGGATTTTGATGGCAAGCAAAAGCAAAACAGTGAGTCACACGCAAGACTGACGAATGTATGGACCAAGCAGAAACCATTTACTCACGTTCTTTCAACATGCAACACAATGGTGGCTTTTGTTTTGAGCTGAAGAATACTGAATACTGAATTGTTGCCTCCTGTGGTAGAATAGCATTGCTCCGTAAAAGTGAGGAGGAGGATTCAGACTTAGTAACCACTTAGTTAGGGTTAGAAATTAGGCTTAGAGTCTTTTAAGTCTTTACTAAGGCAGAATAAGTGTAGTTATCATAAATCAAATCAAATCAAACTTTATTTATATAGCGCTTTTCATACATATAATGTAACACAGTGCATTAAAAACATTCCCACATACCGTTTCCCTCCCAGACAGTCACATATACAAACCTGTACATTCACGCACACACGCACATACACACACACACACACACACACACACACACGTTCTAAGAGACATGAGGCTGAGTACAGATGCACCAGTTGAACAAGCACCATCAGAGGAGCCGTCTGCACCAGGAGCAGAGTCGGCCACAGCCACAGGACACAGACTCAGGGTCCAGGGGAGAGATGAGGCAAACACCTCCACCAGGGGCCCATGACAAAGGGCCCCACAGCCACAGACGACCGCCGCTCCCAGTACAGAGGGCCCCTCAGAGGAAACACTGGAGAATCTAAAATGAATAAAAGAATAGAGAAATATTAAGAAATAAGTCAATAATTGGGTTGAAATAGAGTAGAACTACATAAATAATAAATAAATACATCTAAAATGGTAAGCCTAAAATAAATAAACACAATAAATAGGGTAAATAAATATATTAAATGAACTGATTAAATTAAATATTAGTCAAAAGCTGAACTAAAAAGGTGGGTCTTGAGCCTGCTCTTAAAAACCTGAACGTTCTCTGCGGCCCTGAGGTCATAAAGTGTTACTAACGATAGAAATTGTAAATGTGAAGGCTGTCAAATTGCTAAGACGATATTCTGCAATGACTTCAAGGTGTGTAATAAGTATCGTCAGTTCAGTTAAAATACGAAATCCATGAACCAGACACCTCTTATCTTCACAATTTTGGTCCCACGAACTCCACCCACACTAGTTCATGTTCAACATTTTTGGGTGTTTTCAAGAAAAGTTAAAACTGCAAAGACCTTTTTTGTTGTTTTTCCAGTGACGGGCTTTGCTGTGCCACCTCCACTGGCTATAATCGCAGTAATCCGGCGGTGTCAGAGAGCACAGTGTCCCGTCTGACCTCGTCCTTTCAGCCCCGCTGTAGTAAAGTATGTGGGATTCCTGCATTGAAGAGACATTTGGTGAGTTCGACAGTGTGCAGCTCACTGGCTCGCGATACAGAGACGTCCTACCTCAAGCGCATTTCGATTCTTTACAACGTCGAATTCAAACTTCAACCGAGAAGGACACAGCAAGGAAGAAGAATGAAATAAACCAGCACTAATATTGTTGTAATACTGGGCAAAACCTTGGTACTATTCACGATTGGACAAACTCTGGTGGCCTTCTGTGCCTGTTTCTCCCCGTCTGGGTGCCATGGCGCTCTGTTTTCCATCATCAACCCAAAACAAGTTTGATCAGCCGAGTCTGCTGCTCCTGACAGGTTTCCCCAGCAGCATTGAAGGATGGATCAAATGCTGTGGACAAACCCTTACGGGGACAAAAGCGTGAAAGATCATTATCTCGCAGAGGTTTTTTCCGCTTTGAGGGTAAAGGTAAGGCTACATCCTGTGTCTCTCCAGAAGCCTGTATGGTCAGATCCACATCTTTGTTTCTGTGTATGCCAGTATCCTAGCAGGCCTCTATGACTCACATGTTTTCTTCTTGGAAATACATCCTCTTTAAATGGAACTCATTAGGTACACCTACTTTTACCCCTGTTAGCCGAGGCTATATATCGATAACCTCTTTTTGTCTGTATGGAGCCTGGCATGTGAAGGTGGAGCATCTTCTTCAAACATCTGTGAGTTTGGATTTCTTGAGTATAGATCAATTGCTATTGATTTTAAATGTTGATTCAGTTTTGTTTTTCTTAATAATCTCTTAAATGTATAAATGTTTTCAAATGTATGTGCACTTGGCCCAGGTCACCCTCAAAAAGAGGTCTCAGTCTCTATGGTTTCTCATCTGGTAAAATATAGCTTAATAAACACGAAGTATACCTCACCAAACCAATGTACCTCAAAAAAAACAGAACTATTCTCCTTATTCAGGAAGTTGCCGTACGCGCCACCATCTTTTTACATTGTAGTTTACATGGGACAGGCGAGCTCAACAGAAAATAAGTTCTACACAGACTAAAAAGCTGCTTTCAGGCCGCCCAGGAAATCGATGCGTTGCTGACTTGTTTTTGCACGTGTTCATTAAACATTTTAGACAAATCAATCTACTTTATATAATGTTGTATCGAGACTTTTCCCTCGTTGCGCGAAAACCGTAGTCCCTTTACTACAAAAGTGCGGATCATAGACATAAAAAGAGGCAAAAGTGGGCGGGGTGGAATAAAGTGAAAAAACAAGCCTGATTTGCCAGGGATTAAGATGAGGCACAACAGACTCTTTCAATTTAAATGTTTTGATTTTGAGTTGTTTTTTCTTTCTCAACATATCTGCTTTCATGTGGAAACAACAAACTTATCCAATTTGCTCCTAAAGATGTTTTTATTTAATTGAATCCACTTTTTCTATAGATTTGTTTGGGACATTGTAACTTCAAAGGTAGTTTTCTTGAAATGCATTTTTCTCCCTCGGGACATAAAGATCAGCCTTAAAGTCGCTCCTACACACCAAACTGTACAAATCTTGGACTTTCCAAGACTTTGACAGGACGTACAACAGAATCAATTTCTAAACCTGATTTATTAAAGTTTTAAGTCTAAAAAATGAGAAAAAATTTGAATTTTAGGCCAATCTAGTTTACTTAAAAACCAAATAAGAAATCCAGTATCCCATTAGTACAATTTTTTTTATAACGAATTTGTGTGTGTAAAGTGAACCAAGAAATGTACATAATAAAATAAATAAACATGTTTAAGTTTGACTGTTTTTACACATAAAATGATTTTTTTCCATATTAAAACATTACATTATGAAAAAACTTCTAATACATTTTTATTCTTACATTTATGTGAGCAAACTACAGGAGAAGTTTCCAATTAATTCATTTAAGATTTTTTTTTGCTACAAGATCAGCAACGACTACATAAAGGCTAATCTGGAACTATTTTGATACAACAATATTTGCGTAAAAAATGTATACATAACAAAATAAAAAAGCTAATAACATTGTTGCCCACACCACAGAATCACTAGTTTCCCATGAACATGAAGGGAATCTTTTTCTTTCCTAAAAACACCATGTTCATGTTCGCTTTCCCATTCTCTCGGCTTTGGGAGTAAATCTATTCTGGTTGGAACCGGGTATTAGCTCGTTTGCACAACTTTACTTTCAATTTCCCCGCGTATTACTGATTTTAATACGGTCTTTGATAACAACGGCGGGCGCACGTACGCGGCCAGGCTTTCATTGTGCGGCTGAAGTAATGGATTCGTTTTCGCAGGCGATGGAGGATATGTTTTAATTATTACAGGTTCTGGCCTTTGATCTGATTCCAGCCCACACCTATCCGTGAGCGGGAGCTGGAAACACAAAGCCGGAAAACTTTTAGGGAGCATTGTAAAACTTATGAGGACGAGAAGGAGAGACAGCGGGGATCTCTAGACTTCCAACTCCCCAGACGCTTCCTCCAGTGCCTCCAAGGGGAAACCATGGCAAGTTAAGAGGCGTACTATCCCCAGCACGAGCAGCAGAATTTTGTATTATTTAGAGGGCACATCGTGAAGTCTATTACATTTTAAAAAGTAGAACCATATCAGTAAGAATAAGGATAGCGGCGAGGTCCAAAAAAATAGGAACAAGTGGAACAAACCACGCCATAAGAAATAAAAAAGGACAAAGCCAAAGGTTTCGAGGAGAAAAAAAAGTGCGGGGAATGTGAGGTGTAGTGGACCAAACAGGGCAGCGTGTAAAATCTGAAGAATTTAATAAAGTCCAGACTCCAAAAAATGATTGAAATAATATAAAGATAAAAAATTGGGCCCAACTGAGGTCAACTAAACCATAACAGAAACAAAAACTGACACTAAAACTGACAACAAAGAGAGGAGTTTAAAGTGCCCATGACAGGTCGGACCACTCATTTACCTAAAATGCAGTTAAGATAAATATATTTCAAGTTTTGCTACAAATGTTACAAATGTTATCCCGGTTTAGCAGTTTTATACGTTTTAATTTCACTTCCTGGTTGTAAATAATGACATCACACTAGGAAATCACCATAGCAACCACACTGTAAACTGGGCTAAAACTCATCTAATGTCATCAATTCTTTTACCTGACAAATAAAAATATATTTGAACTTATTTATTGAGTTGAATTAATATTTAAAGGGTCAAAAAAGTAGTTTATTTTGTGCAAATTATGTATAACGTTTGTCTCCCTAGTGTGATGTCATCAGTTTGTTTACTTCCTGTAATTTTCAACATATTTTTCAACTTTTCTCCACAAACAGCGACCTGATTGGTATAAAACTATAATTTATATTTACAACAAGTATTAATACACTGAATAAAGTCAAAATTAGAAAATCATAAAAACCTGTCATACACACTTTAAATACAAAAAGGACTAACCCTAAATGAAAAATGACAATACACTAAAGGTAAAAAAAAAAAAACTGCTAACTTAGCCAAAGTAACAATAAGTATTTATAATAAACAGAGTATAACAGTGACTGATCTGGTCTGTTTGTTGGTCTGGCAACTCAAAAGAAACAAAAGAAAAAGTATAATTCTGACTAATATTAACTATAAGTGTGCACCCACATTAGAACATTTGTGTCTAAATAAAAGTATCACATTAAACTTTGTGAAGCGTGATTTGTAATGAAATGAATATGAATTAAATGTAATTTGACCACCACAAGACGGAAAGAAAGAAAGAAAGAAAGAAAGAAAGAAAGAAAGAAAGAAAGAAAGAAAGAAAGAAAGAAAGAAAGAAAGAAAGAAAGAAAGAAAGAAAGAAAGAAAGAAAGACAAGTCACTAAACTACGATAAATGGTTGACATATACAACTATTTGAGTAATGATAAAAGCAAAACTGTTTGTGGGAGATGATTCAAAATAGCTGTCACTTTGAGTAAAACTGGACTGTATTTGGGAGTCTTTAAACAGATGATGAATTAATTAACTTTCCAGTGTGAGATGAAGCCTAAAATCTTCTGGGAAATCCTTTTGTCAAACAAGTCATGCCTGTGTTTCCTTGTTTACCCAGCAGCGTGACACGATGTTCATTTACAGCTGGGGTTAATCTGTAAAACCTGGTGAGGATCCTTCTTCCTGTGGGCATCTCATTATAGTTAAATGCTTATTAAAGTTAAAATCAAATGACCACCGTTCAAGTGGCTATCATTAGTAACAGTGATGCCAAAAGAGGCAAGAAAAAGGCTAAAAATAAGGGTTTTAGACAGGTGCCCTGCGGGACGCTATTTCATTTGGCTTTTTGTGGTTGGACGGATAAAGCACAACTTTTTTAGTTTTATCTCTGTGAGTCTCCAGTTTGGTAATGTTTTTTGGTTGGAACTGGGCACAATGAACATTTGGCATTGCGCAAAAGGGAACAGAGATGTGGAAGAGGGAGATAATTAATAATTCCAATTATAAAGTGGTGATTTGGCAGCACTGTTTCGCTGCAGTTTGCCAATAAAGCCCAAATGAACAGAGCACAGTGAGGTGAAAACCAACGCGGGTACAATGTTCTGCTAAATTAGTGAGCCTCAATAAAGTTAACAGAATACTAATAATGCAAATATAAATTAGTTCTTATCCCTAAAATAAGCTACATGGAACTGATCTACATCTGCAAACCACAGCTTTGGAAAAATATCAAGCATGAAAATGAATGAATAAGCTTTGTTTTGGTCTTGATTGGCTTCTAAACATACTTTTGGTCTCGTTTGAATTTTATTTTCTGCACCAAGTCAACAACACCATGCACGGTTTCTCTGGGCAGCGGCGTTGCAGTCTGTGTAGACCTGCTCGAGGGTTAGAGCGCCCTCTGCTGACAGCTTTACAACCAGCAAAGCAACCACGTATACGCACTTTGTTGTTGGGAAACCAATTTAACTGCAGTCGAGTCCGGTGGAGTTGTATGCACCGGTAAACTTTGCAGTCGACTTCCCATTTCTTTTCTGTTCCGTAATGACCTGGGGAAAATTGAAACGGAGTGATTTCTGAAAGCTATTGCACACGGTTACTGAAAGAAGCATGAAAAACACAACTCAAGGGATGTTTTTGATAAGGGAACAGAGCGAATTCTGCATGATATGTCCTCTTCAAGACGAGGCATTGGACTGACACCAAACAAAATCTGAGTAGCACATACAAAGCGTGTATAATTGGAGCCACGGATCGACGACACTGAAGGATGAAAGCGCTCAACTTGTGATCATACTGTGTTCATTATGGCCTCCACTGTCAAGCTGCCATGTGCACTCATATATCATCCCACGACAAGTCCAGTTATGTTCTCCCTCCTTTGTCAAATCATTTCCTCTTTTGTTAAAAATACATCAAAATTAGGTCAGACCGGCTCTTAAACCTTAAATATCGACTAAAACAATAACCAAGTTTGCATTGTCTTCTCTCTCAAGTCCAGACCTTTTTGTTGGCCCTCTCCAATCATGTTTAAACAATGTCTTGGACTCTATAATGAAGTATGATGAAGCCTAAGTAATGAGGTTGCATTGAGGGCCCCTTGCATAGCTTTTCCCCAGCCCTTTCGCATGGAGCCGTGACCTTTATAACTAGCAGAATTAATTGGGCTGGGCTAACCTTTTAGTGGCTGTAGCGGTAAAGTAGGACCAGCGTTCCCGGGTTGCCTCATTATACCAGACCAGATTTGGAGTCCGAGTGCTCCTTCCTATAGTTTGGGGAGGCACAGCAGCAGCGGCAGACAGCCCGAGTCAATGAAGACTGTTCTCGGTTTAAGGGCTAAAAGTGTTCCGCAGATAATGGGATAAAAATAGAGTTGGACTCATGTTTTGGGGACGACTGCTTTTATTTTAGCCTGAACAAAAAGCGTTTTAACTATTGAGCTCGGAGTTGAGTGTCGAGAACTTTATTTCACTGACCAGATGGAACAACTGCATATGTTTCTGAATAACTATGGGTAAAATCATACTTAGATTGTTTGATTTATACGATAGTTATTTAACATAATGTTTTAGTTAGATTGATATGCGAGCCGTCTGCCCTAAAGCAGGGGTGTCCAAACTTTTTCCATCGAGGGCCACATACTGAAATTTAGACCAAGCGGAGAGCCACAATTAAATTGTGAAACGTTCAAAAAAGTTGCATTAAAGCGCACTTTTAAAGTGCCACCACACCTAAATTCAGTCTCAATGCCTTAATATCAGGTCTGTCTCACTCCAAAATGTTAGTTATTTAGGTTATAATAGTAGAAAATCAGAAATTTGCCGTAAAAAGTATGTCATAGGACAATGTGGGCCAAATCACCAGGAAGCTTGAGGGCCAAGAAAAATTGATCTGCGGGCCGCTTTTGGCCCCCGGGCCTTAGTTTGGACATGCCTGCCCTAAAGGGAACATATTATGCCTGAGTAACTTTTTTGTGCTTTTATTCATGTTCCATCATTGAAAACATATCTGGAGTTGCTTTTTGCTTCATTCACGCTGTTTTGAGGGACGATGGTTAGAAAATGCTCTCCCCTCCGACTGTCAAAAACACTCCCTGCTGAACTCCCTCGATTGATGGCGTTTTACCGACTTACTCACTTATCCGAGAATCTTCTGCTGTTTTAAGTCTCTGAATCATCGCCAGACTCGTTCTGAGCATTTCTGTCTAAACACGATCATTACAAACCAACTGGCCCACTCGCATTTATTATTAATAAATTCTAATCCCAGTGTAAGCGCTCTGCAGCTGGTAGATGGCGCCTAAACTCAGTAAGCGCCAGGACAAACAGACACAGATCAGTTCATTGTGTTTTACTTTTTTTTAATATACTACTCTGGGTACTTTACAGCAGTGTTTTTCAACCTTTTTTGACTCATGGCACACTTTTTTAGTTGAAACGATTCTGTGGCACACTAGCTACTGAAAATAACAACAAATCGCACCTTTTAGAGCAAAAACATTTCAAATAAAATGAAGCTAATGTAGTTCATGACACTAAATTTGGCAATGGTGACTGTTTTGCTTTATATTTTTTGATTAGAAGTCGGCTCGGAATTCTCCAAAATGGTAAATATTCAATCCATGCGTGAATTTAACTCAAACTGGACATATTTTCAAGGCAAACCTGGCAATACCTGAAGGCACACCAGTGTTCCCCGGCGCACTGGTTGAAAATCAAGGCTTTAGAGCGTGTTTAATGGCTAATGGTAATATAAAAGTGCATTATATTTTTTTCCTTTAAAGACATCAAGATATACTGCATCCATTATTTGACAGAAATATAATAAATAAATTGATCCTTTACCTGGAAAATATGTTCCCTTTGAAAAAAAAAAACACTGGGATAGCGTGACAATAACTGCAGGAGCTCTATTCATGACAAAGACGGAAAGATCGTACAATTCAGCGCTACTTCCTTCCATTTAAAAATGTTATTCACTAATGACCACTTGACTGACGTGCATCTATGATAAATATTTCACAAAGATATTCTCACACCAAACCAAGTAACAATTAGAAATCACAAAAGACCATGACACTATACACCAGTGATTCTCAAACTTTTTCAGTCGCGACCCCGAAAATAAAAATAGTTCACATTCGCGACCCCCAAACACAACGCAAAGTGATAAATTAGCCTTATATCTAATGTCTGATTTTATTTTGAGAATATAGGCCTAGGAAAATGACATTTGCCAACAAACTAATTAACTAAAACTAATTAAAAAAAAAGGAATCTACATTTACCACTGCATTTGAAGGGTGTCAAGCCTTGTTTAACGCTATTGTACCAATTTTTCCCCATCATCTGGAGACACCTTGAAATCATTTTGCAACCCCCATTGTGGTCCCGACCCCTAGTTTGAGAACCACTGCTATACACTACTATAGCCGCCTCAGACTATCCATCTTTAGTTTCCACTTCCAGCTCCAGAAGGAGACATTTTCTGTTTCAAATCTTCTTTCAACTTCATCGAGAGTTTGCTTACATATCGTGTCAACAGTGATAATTGTGGTCATTAGTACAATATATTTCTGTTTATTAGCTGACTATAACATCATTAGCAAATGCACAAGGAGTGGAATAGCCTAATGAATCCGAATCCGAATCTGAAATACACGAACAAGGGAATAGCAGAATGATACACAGAATTGCAAATAAATCTATGTATGTTTATAATTGTGGGGTAATGTTGTTTATTCTGTATTGTTAACGTCCCAATTACTGTTGATGCTGAAGTGCAAAGTATGTGCACCTGAAGTGAGACAAAAAAATCGTCAGTAATTAGAGTAAACTCAAAATACACAACATAAAAGTTACGGTAAATTGACTACGCAGTGCTCCAGACATGCTAAACTTGGCAAAATCTGCTCATTATGCAGTTGAAAGCAGACTACATAAAGAAAGGCTGAGCTGTGTGGAATTAATCAAGAATTAATGATGGAAAATATAGTACAGATAGAAGAGTTCTCTGCTGTGCCAAACCGGGTAAAATGTAATTAATAGAAAAAAATTTGAAACATGAGTGGCTGCCGGACCACTGTATGGCCAGGTCAGTTTGTGTAGGCAAATGGAAAAAGTGGCCGGAGAAAGAGTTTAATTGGATTTCACTGAGTTCACCTTTGGACGAGATCACCACAGGGTTGAACAACAACCAGAAGCCTGTGTGATGGAAATGTGGGATATGCATCTGACAACATTTTTTAGGTCTTGTGTACTTTTTATCAGTTCTTTGTAGAATGACTCACTTAATTTGTCAAAGCTAATCTAATCTGACATTTTGTGTGTAACTCTCCAAAGGCCCGATATCTTTATTTGAGATAATAAAAACATGTCTGTAGTCTGATAATTGGTAAAAAAAAATGTATATTAGTCGACTAATTATTTAATAATAACAATGAATACCACATGTATAGTGCTTTTCATGACACTCAAAGGCGCTTCACATTGCATTACTCATTCTCTGAACATCTGCGACCAGCACCAGTCATTCACACACACTCCTTGCCGTCTTGCACGTCTAAGGACACAACGGCGTTTCCTCCTCCAGCCACCCCATTTCCTCCAATGATCTCCATCACCATGGATGTATTAAATGAACTGGATAAGGTACGCCCCCTCTGTCTGTGGTCCCAGATTGATTTGTGGTCGTGCGAGGTACTGCAGCCTCTTGGAACCAGCCTTTTTCTCAAATTGCACATTATAATTGCAGCCAGTACTGAATTATTATCGTATTTAAATAAAATAGAAGGAAATGTTCTTTTCTACCGTTTCTAAAATCACAGAAATTACCGTTTTTATATGAAGTGGGGGATTGTCGTCACGTGGCACCCTAAAGCAAAGATGGCAGCCTCCATATCAGGAAGTAAAACAAAGATGGCAGCCATCGTATCAGGAAGTAAAGCAAAGATGGCAGCCTCCATATCAGGAAGTAAAACAAAGATGGCAGCCTCCGTATCAGGAAGTAAAACAAAGATGGCAGGCTCCGTATCAGGAAGTAAATGCGGAAGTAAGAAACTTTTTTGGGGTCATGCGTCATGAGCTCACTCCATAGGGATAAACAGGACGGCCATCTTGGATTCATCTTCCAGGTTTTATTATAGTTCTATGGCCCCGACCTGCTTAGCCTGATGGTTAAGTTAAGCATTTTATTTAGATTGGACAATGGTTAAAAAGGAGAAGGTATGGAGGGAGTTAAAGAGCTGGGAGTGAATCATGAGTTGAACCTGCTGTTTTTTTATATTTTAGTTTAAATATTCCCGTTGAATTTCCCCAATGTGGGACAAATGAAGTTCCTTTTATGTTAAATAGTTGTTGCATACATTTTCAAGCTGTTGTTGACTTGTGAGTGCAGTTTGGGTCAGATACACGGTCAGATCATAAAGATATTAATTAATGTGCGTATGTGGGTATGTATATGTAAATATGTGTATGGGTATCTATGGGTATATGTATGTGTATATGTATGTACATGTATGTATATGCGTGTCTGTATATGTATATATGCGTATATATATGTGTGTGTGTGTGTGCATGTATATATGAATATATGCGCATCTAGATTTTTTTCTTTGTTGCTGTTTTTTTGTTGTTTTTTTCTACTTATTCCTGTTTTTGTTGTTTTTTTTTCTCTTCTCAGTTACTCTATTTTGTTATGTTATTCAATGTATATCCCCCATGCATTAATGAAAATAAAGTAACTTAAAAATAAATAAATAAATAAAGATATGACTAGTTTTGAGAGCTTAGTCTACCAAAAAAAAAAAATTCATGAGGCCTAAGTTTTAGTTTGATTTTGCCTATATTTTGGTTTGATATAATTACAAAAAGGGTTTGAAATATATCCGACATAAGGACCATTTGAATTAACCACAATCAATTACTGAGACCGTGGCTTCAAGGTTAGATTAGGTGAACTTGAGTACATTTTAGAGAAAGTAGAATATCTTGATCGCAGAGGAGGCCGACCCGAAGCCGACCGGATCCCTGAGCGCTCCTGAAGACTGCTGAGGGGATAATATGTCCCCACTGGCCTGGAACTGCCTGAACTCCCCACAGGCACCAGATTGACTGTAGGAGAAGAGAGTCCTGACACAAACCTATATTTCTATGTCATTTGAATGTGAGCCAGAGCTAACGACTAAAAATGTGACATAAAATGCTCAAAGGGAAGCTCTGAAGCAATAAAGTCTTGACCAAAAAGCAGAGATATAGCAGCAGTGGGCTAAGTCTGCGCAGCATCCCATCTCAGCTGATAAGACATGAGAGGAAGTGAGAGAACAACAGGGCTTTGGCCTTTGCTCGCACCAAAGAGGAGTAAATACCTTCAGGAGAGCCCTCTGTGTGAAGTGTCCAGCCTGACAGAAGAGATTTTTAGATGCTTTGGTTCGGTGTTTCAACTGTTTTGCCAGGGAATTAAGTTTTGCTTTTATTTTATTATGGTAAAGACATGTTGGTTACTTATTCTTCAAGGTAAAAATGTTCTTCCTCCACCTTACTCAAAGCAGTCTCCGTCCTGCATGATCAAACCATCTCATTGGGCCTCTTATGTACATTATCTAACATGAGTGGTCCCTCTGATACTCTTCGTCTAAAATGAAGAAAACAGGAACAAATCCAACTCTACTTCCTACTCGTGATCATTTGCAGGTGGAAATATCATGGTGCACAGTTTCACAGAGTGGTTTGCAGTTTTTGGATTTGATTTCTGAGTCTGACATTGTTTTCCAAGCTATCATCAAAAAGTATAACAAATAACTGTATAAAAAGTCAAACATATCTGTGACTTTACGGTCCTTAACCTCGTTCTTTGGGATAAGAGCCCCCACAACCATTTGAAAAAATACATTAATTTAAAATATACATTGTGCAGTATTTTTCCTAACGTTAGACAGATCTTTTTGGTTGTTTTGTTCATATCTTTACCGTTTTTTCCAGTCCCTCAACAGGCATCTGCATCTACTAAACTGATTTTAATGTCAATATGATTGCCACTAATTTACAATATTTGTTGGCAATATTACTGTAATTGCTTAAGTGTCTTGGTTTGCATACTGAATAATTACTTTCATATTTTGGTGAGCATGCAGAGCCATTTAAAGCTGAAACAAATGGCATTGTGTGGTTTCCTTTTGACTCGTGTCTAGGTTCATCTTTATTAAATTGTACTTTGGGATAGTTCATTTTAAAGCAGGTCAAACCTGGCGCTGTGTCTTTGTCCTGGAGTTTGGGTCATCGGTGATAAGAGGAGAGAGGCGGAGGCTGCCCTTTCCCTCTGAATCATCTTTAACCTGTTTGAAAGAGCAGAGCACACAGTCTATTGTCTGCATGGATCAATTGGACTGAGGGCGAGCCGACCTAAACACAGAGCATCTGCTGCTGGAGTGGACAACACGACGCTCATCAGATGTTTTAACGTTCTCGTGTCGTGTGGTTTTGCCCATCAGGTACACAATGTGACTTAAAGGGCCTATGACAGGTTGGACTACTCATTTCACTTAAATGCAGTTCAGATAAATATATTTCAAATTTTGCTAAAATACTTTACAAATTTGATTTTGCTTTAGCAATTTTTGAGGTTTTCTGTTTTACTTCCTGGTTGTAAATGATGACATCATGCTAGGAAATTACCATAGCAACCACACTGTACATTGGGCCAAATTCATCTAATGTCACAGATTTAACACATTTTTACAAATAAAAATACATGTGAACACCTTTTTTGGTTGAATTAATTAATAAGTGTGAAAAAAGTTGTCTCTTTTGTGTTAATCTTTGTCTCCCTAGTGTGATGTCATCAATCTGTTTGCTTCATGTAACTTTCTACAGATTTTTCAACTTTTCCTCACAAATGGCAACCTGATTGTTGTGAAACTTTGATTTATATCTACAACAGCTTTTAATACACCGAATAAAGACAAAATTAGAAAATCGTGAAAACCTGTCATACGCACTTTAAACACCGAAAAACAAGGGATCCAAACATGGAAGAATGCATTTCACTCAGTATGTGTTTGGAATACGGTAATGTCATGTGCGAAGTGCATTGCTCAAGGAAATAACGGCAAGAACAGGAAGGGAACCCATAAGCCTCTGGTTAGTGGAAAACACACTGATTGTGCCAACAAATTGACTCCCTGCTGTGTATAATACATGTTTATATGATGTAAATGAAAGGCCATAATTAACAGCGACGCCACATCATTTGAACACATTTAAAGAACATCATTTTGTTTTGAAATGTTAATTGCAAATGCAAGAGCCCCCCTCTTTTTTTTTTTTTTTTTTTTTTTAATCTCTATCTGCATTTTATGAAAAATTTCAGTGCAGTTTGAATTTTGTTGTAGTAGTATGTGTCATGCATTGGCCCAGAATGTTTGTGTAACACTAAACATACAATGTGGAAAGAATTGTCTGCCTGACTTGGCTCAAATGTATGCGTCATGTAAAAAACTAATGTCAAAAAATATTCTGTTTGACATTTAAAAGTTCTTCGTAAAGCATAACACATGTGCTGCTTGCTTTATAACTACACTGACCTTTGCTACGGAACTTTGTAAAAAGATAATCCTGATAATAGCATTAATGCATTCTACTGGAGGAGCGTCAGAAAATCCAAACACCCCAAACGCACAGACTCTGGCATCAGCGTTTTGTCGCCGGCTCAGCTCCTGATACAAACGATCCGTCTCCTGCTCTCACAGTTTTTCTGACACATTCACTTGGGTGGCACTTTCCCGGCAGCTGGCAGAAAACGGCGGCGTGCTTAAGCAGCGTACAGTGTTTAGTTCACAGAGTATTAACCAGGCTTATCCCAGCTACGTCTGATGAGCTCCTTATCCCCTCTCCACCCGCCTCCTGGATCTTTTTTTCAAGGGCAATTCCTGATTCGAGTAGACCTGTGCCAGCTAATCCTGCAGCATGCTATCCAAGACAATCACCAATTTAGCTAAGTACAGCCGCTGCATTGTAGCCCGTTAGTGTAAGTCCTCCTAAGAGCACTTTAGAAGGGGCTTGTCTCAGAATCACACACTTTTAACCTGGATTGACTCCTCATGTGAAGAAGATGATGGCTCTCAGTGTCTCCAGTTAGTGTTGGGTTAGAGATATCGACAATAAAGAAGGAACACGATACTGCCAAAATAAAAGTTAAAACTCTGCAGTGCCATCCTGGATACGGGTGTAATGTAAATTAACAATCTGTATAACAGTTTGTGGTATGAAGATCGAAATGCATGCTGTTTTTTTCATTATCAAAAAGTATGTACCAAATTCACCATAATTGTGGGTTTGCCGCTGGTGGAGTGGTTGAGGTAGTTGCCACCATATCGTTGTTAATGGTAAATTGTCACATTTTTAAAATATTGTGCTGCAGCTGTCCTGTTTGGTAAAGCCTTCAGGACAGAAAGCATAAATGTTACCATAGAACATGCCACAGCACACAGATAAGGACACAAACTTACTATTCTAATTGTTATTTGTCAGAAGTATAATTCGTTATGTCCACAACAGTCCCGCCTTCTCAGCAAGCAAAAACTACAAAAAACCCAGTGGAAAGAGGTAGAAACCTTGAGGAGAACCACAGTGAAGGAGAGATCCTCAGACGAACAGACTGCACATGGTCCATTTGGACTGAACCAGAAGCACTCGAGAGGGACAGAGGGCGGCTCATCTCGTCTGAAGAAAGATCAGCCTGAGGAATGTCCAGCCAGATGAGAAGCGTCAGGTCAGGATTGTAAGATGGGGCAGGGCATCTGAAATTGAAAGTTTATTTAGTTTCAATCATATTTCATCTCATAATATCTCATCGCTCATAAGTACATATGTTTTGCGTGATCAAAACACGCTGTGTGTCCAATTTATTACTTTTTAAACTATTTTAGGAGTAACTATTTTCTTTGACCTTCTTAACATAAACATACATCTTTAACATTCTTAACGTAGACATTGATTCTGATAACCTTCTAGAATAGACTCAATTTATTTTTAAATATAAATAAAGAATTACAAATTTTCATCTCTTTACTGACAGTATTCCACAGCTGAATCTCAACAAAAGATAAACATCTTTGTTTACGCCCTTTTCTGATTTTTGGCAAAATAAATTTACAATTATCTCTTAAATTGTATTTTGTTTTTATGAAGTCTATAGTATTTCTGAACTCCTGGGAGCGTATTTAGTTTAGCTTTAAACATTATTTGAAGTACTTTATAATCTTTAAAGGTCCCATATTCTGCTATTTTCCCCTTTACACAGTCTATTCTAAGGGCTTTGTTAATAAAATTTTGCGTTTTGTAATATCCATAACATAACAGTTTCCAAAAAACACCCATTTCTTGGACTGGCCCCCCTCCTTGCAAAAGCAAACGGCTCACTCTGAGATCTGACCCCCCCGAACAGAGAGCAGGCTGCCTCCCCCGCCCAACTCGTGCCGAAGCCTAGAGCGGAGATGGTGCGCATGCGCCGTGTGCTCCGGTAAACAGCGATACACAAACACTGAATAAACATTTTATCCGTCCTGACGGTGCGTCGTGCTGAGTCCTACGTCCTGGATCTGACCTGGAGTTTGACGTGCTCCAGGGCCTTGACGACGGACGTTGCCGTTTGGTAAATAACAAGCTAACTCTTCGATCTGTCGTATCCATCGTGTAATTACTGTGTAGCATTAGCATTAGCTGTTTTTATTCTGCGGCTGCGCGCTTCCCGGAGGCGTGGCTTAAACACTGCGTCATCCTAGTGAAGCGCGTCATCCTTGTGAGGAGCCCCCGTCTGCTGCTCAGCCGAGGGGGACGGAAAAGACAGTTCTCTAGCGAAAACATGCGGGAATCAATCAAAAAACCACTTTGGGCACAACATACGAGGCCCAAATAGCACTGTAGGAAGGTTAAAACCTCTGAAAAGTCGATTTTGCATGTTATGGGACCTTTAAATTCCATCACATTTGATTAAACAATTCATAAAACCCAACTTTATTTATCAGAGTATGGCTTGTTTCTGCAATAAAAGTATATCATTTATTGTGGTCTTAAATGTTAATACCCCACAGCTCTGTAGATGTAGAGCATCTAAAGTTCAGTCATCATTGGAGCAGCAGCAGCATCTGGAAGAGTAGCACTCCTCAGATTAAAGATAAATTGTAAATAAACTGTGGAGATGACATGAAAAGAAAGAAGAAACCTTGCAGCAGTTACCACATGCAAACTATTAGAAAAAGGTCTTTCCAGTCGAATCAAACAAAACACAACAGGAACCAAAACAAGCAGATATAAGCAAATAGAAATATTCCTTCTATAAGTAAGTTACTTTTTTAATACAGACAGGAAGGATTTTTAATTTGAAGTGCCATTTGTTTTTAATTATCTCCTTGTATTCTGGTAATCAAGACACCCAAAAAGCTAGCATCTCCTCTGACTTAGAAGAATGAGATTGTTTTGCTTTTTAGTGGGGCTTTTTACATGTGATTATTCATGGTTTTCTTTTATTTGTATTGTGATATTAATGCATCATCTCCTGTTCTGTGAAGCATTAAGAAATGACATTAAGTGTGTATGAAATGTGTTCTAAAAGTAAACTTGCCGTGCCTTGCTTTAAAAAACAGACCAGGAAAATCATTTCAAACACAGCTTTAATCTTGAAAAAAAAAAGGCCACGCTCCATGACTTCATGATCTCTACCGCGGTTTGACTCTTCTGCTTTTGTTTCCAGGTTGAGATTTGTAACCGAGCAGCTAATATGTATCTGTCCACTGAGCTCTGTTCCGAGTCTCCCTCTGCTTATTACTTCATTAGATGATTCATGCATGATTCATTTGTGGAACTGTAGTATTTTGCGGGGTTGACTGGGTAATTGCACAGTGAGATTGTCCTTGCAAACACAAAACTACACACTTTTTGCATGCTCTTTAAGCCCTAATCACTATTTGTCATTTCTAATTACATCATCGAGTGGCACGCTGATATTTTTCCCTTCATAAAATTCGGCACTTGCACCCGAACCTTGGAATCAATCCCCTACCGCTCAAATTGTATGCCAGCTTTTGTCAGTACAATCTAGTTTGAAGAAAGAAAGAAAAAAAAAAGTACAATTCTACTTTATATGCTAAAGATTTAGTCTAGGTAAGACTGCCTTATCTATATGCAAATTATAAGTTATCAACTTCAATAACTGTTGAACGAGGTGTCTCCAAACATGCTATTGGCTTCATTTGTCAGGCTGCCAGGGCGGCCTGCTTTTCAATGCAAAGTGTTCAATCTTGAAGTGATGGCAGCAAACACAGACAAATAGCGCGGGTAAAAATAAAATAGAGGAGAGTAGTTAAGCTTGCCACAGCAGCCAAAGCCATAATGAGTCGTATTTGTGGTTCCTGCTTCATCTTGATTGCAAATGATAAAGTCAAAAGCAAATGAAAAACACCTCTGCAAGGCTAATCGAAACCATTTTCCAGAACAATGTGAGGCAGTTCTATGTTACAAAAACGGTCAAGTGTGTCCTCAAGTGGCAAAAAGGAGTTCCACAAACCACCTGCAAAGACAAAACGCAGCAGGCGCAGTTTGGAAATAATGGCTGACATTTTGGTGTATGGACTTGGCCCACTTCATATTGTACAGCAGTTATTTCACGTGGCCCCGAGGCAGCTCTTTGTGCATGACTTATTACCAGAACCAAACATTTCAGGACCAAACTGCAGGTAAAACATGGCAACTGCTGTGAAGCTTAATGAGATTGTAACAAGTGGACAACGTTTTTTCTTTTTTTCCCTTTTCATTTTACCTTTGTAAGCCTCTCACTCACAGCAAACCAGCTTCTTGCTGCTCGAATCTTTTGTTGCACACATTCCTCCTTGTATTTTATTACATACAGTATAAACACGATGGGTTCACTTGCATTGGCTCAAACATTGCTTTAGAATAGCAAGTGTAACCGACGTCAAGTAGCGCATCACTTCTGGTTACAACTTACTTGCGTCTTGCGTCAATTTGCAAACTTTCTCCTGTTCCTCCGGCGCTGCTCAGGTTGTGGTTGATCTACTTTTGACGGAATTCAATTAGAACTGCAATTAAACAACCCGATTGACCCGTCAGATACATTTGCTCTGATGTAAACGGTCTGCTCAGCGGTCAGCGTTTTTTTTTCACCCCCGTTTCAACCTCTCTGCACTACTCTGAACCACCACCGGATGGCGAGCTAACCCAATCGCCGCATCGACACAGTAGGAACAAACAAACGCTTTCTTACACTCGGATACATCGCTGGATTATAACTTTGGCACTTATCATTAACCAATAACCCTGAGATGTATCAATCACTCATAAAACAAAACAATCGCACTCAACTTTGAACTGAAACTACTTGCAATATTTTTTTCTTTTTCATTCTTTTATTGTTATTATTAACTATATCTGACTGTTAATACATGCATTTATGAAACTATAATACACAGATTATTATCCTATGTCTTAATTTAACATAAACAACATTCCTTGAGCTCATTATGCATTCAGTACAATCATATTTGAAGCTAATTTTTTGTTTTGTGTTTTATTCGCACATTTTTGCTCCCTGCCGTGTCCAGTCGCACCTTAGCCTGCGGTGAGCTCCTTAGCCCCCAGTGCGTTACACAAGATAAAGTTAGATAAATGATATGAATGACATGTAGAAGGTTCCCTATTGCCCCCTTGAATAAAAACAAAAAAAATACATTTTACTATATTAAGTTTGTACGCAGATTCCTCAATGTAAAGTGGGGACACCTTTAAAGGGCTAACACTGTGTTATCTGGCAACACAATGTCACAGCTGACTGTATAATTGGTCCCTGCTCCGTACTCACTGTTTTCCTGGCAATGCTCATGGAAGTAGCTGAATTATGAGACCAATGCATCATGTATTTTTGTATTATTATTATTTTTTTGTGCCCAGAGGGTGAGAAAAACCTTCCTGTTTACTTTTTTTTTTTTGCAGTTCCCGTTTCAGGGACATTGTGGACTTGTATCCTAGACCACTAGAAGGAGAGGAGAGCTTTTATCTTCTGTATTTTAGTGATATTCTCAATACTGGAGGAGGCCTTGTATTCTGAGACCCAGGTTTTCACTGCAATACTTGTTTGAGCTACTCTTTTCTGATACGCTATGAGGTTATGAGGCCTTTTTACTGATTTTTTTTGCTGAAGATGGTGGCTGGAAGTATGATGTTTGTTTTCCTGGTTCTTTTATATAGAAATACACAAGTTTGGTGTCCAACCCTTGATCTCCTGGGTCGTTCAAACCATTTGAAGTGTAGCAGTGTATGTTTTTGTTTCCTTGTCAAATACTTGGTGCTTTCTTTTTCTCTGTAATGTCTGGGTAATATTGTTTGTCTCCCTGAAAAACAATTGTCTCTGCGTGTCATTAAAAGACAGTTGTGTTGTTAACGTCCCAGCATTTAAAGTACTCCCAATAATTTCCCACAATTCTGAACGTCGAGCTTTACAACCCTGTGATCAAACGTAGTTATATAAAAAGTATGCTCTTTCTATTATCTTTGTAATGTTCCCACAAATGTCATCCGTCTTGCATGTCTTCACTTGTTCCTTCATGTGATTTTCAAATGACAATAATAAAGCATTAAAGCAATACGAGTGAGAACTTTTTTTCTTCTTTTTTTACATCACCTTGTCTTGTTCTTGCAGGTTGAGTGTGGAGGTGTTGGGAAAGTGTCGCCAGCGCACACCTGCTGAGAGGAACCTGGCTGCCTATTCTTCCATCTGCCGGTTCGGAGAAAACCAGAAAAGAAATTTGTGACAAACGTCCAAAGGCAAAAGGGAGAGGGACTGATTTTCGCCGCCTCGTGTTTGTCTAAGGCACTCCAGGGCAAAACGCTTGAGATCCAGGGAGTCGTAGGTATGATTTTCGCTTTGAAAATCCTGTAGAGCTTATCTTGTCCTCTCTTCCACACCAAACGGCAACAGAATGAACATCTCTCCAGCCTGGCCTCTTATCTCCACTCAACTGCATACCGTCTCCCGACACTCGCTAAATTGAGCCACAATTCATTGAACGTGTTAACGGTTTCACTCCAAAATGTGATCCGAGATAGAACCATAGGAGAAAGTCGCTTGATACGTGTCTTGTGTAATATAATGTCTAGATTTTTACCCTCATGTGCAAAGAATAGACAGCAATATCATAAAAAAAAAACGTTATTATAGTACTCAGACAAAACCTGAAACTCAATCTAGACCTCCAGGACTAAACTAAGACTGGGACCAAACCAGGTCTCCATCAGGGCTAAGCTAAACATTTTGTGTTTTTGTGTGTGTTGAAACGCTGTCTATTTTCTTTATTGTATATGTTAGGGAAAACAAGTGTTGTCCCAACGAGTCCTAGAGTTGTAAGGAGAGGCAGGAGACTCTGGATGTGTGAGGCAGGAGAAGTTTATTTACCATCAGTCCGGACCCGGCGACTTCAATACTCCACACATTGTGCTAGTATTGGCTATTCAAGCCTGACTATGCTTCCACACACAGAAGTTTAAATAGTGGTAAACTATTTAAACTTCTGTGTATGCTATGCACTTCTCATTTTATCTTGGCCAGCTTGTCTCCAAGCTGGCCAAGATAAAATGAGAAGTGCATAGCATACCACTTCTGGCAGACGAGTCCACCATGGAATCTGATAATATTAGAGAAGGACAAATTCTGTAACACTGGGATGACACCCGTCGTAGATAGAGCTAACCACTCAGAAATGTCAACAATGGTGACCTTGTTAAGACTATGCACAAGATAGAATTTCTACAACAGTATGGAGAAAGCATTGCACTATTTTATATGACCAGATTATGAAGGTTTTACTTACAAAACCCACTGCGGGTCCAGGGGAGGTGCAGGTCTGCAGAAGGAATCCACAAGGAGCTGTTTGCGTGTAATTAGACAAGTGCTTTTCTGTATTACAGCGTGAATCCTCGTGTACCTGCGCTGTGGGAACATGCATGGATCTATTTATCAACAGAAGACCACATGGAAAAGCATATCACAATATTTTATAACATCATGTCAAAGTGCACATTACTCACAGGGAAATATCAGTTGCTGTGTTTGGCAAGAGGCCCATCATTATCATGTGTGAGAGTTATTGGTCTGAGAGCAACAGAGCACTGCAGATTGTTTTCGGCACTGAAATCCCACTGGACGTCAGAACTATGTGTATTTGGGCCTCAAAACTCCTGCCATGGACACATACATCTGGAGCATAATTCTGGTGGTGGGGAAGAAGGCCATCCCGAAGAAAATGGTGACACAAAATAAATAAAAAACACATTCAGACTTAATTTGAAAATGAACAAAACTGACAGACTGTGGACAAGATGGTACAATACGCCGAGGGATCGTTGGATGTCTTTTGTTTGCCTTTATATATTTTGTTTTCTCAAAGTTCTGTTTTCTGTTTATTCATTCATTCATTCATTCACTTTCTACCGCTTATTCCCGTTCCCGGGGTCGCGGGTGACTGGAGCCTATCCCAGTGACTTTGGGCCTTAGGCGGGGTACACCCTGGACAGTGGCCAACTCATCGCAGGGTTTTCTGTTTATTTACTTTTGCTTATACATTTAAAAACTGGAAGAAAAAAAACTAACAATTTTCTGAATACATTTGCTTCTAAAACAGGCAATTGTTTTGGAGATGACCAAATTTATGTGTAAAATTTAATAAAGAAACTGTGAACAGGAGCGAAGCTAAATGCGATTATTCCTGGTTTGTCCTGTGTTGTTCCTAATACACATGATTAGGTAATAATTTGCCAGGGACCGACAGATTATAGCACATTGCCAACTGCCTTGTTTACCTTTGCACAACTCCATAGAAACACGTAGCGGTTCAAACTGAAAAAAATCAATAGCATGAGGAAGATAAATGAAGTAAAGCGGCACAGCTGCTTAGACAATAATTTGGTTCTGCTTGTGCACGGACTTAAATTCCCAGCATGCTTCCCGCTCGTGTTATTAACAGAGGTTTGTCATGAGGCGCAAATAAAGCAATGGGAGAAATGAACGTGCTCAGTGCTGTGTAACGCACTGCATCACTGTAATTGAGCATTTGCAGCCAGCGCTCAAGAGGAATGGAGAATGTCCAGGCTGCTTTTGTTTCTCGTGCTGACTCATTTATACAGACGATATGTGTGTACCGGGCTTAAGGGGATAGGCCAGGATTTTGTGAAACATATTTTTGAGGTTTTATGCGAGATAATTTCGATTTAGAGCGCCAGACACAATGTGAATAGTAAAAGGGTAATTATCAAGCAGTTAACACGTTTTATATTTCCCCTAAATCGTTACTACCTCAGTCGGGACAGTTTTGACATGCAGTTACAGGTTCAGATCAAAGTGGGAGGACATTTCAGCACTCAAATGCAAATTCGATAGCCTCATTGTTTCATTATGAGATCATCCTTGAAAATGTCGTTCATTTCGTTTTACCATCAGAAGATATAAATATGAAGCATTATGTCCCATTTTAAAGGGGAAATATTGTGTTAAATCAGTCGTATACCTTGTTACAGGTGTTCCCTCATTATGTTTGAGTTCATCCCGCATTGTCCTTCAACTGAAGCTCAAGTGCTTAGGAAATTCCTGTTTTCACCTATCTCCTACTCCCTCCCATACCCCTGTACTTATCGGGATGATTTGATAGATTTAGGCTCCAAGTGATACATTCTAAAGGGTTTCCAAAAAAAAAACTAAAAAGTGAGAGAGAAAGAGATCCGTCATTTATTGTTGTTTTATTTTATTATGTTATCATACATACATACATCTAAACGGCCCCCACTGTGGAGTGTTTCAAGTCTTGTTTTGAAACTCACTTTTATTCTCTGGCTTTTAACAAACGTAAGTTGTGTTGTCTTTTGTATTTTTTGTTTATTTTATGTATTTATTCATGTATTGCTTGTGTTCTATGCTTTTGCTCTTTTGATTTTTTTGGTTTTATCATAGAATTAGTAATATTAACTGAGCATGTATTCTGCGTGTTTGTGTTTTGTGATTTTAATGCAACTTTTCCTGTTATGTAAAGCACTTTGAATTGCCTTGTGTATGAATTGTGCTCTACAAATAAACTTGCCTTGCCTTGCCTATTCCTTTTTTATTGTTTAGTATCAGGTTTCTGTGCAGCACTTTGGAAACCTTTTGTTTATGAAATGTGCTATGCAAATAAAGTGGGCCGGGTTGGATTCTTTAAGGCAAGCTCTAACACCTCACATTTACTGAAACAGTGCTCTTGAGGGATGCACTGTTTTACCATTGCATTCAATATGAAGTCATTAAGAGGATGAGGTTAAGTTTCCCAGCAGTATTTTTTATGTTTGTAATTCAAAACCCAGCTTTTCTTCTCTTTTCTTCAAATTGTCTGATAACAATAGACTTATGGAGAGTGCAGCGTGTCATACAGAGCAGTAAACAGCATGTTGGTGTGAACTGTACATATGGATGAACTCGCCCTGCCTGATGTCGAAATGTCAGAGTGAATAGTCATGGAGAATGTTAGTCTCTTCACTGTGGTTTTGCGTGAGAGTGTTTGCGTGTGTGTTGCTTGCTCTTAAACAAGCTACATTCTTATTATCGATCTCCACAGCTTTTGTTTGCTTGACATTTTGCACAAATGCATTTAACTCCTCTGCCGGCCTGCTCATACTCCTGTGTTTTACATTGTTCAACAGCGGCGGTATGAGGCCCGGAACAAGCTGCCTCCACGGACCAAGTTTTCACCTTATTCATACCAAGCTTTCAAGTCACCTTCAAGCTGGTAGTCCATTATAATTGTGGCTCAACACTGGCTTGCTCTCCAGTGATTTGTTTGGTTTAGTATTCCAACAGGCTTTCAGTCCACGATGGAGGCAGTTTAAACAAACTTGGCTGTGTTTATGGCTGTAGAGGTGCAGTCTGAGGCCATATACACTGATGTCAGGAAAACCATCCATATAAAAGGTTGCTGTCTGTTTTTCTAGTCTTCTAAAACACACACTTGGCACATTGCTAGTGTTCACATGCATTTTTCTGCATATGAACACCCCAAATCAACTTTGATTCATGTATACGTGCATACTTTTTGGGAGCATATACAGCTTATCAGGCGCAAAGAGGAACAGGATGAACTGCCAGTCAGCTCTCATCCAAAAATGTAATGTTGCATCGAATCAGACATTTTTATTTTCCAAGGCAAAAATTAGGTACTTAAAGAAATGTGGGTGGAAAGGGGCATAGGTGAATTAACGTTTAGTCAAATTGAGCTCATCCACCCCCTCTTAGTGTATACTCTGGGACAAACAGGAACACCTCCATGTGTAAAGCTATAGAAGCTCTGACTGATGCCCTCAGCCACTTCTTTCTCAGGGAACATCTTGTTGGGATATTAATTATGTCCTCTTGTTTTGAGCTCTTGCTGTTAATCAACATTTGATAGTTAAATTGATAAATACACGTTTCTCTCATAAACCGCTTGTACTAACCATTTTGTAACTTAACATTGCCGTTTCATCAGATGTTTCTTTCTGCAAAGACAAAACAGAAAGTATGAGCTGTTCTGATTAACACTTAACCAGTGAATCAATAACCTAACAACTTTCAAATGCCAACTCAACAACATATTGATTGTTGCTCTCTAGGGGAACCGTGGTTCATGGACAGAAAGATAATGCTGTCTAAAGCAGGGGTCTCAAACTCATTTTGATAGAGGGCCGAATTTTGTAAATCAGAGCTGGTCGAGGGCCACAACAGAGACAGACTTAAAACGCACTAAAATACATTTCCTTACTCACAAAATCTAGATATAGGAAATTTTAGTTTCCAGACGTTTTACATTTAACAGGCATATTTGGTATATTTTAGAATTTAGAAACGATAATAGTTTATAAGCCGCAAACTATTGATGACTACTGACTATTGTTGATATTCATTCATTCATTTTCTACCGCTTATTCTCGTTAGGAGTCGCGGGTGACTGGAGCCTATCCCAGTGACTTTGGGCCTTAGGTGGGGTACACCCTGGACAGTGGCCAACTCGTCGCAGCAAACACAGAGAGACAGAGACATTGACAGACAACCATTCACTCTCACATTCATTCACTACGGACTATTTAGAGTTCTCAATTAACCTACACAGTCATGTCTTTGGACGGTGGGAGGAGCCGGAGAACCCAGAGAGAACCCACGGTAACACGGGGAGGACATGCAGACTCCACCCAGAGAGATCATGTGATGTTGGGGTGGTCCGGGATCCAAACCCACGATCTCCTTATTGAGAGGCAGAAGCTCTAGCCGCTCTGCCACCGTGCACCCCTATTGTTGATATTAATTAAGTTTATACAAGCCCAGTAATTGCTGATACATGAAAGATATACGTTTTATCGGCGGGCCATTTATAATACCAATGAAAAATCATCTCAGGGGCCACCATAAATCGTCTTGAGGGCCGTATTTGGCCCCCGGGCCACGAGTTTGAGATGCCTAGTCTAAAGCATTATGTTAATCTACCAACATGGCTGTCTACATTAGATTAAGTGCAGTAGAAAAAGGCATAATCAAACAGTTGTTACAGTGCGCAGATTAAATAGACACTGTCATTAAACATACATGCAAAAGCCGGGGAAGAGCGTTGTTATTTTATCTCTATCTTTATACTGTATCTGTGGCCCGGTAACAGTACATGCAGAGAGACTCGAGTAATGCAAAATTCACCTCCCTCCTCCAAGGACATGAAATCCATCTCCATATTCAGAAGTTGAACCGTGCAGTCAGCGATACACCACTTCGCAATGAAGTCGCCTCAGTTCAGCTCACGCGACGATAAGTGCAGCGCGAGCAGAACACGCTTTAATTTGCCTTAGACATGTCCCCTTCATTCAAAACACTCAGCACGTCACCCCCTATCACCACCAAATATCATGGCACCCATACCTCGTCTTTGGTCTTTATGTCCCGGTTTGTAGCCTATATCTACATTCTTGGCCCTCAACGCTATCATAAAACATGAACGTTCCCCTATCACTCCACAATTGGCCGTTCAGCACATTTACAGAAAATAAGGCAGGCAGCTCCCTCGGCATGCAACACACTTCATACATGCTCTGACAGACATATCATAACAGGGTCCATGACAACACCAGTGCACCGAGTCGCTCTGAGGTGTTGCAATATTCACAGGTGAAAGTTTTAAATTAGCGGTTTTTCAATTCTGGAAATGCTACATCGACAAAAGTAGTGACTAGTTTCCATTCAGAACACCTGACTCAGTGCGTGGAAGTCTTTTGTGAGCTGGATGTGTGCTGTGGCTCTTCGGTGTTGCAGATTTGAGGGGGGATGGCTGGTTTGTGAGGCCCACTCTTTCAGATTGGCATAAATACAATCAATGTTTTCTACAAAATGTTTACACTTGAGCCATTTAAGAACAACAAAATCGATGTTAGTAGATGTATTTCTTGTTATTGTCTTGCTTTTCATATTAATATTATTTATTTTGACAGAGGTAACGATGACTTTTAATATCAAAGTGTACAATGATGATGATAAATAATTTGATAAATAATAGATAAGAGAACTTGTTTATTTGTTTATTGGTATATAACGCAAATTTCAAGAAGCAGGAGAATAAACATAAGGAAACAAGATAAATAATTATTTAAAAATGTACTTAAAATCTAACCAATCTAACTCAAATATTATACGTACTTTAATGTCTTTTTCATTACTTGTTTCAATAATTGACAGCATGTAATAATACAGTTTGTAATTACGTGGTAGCGTTATGGGTTACAGGGTAATCTTACATACTGTCACAGTCACGTCAACAGAATGGAAGTCGGGTCATGGATTACCTTCAGTGAGATAAATTATAGTACATCATTAGACTGAACCATTTAAACAAGCTGTCAGAAAAAGGTTTATTGCCATTGTCAGTGAACAAAATACACATACCAAGAACTTGCTTTGGCGGTGACAATTAATAAAATGAATAAAATAGTAGCAAAATATATAAAAGAAGGCATGCATAAAGTTAAGAATAAAATAAAATAGACTATATACAGATTATCTACAGTTGGCTAAACAGTAATACAAATGTGGCAGTGCAAATAGATAGCTGCTTGATTAAATTATTTTTTAAAGTGGCAGATGTTATGAAGTGTTCATGAGTCCAACGGCAGAGGGAAAGAAACTGTTCTTGTGTCGGGAGGTTCTGGTCCGGATGGACCGTAGCCTCCTGCCCGAGGGGAGGGGCTCAAATAGTCCATGTCCAGGTGAGAAGGGTCAGCTGTGATCCGACCTGCTCGTCCCCGAGTCCTGGAGACGTACAGGTCCTAGACAGATGGAAGGCTGCAGCCGATCACCTTCTCAGCAGAGGCACAATGTGCTGTAGTCTGTGTTTGTCCCTGGCTGTGGCTCCAGCGTACCACACGGTGATGGAGGAGGTGAGGATGGACCACACGGTGATGGAGGAGGTGAGGATGGACTCGAGGATGATGGCCGTGTAGAACTGCACCATCATCTGCGCCGGCAGTTTGTCTTTCCTCTGCTGGGCCTTCTTGATGATGGAGCTGATGGTCGGCTCCCACTTGAGGTCCTGAGTGATGGTGGTGCCGAGGAAGCGGAAAGAGTCCACGGTGGTGATGGGAGAGTCTGTCAGGGCGAGGGGGGGCAGGGGGGCTGAGACTTTCCTGAAGTCCACGATCATCTCCACTGTCTTCTGGGCGTTTAGCTCCAGGTTGTTGTCGCTGCACCAGGACACCAGCTGGTTCACCTCCCTCCTAAAGACAGACTCATCGCCGTCCGAGATGAGTCCGGTGAGGATGGTGTCGTCTGCAAACTTGATCAGTTTTGCAGTTGTGGCTGGAGGTGCAGCAGTTGCTGAACAGGTAGAAGAGCAGAGGAGAAAGTACACAGTCCTGTGGACATTCTTTCCCAGCCGCACGCACTGGCTCCGGTCCGTCAGAAAGTCAATGATCCACCTGCAGATGGAGTCGGGCCCGTTGAGCTGAGAGAGCTTGTCCTGGAGCAGAGCAGGGAGGGTGGTGTTGAATGCAGAGCTGAAGTCCACAAACAGGATCTTGGCGCCTACAGAGCCAACAGATATGTTGGCTCTGTAGGGTGGAGGAGGTGAAGGACTTGAGGAAGGACTTGAGGAAGGGGAGGAAGGGCAGGATCAGGCGCTGAAATGACTTAATGACTACAAGTGTCAGCGCCACAGACCTGAAGTCATTAAGTCCAGTGATCAGGGGCTTCTTTGGGACAGGGACGATGATGGACCACTTGAAACATGACAAAAGAATTAGGATGAATTCTGAAGTGTATCGAGCAATACTATCTGCTAATAGTCAGCCAAATTAATTGAATCTCATTGGACAGCACTTCACAGCGCAGACGGACAATCACCCAAAGCATACTGCAAAAGCAACTAGCGTTTTAAAGGCAAAGAAGCGGAATGTTACAATGGCCAAATCATTCACCTGACCTCCACCGATTGAGCCTGAGAAATACTGGCTGCTGAAAAAACAGTGGTTGCCCGGTGTCCCACCATTACCATGTATTTTGGGACAGTCCTACTGCTCAGATATATTACCGTGAGATTGTGTACTGTTTCACTCAATTTCAGTATTATGTATCTGGGCTTCAAAACTTCTGCCATGGACACAAGAACCTACTTCTGGCAGCAAGAAAGAAGGCCAGTGTGACGCAACCTGCATCAGCAATCAAGGACTGGACAAAAATTATATCTGACATTAAAAAAATGAAAAAACCATTACTTTCTGACTTATTTTGAAAATTGACACACTGTACTACACACACACACACAAACACACACACACACACACACACACACCTGTTTTGTGCAGCACATTCACAAGATCATAATGAAACGTTATATTGTAAAATAACATAGTTTGGAGATAATGCAAACCAGCTCGAGCACGGCCAAAATCTCACTCCAAGGTTTGAAGAAAAGTTGGCAGCCCTGCATTTGTCTTTTGTAAGTTTTTAACATGTTAGTGACATCCACCTGCAGCTCACTGTTCACTGCATGATCTTTAAGGATTTATTAATTTTAGTGTGACTCTGCAAAAACTCTATAGCTATTTAATTCCACGGGAAGTACTCAGTAAAACAAAGAGCTAGCCCTTTAAACCAATAGCTACCTGAAATTCTGTGCAGCTTATTTTGTAAACCTCTCCAAAACAAACAATAAATATCATACCATGAAATTAATCTCATGATATCATACTGTCAGATTTAGATACTTTTACATCCCGACTGTTTAACTTCCTAAAAAGCCCAGAGACCAAACTCCACATTCAGATCATTCCCATCGTTCTTCCACTTGATCTTTTCCTCGCAGTCGATGCCTGAGCAATTAACTAGGCATTTGTAGTTCTTTATTGTCGACTTGGCAGCTGCCTCCAGTCTGCTCATTTCCTCCTGAGAGCCGACTGCCCTCTCCCCAGACGCCTTCATTGATTACAGCCGCTGATAGGCCTGAGCCATCGGGGAGCCCATTCTATACGAGAGGCACGCTGTCTGTTCCCCTGAGCGCTGAACTCACATCCACAAGGTTACAGCAAGTGTGTGCTATTCTGCGTTTCAATAATATAAGTCACTCAAATACAAGCACAACCCCATTTGAAGTTGAACACTATTAGATGTGTTTGCCATTAGACTCGTTCTATAACTGAAGATTGGATTGTTGAATTGTGTCAAAGCTTCACTGCTCTGTACATTGCGTTGTACACAAAGGCCGGTGGTTTTATGGGGCACTGCTATGAACTCCACCAAGTTATTACACTTTTTTTTTGTTCGTATAAATATAATGGTGTTAGGTGTTTGATTGCAGCAAAGCCACACTGAATTTGGTCAAATGTTGTTTTTACGGTATATAACATTGTTTTCCATTGTAGAAATGTCGAGCTTCACATGCCAACTCCTTAGATTGAGTATGACTTTTGGATGGAAGTCGAAATCGTCTCAGTTTGTAAAGCTTTGTCCAGATGACAACATTTGAAACTTTTTCTATGATGGATCTCTTCTGGGCAATTAGGGGAAAACACTAAATTGTTTTCCTCTTTTCCCCCTCTTGTTACAGGCTTTGAGCTCGGACTTTCAGTTGGCCATTTGTTTGTAAAATGGCAAGCTCATTATCCTACTGAGTACTTCCAGTCCAATTCTGTCTCTCAGGCGGATGTCACTGACAACATGTAAAATGAGATGAATACTTCTCCAGCAACACTTCTGTTTTGATGAAAGTGTTTGTGGGTCAGTGCTAATGCTAATTTTGAAGCACAATAAAGATTGAAAAAGTAATATATAAATAGAAACAATCAGTCACTCTTTACTTTACATTTTAACTACATATTTATTTATATTTTATGTTTTAATAAAAGTTAGCATTCGCTGTGAGAAATGGTTAGCATAGCCAACTGCTGCTGTGAGTCCATAGTACACAATGCTGGTTAAGAAAATACAATGGGTGAATCATGTTTATTATTATTATTATTATTATTATTATTATTATTATTATTATTATTATTAATAATAATAATAATAATAATAATAATAATAATAATAATAATTATAATTAATAATAATACATCAAACTTGTATAGCGCTTTTTTGGACACTCAAAGACGCTTTACATAAACAGACAAAACAGACAAAACAACATAAATTTACACAAAAGCCAGTTTGAATGATGGAAATATTTATATATATATTTTTTCTACTTTAAACATGCTCATTTATCAAGTTTGTCTCATGATTTAGGTGTAAAAAATGTAAAAATAAAATGAACCTCTGTAGCTGATTCTGTTTGCCCTGGCACTTACTGAGTTTAGGCGCCATCTACTGGCTGCATAGTGCTTCCACAAGCTTAAACATGAGTTAATAATAAATGCGAGCTAGTTTGTAGTGATCGTGTTTAGACGGCAGAAAGGCTCAGAATGAGTCTGGCAATGATTGAAGGACTTCAAACAGCAGAAGTGATGTCTAAAATCAGAAAAAAACGTGATTGATTGAGGGAGTTCAGCAGTGAGTGTTTTTGATGGTTGTAGAGGAGAGAATGTCCTAACCAGCATTCCTTAAAATAGCAAGCTAAATACAACTCCAGATATGTTTATGATGACGGAACATTGTATGAACATGATTAAATGCTCAAAAAAGTCACTATATGTGTCGTTTAAGAAATAAAAAAATATTATTGTGATCATTTTAGAGCAAAAGTAAGTATCTTTAAAGACATATATAATCCGAAAAACATCTAAACGAAAAGTTTTGTTTTTTAATAAGGCTGCTTTCGCAACTTTATTTTGTCATGTAGAAAGTTTCATTTCAGAAAGCTTGTCACAAACTTGAAGAATAGCAGCGTGTTAGACGATGAAAGAAAATGAAAGATTTCACTGTTTGGCCAAGGTCTCAGTAATCTTGAATAATCATTAAATTGTGTTTTTTATCCTCTCACAATAATAGAAACACCAGCACTTTGATGCAGATGTCATCTCACTGCTTAGAGTAATGTTTTCCTACAAACCTTCACCCTTTAACACACACACACATGCACACACATTTTCCAGCTCTCTCTGCTGATTCCCCTCCACTGCCTCCACCTCGTCTCCACCTCCACATTTCCCTTGCTATTATTACGGCCGCATTAATCGCTGGTGTGTAATTGTTATGATCCTCTTCCGTCGTAACACAGACGGACGTGTCATTATTAAACTCCTGTACAGTGTGGCAGATCCAGGTTAGCGAGAGGGAGAAACAAAGGGAGAGAGCGTGGGGTTCATTAGAGAGGTGTAAATCCGTTTCTCCATTTGCCCGCTGCTTACATTACCTGATCTCTGCGCATAAATTAGTGCTTTGGCCGATAATGGGCTATCACTATTCAACCTGCTGCCAGATAAGTCCTCGGAGTATTTAAGGAGAGCTACAAAGACAAATCAATTGAAATCTACAGTCAAACTGGAAATAAGTATGCTTGAGGACAAACTTTTAATACAAATTTGAACATTGGGATTTACATACAATGTTAAGTTTTATTTTTATTTGACTTTTTTTTGTTGTTGTGTTCTATGCTGATTGTTTTGTAATTTTTTAACGATCTTCATTTGTCTCTCTGTATTATTTTATTCATTATTTGTTTCTATTTAGTCTTCTTTTATTTGTTTGTTGTGGTTGCTCTTTGTGCTTGTGTTTATTGTTCCCCCATGTTGTTACTTGATGGTTTATTTTACCAATTTTTCAATCGCTTTGGCACATTTTCTGAAATTTTACAAAAATGAACCAGGTCATTTTCCAAATTTTGCAACACAGTTCAGATGTTTCAAGAATCTAACTTTGCGAACAAAACTCTTGTAACTCTTGTAAAAAGAACATGTTTTGGTTAAAATGTGAACATCAGATTTATAAACGTATTTAACCATCATAAAGACAGAATGCACTTAGACGTGAGCTGTGAGGGGTTGGAGGCCTATTAGACTTACATAGTCTTACATTGTAAAGTGTATAGATTAGAATATTACACAAACAATGTGTGTAACAAAAAAAGCCTATTATAAATGTTTGACTATTTAGCATCGGAAATCAGAACTGTTCCAGATTTGGAAAACAGAGTCTTCGTACTTGGTTTTCACAAATCTTTTCTTTGTGCTTTGTATAGTCTGACTATAAACTCCTCCTGTGTGTTCTGTTGTGTCTCTGTGTTTTTGGTCAAAGGACCTGGATCACAGCGTGCAGAGGTGGACAGACTGTAGTTTGCAAAGAGAGTGTTATAATTGCAATATGAGTTTAAATATTTCAGAATTGTGTTTTAGGTACTGCAAGAAGTGTTTTGTAGTTTTGTTAAGGGTTGGAAATGTATTTACGGTTGAGCCAATATGAGCTGAGTGTTTGAACTTTGAACTTTATTGGTTTCATTTCAATATGAGCTCGCACCACAAATCAATAAAATGCAGTTTCTAATCAGTAAAAACAGTATGACAATATTAATAAGTAGATAAGTAAACAAGTATTTAAATTACTACCACTAAATGACACTCGCGCAACACTTATCAGTCTGACACTTCAGCTCAGAGTTCTGTGATGAGTTTGTTTGCTCCCTGAGTGGCAAGTTTTGGAATGTGTGCAGAAATGCTGTCATTAGTGTCAATGTGGGGAAAAAAAAAACATTTTAAAGCCTAGTAGAGTTTTATAGATCATGTTTGCCATGCTTATGTTGTCAGTAAGAAAATGTAATGCCGCGTCATCATAGGTCTTAGTTCTTGATGCTGAGACGTGATTGGTCCAATAATACTTCCTTTTCTAATTCTTTTTATCTTCATTTTCATATAATTAGATTTGTCCATTATCCTAACTTTTAGGAAAGATTACAGAGAAATCACATCACTTGCATCATTTCCCCACAGAAACAGCAGCATACACAAGTTGTCAAAAATGCAATAGAATTAATTGACAACATCTTCTATCTTTAATCAGTCGAAGCTTACAACACAAATGTAAATGCAGCTGTTATGCATGCAATGAGAGATGTAACATAGACTTTTCTATTTTAGGATTAGGGTTGGGTTATTCCAGCAGATCCATAGGTTATAATTTGCTCATGGCACGTACTGTACAGGGTGCACGGTGGCAGAGCGGCTAGAGCTTCTGCCTCTCAATAAGGAGATCGTGGGTTCGAATCCCGCACCACCCCAACATCGTGGTTTCGAATTCTGAACCACCCCAACATCACACGATCTCTCTGGGTGGAGTCTGCATGTCCTCCCCGTGTTACCGTGGGTTCTCTCCGGGTTCTCCGGCTTCCTCCCACCGTCCAAAGACATGACTGTACAGGTTAATTGAGAACTCTAAATTGCCCCTAGTGAATGGATGTGAGAGTGAATGGTTGTCTGTCCTTGTCTGTCTCTCTGTGTCAGCCCTGCGACGAGTTGGCCACTGTCCAGGGTGTACCCCGCCTAAGGCCCAAAGTCACTGGGATAGGCTCCAGTCACCCGCGACCCCTAACGGGAATAAGCGGTAGAAAATGAATGAATGAACGTACTGTACATGTGCATTGCTTGTTCTGTAGATATCATGCCAGAATAACATGCATTTCCATTTGCTCTGGCCTCTATAACATGCCCAGACAGCCCATACATCTCTGTACTGTGAGTTGGTGTGAGGTCCGGTCGGTGTGAGCAGAGTGGGAGGTCGCCCCGCTTGTGCCTCAGAGTTGTTCATCTCTGGAGCTGGTCCGCTGCACAGCCCCATTTGTAGCATCAGCTGTCTGAATGCACTGCTTGTTAGCCGCTGCAGGCTGCTGAGCCCGGTGCAGTGCGAAGGGGAGGCAGCGGGCCCCACCGGCAACAGTGGCATGACTTTAATGATCACAGAAGTCGGGGTGGACACTGGACACTGCCATGGAGACCGAGACAGATGTGAAGAGAGAGAAAGGCTGTGTAATGCACGTGTGCCATTAAAAACACAGCAATGACAACTGTTATTAATGCTGTTAAATCTGCACAATATAGCTTTGCTGGTGGGTGTGTGCTACTAGCTTGTCTCCATGGAGATGTCACAGCTTTTTGAACAACCTTTGAATGTTCCACTATATATCTTTGGAGATCAATCACTTTAACCTTAACAACGACTGAAAACCACACAGGACTTTCTACCATTCAGGCGTTCCACGATCATTTCATCATTAGAATGGGGATTTGGATGGGAATTTTTAACAATAGAAGAAAAAAAAATAAAAATAAAAAATTACAAATATCAAAGTTCTACCAGATAGGCATCATGGTTCTGTCTTACGAGAATGTGCAACTCTGCGCTGCAAACGATCAAACCAAGGTGGTGGCTGCCAATCTGAAAAGCCTCAACTGTCATCACAGAACCCCTAATGTTCACTCATACATAATCAAGTTAAGTGTGGAGGGTCTTGTCCATAGAACTATAATAAAACCTGGAAGATGAATCCAAAATGGCCGCCCTGTTTATCCCTATGGAGTGTGCTCATTGGCGCATGACCCCAAAAAAGTTTCTTACTTTCGCATTTACTTCCTGATACGGAGGCTGACATCTTTGTTTTACTTCCTGATACGGAGGCTGCCATCTTTGTTTTACTTCCTGATACAGTGGCTGACATCTTTGTTTTACTTCCTGATACGGAGGCTGCCATCTTTGCTTTAGGGCGCCACGTGACGACAATCCCCCACTTCATATAAAAACAGTAATTTCTGTGATTTTAGAAACGGTAGAAAAGAACATTTCCTTCTATTTTATTTAAACACCGATGATAATAATTCAGTACTGTCTGCAATTATAATTTTAGAAAAAGGCTGGTTCCAAGAGGCTGCAGTACCTCGCACGGCCACTAATCAATCTGGGACCACAGACAGAGGGGGCGTACCTTATCCAGTTCTTTTAATACATCCATGGTCTTGTCAAAGGTCACAGTGCACGATGGTCAGACTTAGATCAAACCTCCAATCCATATTTGTCTGGATAGAATGAACTGCAATATCTGTTTTTAGGTTGGATTTGGCACATTGAGAAGCTGCTACCCACTACTACCATTTATCAACTAAAAAAAAAAGAAAATACACTTTTTAACCATCAGCCTTGCCACTCACTAAAAAACTATAATACAAAGAACTTTTTGGTTGTGTTTTTTTATTGAATAGTCAACCATGGCGCCCCAGAGAGTGTCAGAACTCTCTCATAAAAGCAGGAACTTAAATCTTACATTGAGAATGCCTATCGGCGCTGGGGTCTCCAGTGAGAGACCAGAGGCTGCGTTTGAATACAGCCCTATAAAGCTTTCTCTCAAATCAGAATGAGAAATGATTTGGCATGTTTCAGCTCCTTCACAAAAACAACCTCTGATGAGTTTTATTGAAATGTTGAAGGGCCTTGTCAGTTTCTGTTGGCGCCGGCTCAGAGTGAGTGAGTGGGTGAGCGGAGGCCTTTTTAGTTTGATAAAGTCAAATCTATCACTGTGTGTGGCTATTGTTTTCAGCTTCATGAGTCAACCCTCAGCTCAGGAGGACTTAAGTTCACAGTTTGGCCATTTGCTGGACTATGTATAGTTTTCCTGTATTATATGAAACTGAATACACATTTGTTGGGTTGTCATTAATCTATACACTGATACAAAACAATACTAAACTATTATCGAAACTATTATATATATATATACTCAAATAGCAACAAATGAGAAAGAACAACTACAAATGTGTACAATATATCTTTCTTATGTTACGTTTAATGTCATGTTTTGTCCCAGGGCTCCAAGGGAAGTGTAATTGATTATACAAGCTCAGTTGCTTGAGTTGACAATTTTGTAATCAGTAGACTTTTTTTTATAACATAAATGAAGATAGTACTAAATCATTCAGGCCATTTAGTTTTCTCAAAGAACATGTTGAAAAACTAGGGGTGTAGCCCAGGCTAAAATCCCCCCAGTTTTCAATTTCTCACCCAGTTACCAGTCCTGTTACCAGTCCTTTAATTAATAAGTCAATCACATGACCTGTGACAATGTAGAGAGGGAAAATATCTGGTGTCCAAACTCGCTCCCAGTCAGTTGTGTGGAAGGAGAGCTTGGAATACCACCTGCACAGAACACAGAACCAGCTAAACTTTGGGGACTTATTGAGGACTAAACATGCCATCTGTGCCTATAATGAAACAAGTTGGCAAGGTGCCCTTTAATTGAGTTTAACTGGAGGTTTTTGAAAGAAAGGCCAGGAGTCAGAGGATCGTCCAGTGCACCCGTGTTACCGCCGGGCGAGTATAGGAGCCTGCTTTTGTTTCCCTTTCATACCACTCCCTCCAAACATCTACACAATAACGCGTTTTTCCATCTATTCACAATCATTAACCGGACATCTTGCAGTGTAAATCGACATGTTAATAGCAAGAAACATAAACTCGAACCACACACGCTGGACATTGAACATTCTTTTCCTTTTGGGGTTAAATTGCATCTGGATCCAGATCAGGACCAAGTTGTGCACAAACTCACACCTCTATCAATGTGAATATTCTGGGTTATTCGTTTTGTTTTTGTGTTCCTTTGTTGTCATATTCAATTCAATGTATGGTACCACCAAATCTACTTACCGAGTCTGCTGCCTCTGTACATGGTATTTATTGTAATCCCACATTTATAACAAAGCGGTAGCCAAATACCCAGTACATGTTATTTGGAAATGTACTTTCAAACACAATTCAAAGTCGTCTTACTCACTCTGTTGGTGAGTCTTGATCATGACCAATCTGCGTTAACAAGTAGAGGTCTTTTAATCTATTCTAATCTAGTCTTTGGGCTGCTAACTTAATCGAAAGCAAAATGCACAGCACCACAGAGTTGGACGCAAAACTCACCTCGTTGAAATGTACTGTGATAAAACCAAGGTTAAAGGTGTTTTATTCTTGGTGTAATCACCTTCAATAACCTTCAAACTATGTGGTGCCGTACAAATCGTAATGTGAATGTATACAGCACTTTCACATTCTCTATGGGTTCTCTTCATACCATTGGATTTTAAAATGAGAGAACCAGCTGTTTTAAAAATACTTTGCCTGTGGCCTCAAGTTGTTGTCATTTTCAAGGATGGTAGACGATAAACACAACATGATATTCACAAAGTTCAAGGTTTGATCTTAAGAATACATGCCTGTATTTACTGCCTCTCCCTCTCAACTCTTTTTGTTTCCATAGTTTTGAATATTAACTGACAAAAGCATCAAGCAGTTCCTTTCAAAGGTCAAAACAACATTATAATGCACGTCCATTGGCAGAAATGTTTTTCAGGGGGCGTTGTGTCAGATGTGTGAATTTCGACAAGCGGCGAACAGGATAACTTTGAAATCTCCATGCCGTGTTTTTGTGCCTCGAGCAACGGTGCACCTCACAGCAGTTTCCTTCCACGGACCTAATGTTGGTGATCGGAAGAACAATGCACAACAGGAACGAGGTACAATTTTGAACAGACTCTTTTACAGTATATGGCTTGTGCTAGAAAACTATTGTTAGTAATGACATTTATGGCTCTTGAACTGCAGTAAACTGACAGGGAACTCTTGGCTTTTCTCTGCTGGTGGAGCCATTATGTCCAGGCTATTATAGCTTCACTATTGTGCTTTAAATGCTTTTATGAGATGAGACATGAAATTGGGTTCAAGCGAAGAGCAAGATAAGACGAGGTTTTGACATAATTGATAATAAAGAAATTGTGCCATTCAATTCCAATTCCACACATTTATTTTATTGTACTGTCATTGTAGCATTACTTTTTAGAACACTGTCGAAAATAAGACTAAGAATAGGGTACAAACATGTTCTCTTAGGTACAGTTTTGAGTAATGTACCCTCGATGTGTCACATTGAACCCAAATATACATATATGTCCCTTTTCCTGTCTGAAATGGAACATTTATGTACCCAATGATAAAAGGTACATATTTGTACCAGTGAAATTTGGATGTAAAGAAATGAATAGATCTAGCTTATCCAGTTTTATGCTCTTATTGAAACACAATTTTACATCATTTTAGGGGTACATTGTGTTTACCCTTGAGGGTACTGCCCCAGCGACAAGCTGTTGTACCCTTTAAGGTACAGATTTTACACTTTATTTCTAACAGTTAACTACAGCTTCTCAAGAGGTGTAACCGAGCAAAGTTTACCTTATTGTCCAAGAAATTGAGAATTTCCCACACTTTTGAGGAAATTTTTTTGTGAGATCTTGTGGCATGAGATTTTGTCCTATTCCTAGCAGTAATAGCATTAAATACTGAGACTGTTGTGAAATCATCTCACTAGATTGCAAAGTATTCTGAATGATAGTCACTGTACACTACAGCCTTATTCAGAATGGATTAGTTTCACCTAGGGAAGTCTGAAAATTTAAATTACCCTTCGATTTTTGTGACCATTTGCACGGGAAAAACAATGTTAGTAATCCACTTGTTTTTACAGACTTTAATCCGAATGGAAATGGAGTCGTTCTTCTCGTTGTTGCAATCAGAATGACAAACAGCCAGAACCTCTCTCTTGTAATCCATTCACACTGATACACAAACGTTGCACCTAAAGCACCTAAATCTTCCCCCAAAAAAGCCTCTCTTTCACAAGTTTCTGAGCCCAGAGTGTCACGGACCGTCACGGTAAAGCTAACAAACATTACTATGCTAACAGCATACTGCCTGCTTTTCTCGTAGGATAAAACGCTCCATAGATCCATAGATACAAAGAAAGTGTTGTGGTTGCATTTTTACCCGAATAGATGCTTTTACAATATATCTGTACCAGGGAAACACAGATTTTACATTATTACATTCAAAAAATCAGGTACATGAACTAGTTCTGTTTTTCACGCTTAAAAACAGTAGAAATCAGGTACAACCCCTTTAATGTAGTCCAAACTGTAAACAATCGCATGGGATTAAAACTGCCTGGTGACCTCTGAGTTTGCTAAAATACAGTCGGGAATGTTTACAGACATTTTCACAGACATGACACAGTATGATTCACACGGGACTAAAAACAGACGACATTCGTAATTATTACAACTTAAAGAGGCAGGAGAGGCGTGCAACCAAAATCTTGAGCTTGGTTTGGTCTTTGGTCTTGAGTACAGCTGGGGGATTATCATATTGTGCAGACGGACAGGAGAAGTGGAGAAACCAAAGGAGCCTCGACCAAAAACGAGTAAAGACATGCAACAATTATACTGTTTGGAAATTGAACCCAACCTCTGCATGCAAAAATTAGCATAAAAACATTCAACAGAGATCTAAGATTTTGGTCCTTACCAATCCAAATTTGATGGATGTCTCTGTATGAAACAAAAAGCTTGTGTATTAAAGTGCCCGTGACAGGTTGGACAACTCATTTAACTAAAATGCAGTTAAGATAAATATATTTCAAGTTTTGCTAAAATTCTTTACAAATGTTAGCCTGGTTTAGCAGTTTTGTACGTTTTAATTTCACTTCCTGGTTGTAAACGATGACATCACACTAGGAAATTACCATAGCAACCACACTGTACACCGGGCTAAAACTCATCTAATGTCATCAATTCTTTTACCTGACAAATAAAAATATATTTCAACTTATTTATTTGGTTGGATTTATGTTTAAAGGGTCAAAAAAGCTGTTTATTTTGTGTAAATTATGTATTAAGTTTGTCTCCCCACTGTGATGTCATCAGTTTGTTTACTTCCTGTAATTTTCAACATATTTTTCAACTTTTCTCCACAAACAGCGACCTTATTGGTGTAAAAGTATAATTTATATTTACAAGAGGTATTAATACACTGAATAAAGTCAAAATTAGAAAATCATAAAAACCTGTCATACGCACTTTTGTGGTGGATAAAGAGGACATAGATATTATGAAAAATTTACACTGGATGTCTCCTGAAACACAATAGCAGCTTACAACCAAAGCGTGAGTAAGCAGTAAAGAAATCAATTCAAATTATAAGCTTTGAATGGGGTTTAAAGGGGCCTGTTCCCAATTTGTTGCATGTAAAATCTGTTTTGCCACAGTGCAGATATATTGGAAAAGCGATACATGTGGACTGCTACAAAGAGTTTAAAATGAATAACTAGTTCTGTTTTCCACGTTTCAAGACAGTAAAAATGTTAAGACATCCTATTTATTTTGTGGTGAAATTGAACTCACTAAAATGCCACTTCTGCCGCTGTATCGAACCTGCAATTAAAGTCACATTGAGGAACATTGGGCCTAGCATGTTGTCAGACTTCAGAGTCCAGTGACAAATGGGCTCTGACTTTAATCCATTCGTTTTAGATAATGAAGAATTGATTACATGTAAATTCCTGCAAATGACCTACATAACACATTTCAGTCTCATGCGTTTCTATCACGGTGTCACGTTTTCCGCTCAAACGAGGGACGGCACGTGACATTACTCAAAGACCTTTTTACATTCACGTCTTTATGAGAATGAGAATGAGAATGAGAATGAGAGATCCTTTAATTGTCCCACAATGGGGAAATTCCAGAAGAAGCAGCCGTTTCCAGCGCTAACAAAACTCTCAGAAAAGAAAAACAAGAACAGTATAGCAAGCAAACATTAATACACAGTATACAACAGATATTGTGAATACGGTACACGTGGTCACGTGATGGAATTTTTTCAGTGGATAAAGGACAGGGTCACAAACAAGAAGATAGAGGGAAGAGCGCGGGCGGTGTGTGCAAATGTTATCTCATGTTTATGTTGCTGGGTCGGTCTGACTCGGGTTCTTCCAGCCACCTGCATTCTCAAGGTCCGGGATAAGGGGAAAACCAAGGGAGGGAGGGCAGAAAAATACATTTTAATACATTTGTTGATCAGGAATTTATACAGATCAATAAACCAATCATTTCTGGTCTTTCCGAGTAGCGATTCGTTGTTTCATTGAGTTACTCCGTCTTTAACCGTCGTTTATTAATCTCGCCAGACGACAGAGCGTTTCATGTTTCAGGCCGCGCTCGTCTCCTGTTCGGCTGCTCGCCCGACGGTTGCTCCTTTGGTACATGAACGCACGGTGACACGGAGATGAATCAATTGCAACCAACTCGGAAGTGCATCCATCATCCAAACGGGTCAAGGATTTACAAAGACGACGAGACACATCCGACAAAGTATTTTAATAGGACACGATTTACACTTGTTCGGACAGGCAACAAACTGATTACTCAATGAAACAAAAAGCTTCCATGTTTTGAAATATGAATAAATGTTGCAGTTAATTGGATTACATGTCCTGCCATCAAACAGTTGTCAGTATGGTTCATTGTGTGGGCAAAATGACAAACAAGCACGAAACAGATAAGAGAAACATACAAAGGAATGTTGTTGTTTTTTTAGATCAATAGATAGATTTAAAAATATAGAACAAAAAAAAAAAACACAACAACAGAACACGATCAGCAAGAAAACAGAAAAATAAAAGAAAATAAGTAAAGACATCCAAAGACGGCAACAAAAGCAGAATTTGAACTTTTTTTTTTTTTAATTTTCTGAAATCCTTCATGTACAACCTTATCTTCAGGCATTCGAAAGAAGTGACTCCTTCACTGCTGTTAAGGAAGAGAGAGAAAAAAAACAAAAAGTGGCAAATGAGAAGAGAACAAAAAGGACACAAGAAGACACCAGAGCCATCAAGGACGTCCAACCAAGATGAAACGCTATGTCTCTGCGCGAGGAAAAACATTTGTGCAGAATTTCGGCACTAGAGATTTTGGAAAACACACAATAACAAAAGCAGGGACACAAGCAAAGTGTCAAGAGAGTAGATAATGTAGCCTGGAATTAACTGTAATGGCAAGAGGCCTAACAGCAAAGATGAAGAATAGCAGCTTCAATAAGCGAGCATTATAATCCTCAGAGCATAAAAAAATTTAAAAAATAAAACTATTCTAAGCCTCATTCCTATCTGTTGTTTCGGTTTGGTGATGAGAGCATGCCCTTAAAGCAGGGTTGTCCAAACTTTTTCCACCGAGGGTCACATACTGAAATGTAGACCAAGGGGAGGGCCACAAATAAATCGTGAAACGTTCAAAAAAGTTGCATTAATCTGATTTTTAAAGTGCCACCACATCTAAATTCAGTCTCAGTGCTTTAATATCAGGTCTGTCTCACTCCAAAATGTTAGTTATTTAGGTTATATTAGTAGAAAATCTGAAATTTGCTGAAAAAAGTATGTCTTGACAATGTGGGCCAATTCACCAGGAAGCTTGAGGGCCAAGAAAAATTGGTCTGCGGGCCGCTTTTGGCCCCCGGGCCTTAGATTGGACATGCCTGCCTTAAAGTATTTCCTCTTGACAGTCGCAATTGATGTAAAGAAAAAAGCTGTATCGCTTCAAAAGTTCATTAAATTAATCAGTCTCCATATGGAAAAAAAGTGGCGTTTATGGGCCAAGTCAGATCTGGAGAGGAAAGCCTGCTAACCATATGATTTTCTAGCAATAAAGGTAGCTTTTCTAGCTATATAACATCAGTAGAGTGTTGCAAGTTGAATGCCATACTGTGGAACATTCCGAGCAAAGCATAATTTTCTGGTCATGCCGGTGGATGAAACCTGATGGAAAAGGTTACATCTTTTCAGCTTATTTTCTTGTAGATATTTCCATACTTGCCTCGTATCTTTATATTTACTTCCTCTTCCAAGACTAAATTATGAGGGAGAAATAAAATCTTTGGTTAACACTGCGGCACTCTTGCAATTCAGGTGTTTTCTCGGTCAAGATTATATTTCACAACATGCACCCAGGAACACGCTTCCTGAAAAATTATTACAAGAATTCTATTAACGACAGGATGGGTCGCAATTTTTCCGTGTACTTTTCAGAAAGCTAAAGGGGACCATGTACATCCAGCGCCTCGCACGTATAGATAATTCCCTGTGATGGAAACTCGATGTCTGCTCCTGTTACCTTGCTCCTCTGGGTTATTTCAGCGAACAGAACGTGTAACCTGTGCTGAAGGCTGTACCTTTTATTTTCACAACCGTCTGACCTGCACTCTCTCCTCATGGAACCCACTGCTTTCTGTTCAGAGGCCAGTCCCACGCTGCAGCCCAACCTGTTTTCTCATTGTCAGAAGGAGCCGTGCACCGCAGAGCTAATGGCTGTTATTTTTGCTACATTTCGGTTTCAGGTTGGAGTTGGTTGGTTTGCCTGCGTCTATGAATGCGCAAGCCCCTGGGAGATGTTCCATTTTATTTTCATATTTCTTTCCTTTCCTCCCGCCTGGATTCTCCACTTGTCTCTACACCAAAACAGGAAAAAAAACACTCACTGTCTTTTAATAGTGCCTAATTTGTTGAAACTTCTGCATTTGTTAGCACCACCTGGATGGGACCTGCTAAGATTCGCAGGTGTGGTTGTTCTTCACGCCTCCACTCAACGCCGTAAGGGGCAGCGTTTGTCCTGATTTTGTTGCTAATTGGTAGATTTTTCAAAAGCATAATTGTTGCGCTGCTGCTGTGGCATGCTGGTTTTATCATCCAAGGCCTACTGTAGAAATATGTCTTCTCAAGAAAATGAATTTTAAAAATGTCATACAAATAAGCATGCCAGTGATTTCAAGGGCAAGTAGACCAGGGGTGCCCACACTTTATCGGCCCCGCATGCAACTTTTAGATTCAGTGAAACTCTGAAGATCTACCCATAGATTTATATTGTATCTATACTGTATAAGGAGTGGGAGACTTCGCACATGCGTCAGTTCAATGGGATCAACCCGGTAAACGTTAAACAAAAATGATCCCGCACACCACCAATCCCTGCCTTTTTCAGATAAATCACAGCTGGAACGTTGCAGTATAAAACAGATCATCTTTTCCAAGGATTGATGGTGCAGAATCCTTTCACGATCACAATCTCTGTGAAGGACAAAAACCCAGCGGGAACAGGTAGGATTACGCTCTGACACTACTTGTCTCATGCTCCTAACTCTCTCTCCTTCGAGCTTGTGCGTTCAGCGGCTCCGGTGCTGACAGCGGAGTGGTCCTGCTTAAAACTCACGGAGGAGCGGACAAAACGACAACTGTAGACTACTTGCTAGTGTTATCTTTCTGTGGTCCGAAGTGCATATATCCATTGTCACTTGTACACCAGAGAATGAACTTCACATAAACAGACAGGGTTTTAGGATCGACCCCCACTGCCTCTGAGATTGACCGGTACGTCACAATCGATGCCTTGTGCAGACGGACATGGCAGGAGAAAGGCAGAACTTTATGGTTGGTTCTCTTGAATGCTTTTAGCTTCTAACTGGAAGGGGAACATTCTGTTACAGTTGTGTTTGTTTACTTGGTCCCTACATTTTCTGTTCTTAGCTCTTTACGATGGTCATGAGTACAAATCAGAAAATAAAGATGATGGGCTGTACAAATCCACTTTGTACAGCCCATTTATCTCACTGGAACACTACACCATCCACCAGAAACTTTACACAGAGCACCTATACATTTGATTATTTTAAATACTAAATAAATTAAATCTGCTTCATCTTTTCAACTGCTATTGTCCAACTTAACATACTTTGAAACTTGAAACTGATTGACACATTGAAGGTTCATTGTTCAGCCTATTTTCATGCTAACATTAGGACCCTTTTACTTTTGTATACGAAAGTCAAAAAGGTTGTTTTTTTCTCAAGCAAATTCAAGGGGTAGCGTTATTAGCAGATTTCTTACATGGCTTTGTTATGGTCTGCAGTTTAATATCAGAGACTTTTTTTCAGCAGAAAGTGTTCTCACTGGGCTCCAAACAAATGCACATATGTCAAAAGCCCCAACACAAAAGCATAAAGCCGCCGTTGTGTTTGAATCCATCTGGACACAGCTCTTTAGAAGGAAGGTCTGAGGAGTGCCTGGTTCAAATGTTGGTAATGAGGCCGTGTCTTTGAAGCGCTCCGAGCTGGAACGTTAGCGGAGAGAGGACCACTGTGCTCTGGCTCCCGGCTCTAAGTGGGTCATAGGTGTTTGCCTTTGTTAGCAGATGCTGTTTGTTTTAGACTTTGTCTCAGTCTTCCTCCCAACAACAAACATGGCATGCCCTCGCTCCTGCTGGCTGCTCCCCCTTCAGCGCGGCTCACTAACTTCGTGTTAATTACAACATTCAACACACATCGGTGTATACAGGCTGTGCGATCGCAGACTTGGGTTTTGATTCTGGTTTGTCCAATCAGGGTTTGTGGAGGTCCTGCCGGAGGTGGGTCTGATCCAGGCTAAACACAGTGAACAGCATCACTTCCCTCTGTCACCCACACTGCCTCATTGAGCCTCATGCATTTGCTGTCATACCATTTACTGCTACTCTAGTCATTTAGCAGTTGTCATTGACAGCATTTACTTCCTTCTATTCAAGCCTCTTGAATTGTTTGTACTTCTACTTCAGTGGAAATATAGTGAATTTCGTGAATGGATACATCGTGATGCTGTGATCTTGGTAGATCTGCAATTATACATGGAAAGGTTTGGTGAAAAAAAATGCATAAATATGTAGAAGTCATCCAAGACAACAACAAACAAGGCATTCTTTAGAAACATAGACTTCTGTACATCCAATTTACGAATAAAAAACACAATGTATTGTTTTAAACTTTCTTTTCTTCATGGTTACACCCACAGGCCAAGTTACATTTATGTTTTAGTTTTCAGTTTATTTACACTTTTTTTGTTTTCAATTTTATTTTACTTTATTTGTTCTTTTTTACATAAAAACTTCACTCCACTCCAATTTAACAGGTTCACGTTCTAGAATCTTATAATGTCGAGATCGAGGGCAAGAGCCACTTTGCTTTGAAACATCTTATATCAATTCTTATTCTCTTAGTGACTAGAACTCATTGAATTAAAACAAAAATAACATTTTTGCAATGTTGATTTTAGCTACCCACCATCTGTATTAACTATCATCGGCTCATGAAATGTCACATAACACAATTAATAATGAAATAATGCAAGATAGAGAAGTCCAATGATATGTGGACCCTATTGAGGTCGTAAGCTTGGTCAGGACTCCTGCAGCTGAGGATTTTTTTAGTTAATGTGGGAAACCGGCGCAGCCAGCCAACATTACTTTAAGTTTTAATATACAAGATACTCACGAGCATGTTTTAAGGCCAGTAACAATACAAACAATGCATAATATGGGCCCTTTATGCTACACTTAGACAGTTAGACAATAACATCTCCATGAAACTAAGCAGGTGGCTGGCCCTGCATCAGAAAAGATCCTCGCTGAACCTTTAATATACTGAAAATAACTAGTGCGACAATGTGTCCCTCAAAGATTGTCAAAGACTATCATAAATATCTCTAAGGCGGCCTTTGTGGAGATTCAGATAAAGCCCAGTGAAGCGGTCTTATAATAAATAAATGACTGCGGTGAACTTTTGGATGACAACTTCTATCAAACCGTGACTTTGAATTAACTTATTTTTACTCAACTTTTTTATTAGAACCTCATCTTAAAATGTAGTTGAAATGAGTTTCCAGAGCTGACCTTTGGCTCTTATTGCTCGGGACAGCCCATATTCCCAGAGTAACTTTAGCAGAACTTACTTATTTAACCTTTACATTCAAATCCACAATGAGCTTTGATTATCCAAGTAATATCAACCAGAAACTTGAGCTGAAATTAAATGATAAAAGCAGAATGTTCCTATTTATTTGTGTATTCATTCACGAACTCATTCATGTGTTTATTCCTTTGTTAGTTGTATGAGACATAACAGCTGATTAAATGTGAGAATGTCATTTCATATGCAATCTTATAAAACACATTTAAATAGCAAGGTCATATTAAATAACTACTTGGGACCAAACCAAAAGCAAGCAACAACTGTCTTATTATTGAAAGATTAATGAAGCCATAACAAAATAGGTTCATATTCCTTTCTACTGTATGCATATTAACTAAAGTAAACATAATTACTCAATGTCACATAGTAATACAGTGAGATGTTCAGTCCAATGTAAGGTGAGAAAGCATAGAAACTTAACATATGCAAAGCTCCCCTGCATTATGAGTGCTATATATTCAGTTTTCTTCAGCCAACACCACTGAAAGACATTTGTGCAAACAGCGTGCGTTGAAATCTCGTGCTCACACAAATGTAAATACAGCACTGCTTCACGCTGCATATAAATTATTCACAAATACACACAAGCATGATAGTTCTTCTCCATGGAGACGCAAAACTCATGTCCAGGGTCTCAAACCGCTGACCTCCTCCCACCAATTGTTATAGATTCCTTTTTGGTGTGAGGACAGTCTCTAATTCTACCACTATAACCTCAGTAACATCCCATTGCAATGTGATATTTTTGATTGCAACCATCTGAATAACCACCAATCTGTGGCCCTCCACTCCGATGGTGAAAAAAGCTCTGTCATACACAACAGAGTAAGATCAGAAGAGTGAAAGCTTGCTGTCCATGTCAAACACATTTGTGTAGAGGTCAAGCGAAATGCAGAACAGCTGCCAAGAATTGACAGGTTTTCTTGGAATCACTCTATGTCTCAACTGTTTTTTTGTGTCTTGCCGAATGAAAAATGGTTCAGTGTGCTCTCTCAAAAGATGAAAAGATGAAGTGATGAGCTCCTCCACATTAGGCACAAAAAGTAGTCCCACTGAAATGATTCAAGACTCAAAACACTACTTAAGCCACTTAATTTAACTTAAATCGGGGTCAGGCTGTGTACTTTTCAAGATCTACCCAACCCCCGAACTTTCAGTGCGCTCGTTGACAGACTTGAGTCAAGCTCATTCATTTCTCTCAATCTGCGTAGCACGGCTTTATGCAGCAGTGACAGAGCCGTGAGACACACTCCTACTCTGACTTCTCAGGCTCCTCTGTCTTCAGCACAACTGTGACTGAAGGAGGAAGCGATCAGACCAAACGCTGCAACACATCTACAAAGTTTAGAGGCTCAGACAGTTTACGTGTGAATTGAAATGCAAATGAAATGCATGCGTATAACAAGATTTAAGTGCTTTATGCGCACAGAATCCACTTCCACAGTTAAACAAAATTGGCCAGTGAAAATTGGAAGGGTGAAAAAAATAATGGCCACTGACAGAGACAGATAGTCTATTTCATATGAAGACTGCGTTGCCTCATAGTTGCATTAAAGTCTAATAAATTACATCCTTATATAACTGTAAATTATAATCGGATAAAACGTAAGCCTATTATATGATCTATAAACATGACAAGGGCTTAGCCAGTCTTTGTCCAAAGGCACAGGAAATGTAAGCAGGTTACACAATTAAGTTAATAATGCACAGAAGAATTACTGGATGTAAATCAGTCTTTATATTAAAATCTATCAGAAAACTACCTGCCGTTGACACTATGGCCTTGTTTTGAACACAATTTGATGCCTATTTTTTGTGCTTTTTAATTTTGTGGCTGATTACTGCTGGTGCTTTATACTGTAAGCTATAACTGACATAAATAAATAAAAATAATTTTGTTCATTTATTTGGTGGGGGCAGTGCACGTTGATGAACATACAGGATACACATGCTGTAAACGTGTCAGGTTGTAGCCTATTTTCCATCTGTTATCCCAAGTTCACTCTCACAATATTACACCAGAATGCTTTTGTACATGTTTTCAGTGGCAGGGGAAGCAGAAACACCTGGAGGAAACCTACGCAGGCACAGGAAGAACATGCAAACCCAGGACTGAAGCGAGAGCACTACCCGCTGCGCAGTAATACCACCCAGCAAAATAAAATCCAGTATGTCAAAGCCCACACCGAGAATTGTCTAAATATATGTGCCCTAGTCATGCCTTAACATCAGTGTTGGCTAAACGGGGTCAAAGGTCACAGCGCTCATGCATGTGTCTGTGCTGTGAAGGTGGAAGGTCTCTAATGGTCACCCTAGATACAAGTCAAGTAAAAAAAGAAAAAAAAATAAGAGATGATTTCAGCCAACATCCGTATAGAGACATTCATCTGAAGCAGGAGCAGAGCTGACAGCCTATTTTAGAGCCACCCACACCTGCACACGGCTCTGACTCAAAGACAAGTCTAAAAGGGTCGACCTCTATAGTCCCAGTGTACAGACTGCACTGGATCAGCCCCATAATGGGCTCTGTATGTAAACCTGCAAGGCTGTCTGTGTCCAAACTTTTCATTACCACCAAGTCAGATCACATGTTTAAATCATTACTTTTTTTGTTTCGTATAAATTAATCTCATCATGCGTTTATGCTCACTGGTGAAAACAGTATGTTTTTCTTTTACTTTTACTTTAACTTGTTGCAGCTTACTAGCAAAGCAAGTTATTTGTGAATTATGTTCACTGACGGCAATAACATTTCTTTGATTCTGAACTTGTATGGAGATTTGAAGGTTTGGCTCATAATCATTTAATAATAGGCATACAAATAATTGTAAACAACAATAGTTGGACAATATACAGTTCATTGCATAGTTTTTTCACTTATCCACACTCACACTCACACACACAGTTATAATTTTTGTTGCCACAGCCTCTACATCCACCAACAATAACTCAGTCATACACTTTCACCAATATTCAAGAAAAAAACAACTGCTGAGCCAAGTTAAATGTTAAAAGAGCACTAGGTAACTTTTCTGGTGGGGGTCCATCACCTGCTTGTCTCCATCGACATGTTATGTTCTCATATGGCATAAAAAGTACTATTGAATTTATTAATTTACACTTGTCTTTATTGCTTTAAAAAATCTTGAAAAACATGCATTTTTACTTGAGATTGTGTCACCTTTCCACGGATCTGACTTGTAATTTGGCTTAGTGGCAAAACATGCTTTATTTAAATAATGATCATCATTTTTTACTGGGATAGGCTCCAGTCACCCGCCACCCCTAACGGGAACAAGCGGTTAGAAAATGAATGACTGAATGCTTTGCTGTAAGTATATTGTAACTACTGCACGATTTGGAAAACATAATTGTAAAAAACATAATTGTAATTTTTCTGAGCAGTGTTGTGAGCGGTTAGATTTGTGACGTATGTTTTAATAATAGGGTTCTGTTCAAAGTTCACATTTTTAACACTACCAGGAGAATTGCCAAAAATACTGACACACAAATAAAAGAATCATGTGTTTTAGAAGTTTTTATCACTAGTTATGTTTTTGTCGCTTTTTAGTCTCGTGTTGGTCACTTTTGGTCGCACTTTTGTTGCTCTTATTCACATTTTTGTCACTTCTATGCCATGTTTTTGCTGCCTTTAATCACATTTTGACGCTTTAAGTCGCATTTTTGTCACTTTTAGATATGTTTTAATGCTTTTAAACGCTACTTGTTTCAGAACATATCTTATCAAATCTAAACTACAGGGTTAGCATTTATTTTGCTTGATGTTTTGTTCTTTGTGGAGGAAGTTATTGTAACTCCAAAATGTTTTGTTAATGTTGTTGCGTCCATTCAAAGTGCAGTTTCAATTAAATTTTGATTAATTGTGGAGCCCTATCAGCCGGTACACAGCAAAAAATGTAAATCTATCCACGCTTAAAATGGCTTGAATTTATTATTTTTATCTGGATTTGAGAAGTTTTGACTCGATGAGATTGAATTGCTGATGTGGTGCAGAATATTTCACTGGTTTCAAGGTATTTCTGACTGATCCTGCGATAATTTTGCTTAAAATAAGAAAATACATTTGTCAGTGGGGTAAGTAAAATGAGCTTAACCCACTGACAGATCATTTGGATTGAAGTAAGAAATAATGTATTGAAACAAGTCAGAAACGGTTTAAAACAAGTTAAATAATCTAGTTCCATCAAATAAATCATCTCCACTGATCTTAACCAGTCAAAACGTCGGAAATTCAGATTAATATCCTGAAATCAAGACATTTTAACTCAGCTAGAACTTAATTATTTGCAGTGTAGTCTTCATTGGTGGAAACTTTCAGATCCTATATCCTCTAAAACTTTGACAAGAGATGAAAACGCTCACAAATTCTTGAAGCATTTTTTTCATCTCTCCTCAAGAAAGAAAAGCTGAGCCATTTCGCTTTTAATCCTTGCAGCCTTGAGTGGTCGCTTTATTGCCGAGATATAAGTGCCCATTGATTGAAGTGGCGTTCAGCTGAGTGAGAGGTGTAAGACCTCCTTCTATAAATGTACCATGGTTTAACAGCATTGTTGCACGTTATGTGAAGCCATTTTTGAGCTAGTACTTGGTGTGAGAAGTTTCAGAACCTTTTACCAGGAGTAGTTTAGCGGATTAGCCCTGCGACAATGAAAACATCAATCCTCTCACTCTGTAATGCAGTGTGAGCTCACTCTTCTCCAGCTCATGAGCCATGGATCCAGGAGGTCAAAGTGGAAGGTTCGGGTTAGTGGACAAGACTCATGCACCATAAGGCAATAACTCTTATAACTTCTTATAGCATGGCCAATATATTCACCTATTAATATACTTTTAACCAGTGAACACTAGTGTGCCTTGAGGTTTTGTGTCAATGGATTCACAGGGGGATATAGTTGAATTATTTACCATTTTGGAGTGTCATGGGTAAATGTTTCATCCAAAAAAGACAGCAAAATAGTCACCATTGCCAAAGTTAAAGTGCGTATGACAGGTTTTAATGATTTTCTAATTTTTTTATTTGGTGTATTAATACGTATTGTACATAAAAATGATTGTTTTACACCAGTCAAGTTGTAGTTGGTGGAGAAAAGTTGAAAAATCTGTTTAAAATTACAGGAAGTAATAAACTGATGACATCACACTGGGGAGACTCATTCCATCCAAAGATTATGCATAATTTACCCAAAATCAACAACTTAAATTACCCTTAAATCATTAATTCAACAAAATGAAGGTGTTCACATTTTGATTTGTCGGACAAAAAAATCTCTGATATTAGCAGAGTTTTAGCCCAAGTAATTCCCTAGTGTGATGTCATCGTTTACAACCAGGAAGTGATATTACAAAACTAAAAAAACAGCTAAAAATTATAAAATGTATAATTATTCTTAGCAAAAGTTGGAATATATTTATCTTACTTGTATTTTAGTTACAGGAGCAGTCTATCCTGTCAGAGGCACTTTAAGGTATGCGGCTCTGTTACACAATATTTGCTTTTATTTTACTTTTTTTTCTGAAAGTAGCATAGAAAGGGTTTCAAAGGTAGTCATATGGACATTGATTTTTCGACGATTAATAGGGCTAACAAACCACTCCTGTAAGTTGATGGTGAGTGCCACTGAATCTTTACAACCCAGAAAGTGTACTGTGACTCTAAAAAGGTTGAAAATCACTGCCTTTTATTCTCATTGAGAGAATAAAAGGTACCAATATGTACCTTTTATCATTGGCTACATAAATGTTCCATTTCAGACAAGGTACAAATATGTATCTTAGGGTTTAAATGTGACACATCGAGGCTACATCGCTCAAAATAGTACCTTAGAGCAGTGGTTCTCAAACTTTTTCAGTCGCAACCCCTAAAATAACAATAGTTCACATTCGCGACCCCCAAACACAAAAAACAGGCGACACGCAAAGTGATAAATTAGCCTTATATCTAATGTTTGATTTTATTTTGAGAATATAAACCTAAAAAAAGACTTTGATTGGCCGACAAATAGGAATCTACATTTACCAATGCATTTGAAGGTGTCAAGCCTTGTTTAAGACTATTGGATCAATTTTTCCCATCATCTGGGGACCCCCGGAAATCATTTCGCGACCCCTATTGGGGTCCCGACCCCTAGTTTGAGAACCACTGCCTTAGAAAACGTTTGTACCCTATTCGTACCCTTATTTTTGACAGTGCATTCAACAAAATAAAGCTGTTATCAGGTATTATTATTTGTCAAATAAAAACTATTATGTACTTTAAATGTATTTTGGCCTCGTTTCAAAATGGTTGCCAGGTAACAAGTGTGGAATCACCTCTACCTATGTCATATTTGCTGCACATTTTAATGATTACAAAAACTGTCAAACTGGGAACAAACAGACAAAAGGTTTGGTAAAATCCATCCGTCTATCTTCTTCCGCTGATCTGGGGCCGGGTCACGGGGCAGCGGCCTGAGCAGGGACTCCCAGACTTCTTTCAGGTTTGATAAAATCTTAAATATAATTATGTTCACTGTGTTTTAGTGGAATGTGTAGTCTAACTTGTCATATAGATTTTAAGGTAACAGCCCGTCTTGCAGCATGATCTTATCAACAATTTATGCCGTAATCTAATATATTTTACATTTTACACTCAACATGTCATGCCCATATAGAAGATTACTGGTCGGATATAAAAACACAATATTGTCCACATAAATCTTCCTTATGGAGGTCTTACATAAATCTGCTCAATCTATATAATAACAATTGATCCTTTTATTGATTCGGTGCATGCATTCTGCCGCACTGCACTCCTGACGTCTCCGAGTTAGTCTCCCGCCACACTTCACGGTCTAATTTCGAAATCATTTTGCATTTGGGGGAAAACGCACGACGGCAAACGACATTACGCTAATTATTTATCCCTTTGGGTTTTACACAAATAACATTACCCGCAAGGTTAATCACTGCAATAAAATACATTTTCATAATTGTCAGAGATCTGTCAGGAGCTTAGTGCCTCCTCCCTCCTGTGTGTGTGTGTGTTTCCTCCTCCCCTCCTGTGGTGTCCTTGTTTGGAGCTTCCTGGGCATGACTGATTGGCACACCTGGAACCCATCTGCAATCAAGCATACACCCTCTGCAGTACAAAAGCTTGGCTCATTCATCCACACCCTGCCAGATCGTTCAGTCTACTTCCGTGGTGAACTCCTTGGCTTTTTTGTATCTCTCGTTAGTTGTCTCTTGTGGATTTTTGCTTACCAAGGACTTTTTTCCCTCCAGCCTGCTCCTGCCTGCTATCCTGGTTCTCACCTGTGCTCCTCGGTCCTTCCTGCTCCTGCCTGCTGTCCTGGTACTCACCTGTGCTCCTCGGTCCAGCCTGCTCCTGCCTGCTATCCCGGTACTCACCTGTGCTCCTCGGTCCAGCCTGCTCCCGCCTGCCGTCCCGGTCCTCACCCGTGCTTCCTGGTCCAGCCTACTCCCCCTCAGCCAACTCTCAATAAATAATTCTGTATTGATCCATATCTCTGGTCTGCTTCATTGGGTCCGCCTGTCGTTACCTCCTAACAGAACGATCTGGCCAAACAATGGACCCAGCAGATCCAGATGCGCTACAGAAAATGATCGCCACTCAGGGGAATCTCCTCGGCCAACACCACACATCGTTGCAGGAGTTGAAGGAATCTAATCAGTCTCTCGGAGCCCAAGTCACAAATCTAACCAGGTTGGTGGAGCACATTTCTCGTCAATTATCTGCCCGGTCTGTCTGCCAGCCCACACACCCTACTCCTGCTGTCTCCTCGGCTGTGAATCCTCCCCGTGAAACTCCTGTTCCTCATCCTGAGCCATATAACGGACCTGGGTAAAAGTAAAGGCTTCCTCTTACAATGTGCCACCGTCTTCACCTGCCAACCTCTGACATTTTCTACAGACCATTCCAAGGTAGCTTTTGTTACTGGATTGTTGCGTGGAAGAGCACTTGATTGGGCTGAAGCTATGTTGGGTGGTAGAGGCGTTGAAGATATCAGTTATTCTGAATTCATTGATGACTTCAAAAGAGTTTTTGCACACCCTGATTGTGAGGCTAATGCTGCTAAGGGGCTTCTAGATCTCCACCAGGGGAACAAGAGTGTGGCTGATTACGCTATTAAGTTTCGGATCTTGGCCGAAGAGTCTGGGTGGAACGAGGCAGCATTAAAGGGTGTATATTGGCGGGGTTTAAATGACACCTTGAAAGATGAGTTGTCTCTTCGTGATGACCCTGGTTCTTTGGAGGAACTAATCTCTCTCTCTATCCGCTTTGACAACAGATCTGCGAGCGCAAACGTGAGAGGGTGTCCCGTACAACTTCTTCTCCTACGCCTCGTTCCTTGCCCCCAGCCCTAGTTCAGCCTGCCACCAATTTACCCGCGTTGCCTTCCACCTCTCAATCCCCTGACATTCCTATGCAAATTGGCCGGACCAGATTGACTGTTGAGGAGAGGTCCCGGAGAATTCGAGCAGGCGAGTGTTTGTACTGCGGTCAGGGAGGCCATTTCCTCAATCAATGTCCAGTTCGTCCAAAAGACCCCGCTCATCAGTAAATATGGGGGTACTGATGGGCAAGGTATCTAAAATCCCCAATGACCCACCTAGACTCCTGTTACCTGCTACCCTCTGTCATAACCACCAGTCACTTCCTCTTCAAGCCCTAATAGACTCGGGGGCTGAGCAAAACTTCATGGACTCTACTTTAATTTTACAAGCAGGGATCTCCACTGAACCTCTTCCAGAACCAGTCCAGGTCAGTGCTTTAAATGGTTCTTTTCTTGCTCAAATCACTCACCATACTGTTCCCCTCCATTTGATTTTGTCTGGTAACCATCATGAAGACATTCGTTTCTTTGTTTTTTCTGCACCCCAGACTCCAATTGTTTTAGGCTACCCCTGGCTCAAGATTCATAACCCTGTTGTTGACTGGTCTCTTAATAAAATCATTAGTTGGAGTTTGTTTTGCCATCAGTCTTGTTTGCAGTCAGCTCTCCTTCATCAGGGAGGTTTTACCTCAACAGCCTGTGACCGCTCCAGATCTGACTGCAGTTCCATTGGAATACCATGACCTGGGGGAGGTCTTTAGTAAGGAGAAGGCACTGTCTTTGCCGCCAAAGATAGACCCTATGACTGTGCAATAGACCTCCTTCCAGGAGCCACTCTTCCTCCTGCTCGCCTCTACAACCTGTCCCGACCTGAGAGAGAGGCCATGGAGACATATATAAAGAACTCTCTCGCAGCAGGTATAATCCGCCCATCTTCCTCTCCTGTCGGTGCCGGGTTTTCTTTGTTTCTAAGAAAGACATGACTTTAAGACCATGCATAGATTACAGAGGTTTGAACAATATTACAGTTAAGAACAAATACCCCTTGCCTCTGATCTCCTCCGCCTTTGAGCCATTGCAGGGTGCCACCATCTTCACCAAACTGGATTTGCGAAATGCGGCCCATCTTGTTAGAATCAAGGAAGGTGACGAATGGAAGACGGCATTCAACACGCCCTTGGGACATTTTGAATACTGTGTCATGCCATTTGGACTCACCAATGCTCCTGCAGTGTTCCAAGCTCTGGTAAACGACGTCCTTCGGGACTTTCTTAATCGTTTTGTTTTGTCTACCTGGACGATATCCTTATATTTTCCAGAGACCCGCTTGAACATCGCCTTCATGTCCGCCTAGTCCTGCAAAGACTATTTAGAAAATAAACTGTTTGTGAAGGCAGAGAAATGTGAATTCCACGTCAGCTCCATCTCCTTTCTGGGTTTTATCATTGAGAGTGGACAAGTTAAAGCAGATCCCGTGAAGATCAAGGCTGTCTCTGATTGGCCTCCTCCTTCCAATAGGAAACAACTGCAAAGATTCCTTGGCTTTGCCAACTTTTACAGACGGTTCATTAGAGATTACAGCAAGGTTGCCCTACCCCTCACCAGACTCACATCTGCAAAACTCCCATTTCAGTGGACTGCCGAAGCAGATTTCGCTTTTAATAAGCTCAAGAGGTTATTCACTACAGCACCGGTATTGACCCAACCTGATCCGTCCAAACAGTTTATTGTTGAGGTTGACGCCTCGGATGTAGGAGTTGGCGCAGTTCTCTCCCAGCGTTCTGACACAGATTCTCGTCTCCACCCTTGTGCCTTCTTTTCCAGGAGGTTGGCTCCTGCCGAGTGCAACTACGATGTGGGCAATAGAGAACTTCTGGCAGTAAAGCTTGCACTAGAGGAGTGGAGGCATTGGCTAGAAGGAGCAGAACAACCCTTCGTGGTATGGACGGACCACAAGAATCTAGCCTATATTCAATCAGCAAAGAGATTAAACTCTCGGCAAGCCAGGTGGGCCTTGTTCTTTGGGAGGTTCCAGTTTACCATCACTTACCGTCCAGGTTCAAAGAACGTTAAGCCCGATGCACTGTCCCGTCAGTTTGACCCATCTGAGCAGTCAAATTCAGAGACTATTCTTCCTAGTAACTGTGTCCTTGGTTCTCTCCACTGGCAGGTAGAAGCAAATGTAAAGAAAGCGCAGGAGGCTGAGCCTGATCCGGGAGGTGGGCCGTCCAATAGACTCTATGTTCCATCATCTGTACGCAGTGAGGTCTTACAATGGTCGCACAACTCCAAATTTGCATGCCATCCAGGTATAAATCGCACCTTGTCTAGTCTCCGGCGTAATTTCTGGTGGCCAACTATGGAGGCAGAACCTGGAGTTTCGTGTCTGCCTGCACAGTATGTTCCCAGAATAAATCCTCCCATGCTTCCCCCTCTGGTCATCTGAGACCTTTACCCATTGCCAACCGCCCCTGGTCACACATTGCAGTAGATTTTGTGACAGGCCTTCCCCTCTCAAATGGGCAATCTGTCATTCTGACAATCGTTGACCGATTTTCTAAGGCTGCTCACTTTGTAGCCCTCCCTAAATTACCCTCAGCTCGTGAAACCGCAGACCTCATGGTGGAACATGTTTTTCGTCTCCATGGTATCCCAGCTGATATCGTTTCTGACCGAGGCCCCCAATTCATCTCCCAAGTTTGGAAAGCATTCTGTCAGTCTCTGGGTACCACTGTCAGTCTATCTTCAGGTTTCCATCCACAGACAAACGGTCAGACTGAAAGAACCAATCAAGACCTGGAGTCTGCTCTCCGCTGTGTAGCCGGTCGCAACCCCTCATCCTGGAGTTCACACTTACCTTGGGTAGAGTACGCACATAACTCTCTAACCTCCTCCGCTACGGGTCTCTCCCCTTTTCAGTCCTCCCTGGGCTACCAACCGCCACTCCTTTCTATGGAGGAGATTGAGGTCTCCGTGCCTTCGGTCCAGGTCCATATGCGGAGGTGTCGTAAGATCTGGAGGGAGACCAGGAAGGCCCTGTTACGGACTTCTTCCCAGTGCAAGACCCTTGCTGACCGCCATCGCCGTCCAGCACCAAAGTACGCCCCAGGTCAGAAAGTCTGGTTATCTTCCAAAAATATCCCTTTGAAGGCTGTTTCTAAAAAACTGTCACCTCGTTTCATTGGACCATATGAAATAGAAAGAATCATTAATCCGGTTTCTGTCCGTCTCAAACTTCCTCAAGCTCTCCGTGTCCATCCTACTTTTCACGTATCCCAAGTTAAGCCGGTACGATCCAGTTCTCTGTGCCCTCCATTCGAGCCCCCTCCACCCCCAAATGGTTGACTCCACCATCCAGCTTATACTGTGCGGCGGATCTTGGATGTCCGTAGGCGTGGCGTGGGCTCCAGTACCTTGTCGATTGGGAGGGGTATGGTCCTGAGGAGCGGTCGTGGATTGGTCGTGCCCTGATCCTGGACCCTGACCTGTTGCGGGAGTTTCATCGTGCTCACCCTGAGAAGCCTGGTGGTGCGCCAAGGGGCGCCCGTTGAGGGGGGGGTACTGTCAGGAGCTTAGTGCCTCCTCCCTCCTGTGTGTGTGTGTTTCCTCCTCCCCTCCTGTGGTGTCCTTGTTTGGAGCTTCCTGGGCATGACTGATTGGCACACCTGGAACCCATCTGCAATCAAGCATACACCCTCTGCAGTACAAAAGCTTGGCTCATTCATCCACACCCTGCCAGATCGTTCAGTCTACTTCCGTGGTGAACTCCTTGGCTTTTTTGTATCTCTCGTTAGTTGTCTCTTGTGGATTTTTGCTTACCAAGGACTTTTTTCCCTCCAGCCTGCTCCTGCCTGCTATCCTGGTTCTCACCTGTGCTCCTCGGTCCTTCCCGCTCCTGCCTGCTGTCCTGGTACTCACCTGTGCTCCTCGGTCCAGCCTGCTCCTGCCTGCTATCCCGGTACTCACCTGTGCTCCTCGGTCCAGCCTGCTCCCGCCTGCCGTCCCGGTCCTCACCCGTGCTTCCTGGTCCAGCCTACTCCCCCTCAGCCAACTCTCAATAAATAATTCTGTATTGATATCTCTGGTCTGCTTCATTGGGTCCGCCTGTCGTTACCTCCTAACAAGATCATGGCTTTGATTAGAGTTCTCGTCACTTTGTTGTTATGAGTGTTATGACAAATGGCTTGTGACAGTGCACTGGCTCGGCTGCCTGTGTTAACACCCTCTGATCTTCTGTTAAAATCACACTTCGGCGTTGAAATACCTTTATAATTCACCGGCTTTACAACTGACAATAAAGTCTCGGCTCATAAATCAAGACGCCGGGTTGCAGCTGTTTTGCCCGGCGCGGTGATAATGACTTATATTCTGACAGTGAACAAAAGAGAGGCAGAAATAGTAAAAAATGCCGGTCATTTATGGTTCGTTTGTTAACATCTGTAAATGTGGCTGACTGATGAGATATTGTCAGTCACTGTTGAAAGGGATGTGACAAAAACAAGATTAAACAGATGTCATGTACAAATCCAAGGATGGGAATTGTACGGTAAATGAGTTTAAATAAGTGAGAATAACACTGCGGTAATTAGGTATTAGGGCTGAACAACAAAAATGTAACGTGTTTATTAAGGAAAACATTGCAATTAGATTTGTTATTGATTGTTAACATGTTCTTTGAGAAGATTCAAAACACAATATTAGTTTGTATTATCGTTTTTATGTACTCATTCAAGCTAAATTTCGCTGAGAAGAAGACGCATGCAAGTCTGGTAATTATTGTTCATGAAATACAAAAAACAGAGAGGAAGCCTGCAACAGAGGATGGACTGCCATGTGGTAACTAATGTTCATAATGCAGTCATTTTTCAGACCAAAAGACACATCTGAAAAATTTGGCAAACTACTTGATAAAGTTAAATACAATTATACGTCCTGAAATCATTAGTTACCGCCTTATTTATTTATTTTTGTCTGTGTCTGATATTAAGTGATTCAAATCAAAGAAGTCCAGACCAGGTAGATGTGAAAGAATGTGAAAAAGGTTTACTGGATCCAACCGCTTTGTCTGCGGATTTGCAGACGCCGCGATGAAGAAGCACAGAAGAGACCACCAGTTTAGACGTCTATGCAAAACAGAGTAAAAGTGGGCGTACATAATGAGTTCTAAGTACAGAGCTTAAGTTTCTACGAACACAAAGAAGTATGAACACATATTAATCAAAGAGGCCGAATGGGTTATCAGGAGACCATATAAGGTCTTACGTGAACCAGATGTTGAACGACCTTTGACCTAGGAGAAGAGCATGTTCACGGAGATGAAAAAAACATACTTACAATGTCGCAATAAATTCACATTTCACAAGTACCACGGTGTGCTGGAGTTTTCTTTCTGGTCTCTGTTCACAGCAGCAGGTGGGTAAGTGAACCATTTCTCACTGCTAGTGCTAACTTTTATTAAACATTTAGAAAAAGAAACAACAAATTCAAATGTAACGACTACCTGATTGTTTTGGGGCAGTAGCTCAGTTGGCAGAGTGATCCCAAAGTTCCAATCCCGCACCAGACACAAACATCCTCGGTTGAGCGGCCAGATCCACAGGTTGATGGTGCGATTCCAGCTCCATCAGATGAACACTGCTGTTGTGTCCTTGGGCAAGAAACGTAAAGGAAAAATATGATGCCCTTTGAGCGCCTTGAAAGGTAGAGAAGCGCTATATAAATGTGAGCGTTTACCATTTATCTTTATATGTTTCAAATTTAGCATTAGCGTTAGCACTGACCTTCAAACACCTCCATTTATCAGCACAGAAGTGTCGTGGGGGTAGTATTCATCTAGTTTGTAAAGTCTTTAACATGTTGTCAGTGACATCGACCTGCAGCTCACTGTTCACTTCACTTAACATTTATTAATGTTAATATTCAATAGAATTGGACAGGAAGTACTCAGTAGCACAAAGAGCTAGCGTTTGTAAAAATAGATAACCAACTAAAAGCCCATTGATGTATTTTGTGCCTTTCCCTGGCCTCCAATGCATCTTCCAGAAATATATGTGCAAAGTTTTCATTCATATCGAAAAGTCTATGGGAAAATTGAAAGTCATTGTTGAGCTAAATTGGAAAAGTGAGAAAGCAGCTCCCTCTCGGGTATAAGCCACAGCCAGACAACCATCTAACCTACACAAAAGGAAAACATTAAAAGGGAAACGCTCAGAGTTTTGACAAACAGATACGCCTATTGTTTTTCTTCATTAGGATCAATGGACACGGTGGCTCCGCTGGGGCTGAGAAACAGACGAAATGTGATGTCAGTCATTGTTTGTCTGCTGGGAGCACATGGGGAACATGGCATACACCCGCGTGCCTCCCCCATCATTAGTATTGGTTTGTGAAGACTGCACCTGACACATGAGAGACACGGGCCGTCTGCGAGGCTCGTCCCGAGAGAGGACTCTGACAGGGGCTGACAGGACGGGCGGATCACTCACCCTCACTCCAGTGTCTGACTGACAGAGCAGCAGAGGAGAGGCGCGAGACACAGATGAGGAGCGAAAAGGACAAACTCAAGTGTTAAAGGGAATATAATACTCAGTAAACTCACAATTTATTTGAGATGGACATATCCTGTGCATTGTTTGTGCTGTGGTTGGCCTTTAAATGCGGTTTAGAGTAGTTATGCTTTGGATTTTGATGTGTTATTACGTAAAAATACTGCCTGGATGTCACATTATAGTGTGTCCAGTCCGCTCCCCTGCTGGATTTGGCGTTGGCACAAAATCTAGTGTCAGCAGTTGGAATGGACAGTGGAACAAACAGAAACTGGCCAAACTGTGATATGGATTTCTACCTGAGATGTAACAATCCAGGGAAATTGAAACAGAGTAATTTCTGAGGCAACAAACATTAAAGTCTACATGACAGCTCTTTTTTTAAATATTTTTGCAGTTTGTGAAGACATTTTGAAAAATAAAACTTTCAAATTACAGGAGTTTAAAACAGAATCCCTCTGTCATGTTATCAAAAAGTGACAGACCGTTGAAAATAAAGAGACAGTTAACACTCAACTGGGTCATTCAACACAATAAAGATGCTATCAGGTATTATTATTTGTCAAATCATAACTATTGTGTAATTTAGCTGGTGAAGGGTTACATTTTTTATTACTATTATCAAAATATAATGTGTGAAGATTTTATACTGGACATGCTTCTTTGCCATGTTTTGTGTGTGTGTCTCGCCTGAGCGCTCTGTGCCTGCACACTGACTGTTTTTGTTTCCAGCATCAGGTCTGAGCAAAAGTAACCAGCAACTTCTTATCTAGCAACTCCTTATCTGGCGGCCTTGGGGAGCAGAGCAAGACTCTGCTCTAAGAACATCTGTGTCTGTTCATAAGTTTCAAGACGGGACCAGAAACAGACAAAGAAAATGGAACATAAACCAATCAGCACTTGAGAACATGGACAGCTCCACCCATATATTGCATTATTCATGATTTGCTCTGGAGGAACAGGCAACTCCACATCAGAGCTCCTGCAGGAGTTGCATTAGCTTAGAGCCAGGGACAGATATAAGACCAGGACAGATATACGACTTGTATTAGACTGTTAGGAATTTTATTATTTTGTGATTAAAAACAACTAAACATTTCTGGGACTCAGCTCTTCCTTTAACCTCATTTTGAACACGCAACGAGTCGTCTCTATGTTAACAAGAATAGGAAATGCCTTCAATGGATTTTGACCCTTGTTTTTCAAAGGGTTGCTAGGTAACAGTTGTAGAATTACCTCTATGTCATATTTGCTGCCCACGACCAACCAGGAAGTAACATTAGAAACACAAAAACTGTAAAACTGGGGACAAACAAGCAAAATATTTACTAAAATCTTTAATATAATCATGTCACTACGTTTTAGTGAAATGTGTTGTTTAATCTGTCATATAGACTTTAATGAAGCTAAAAACAACTCCGGGTATGTTTTTGTTACCAACAGTAGGACGTGGTTAAAAGCTCAAAAAAGGTCAATTTTAATGTGTCCTTTAAATAAAAAAACTGTAATTGGAGACAGGTTTGATTTGCAGCTGTATGAGTAAAAGCCATAAGGAATAAAATTATGAAAAATATAGTTTCCCTGACAGTGAAAGTAGGTGTTTAAATATATCTAACTTGCTCCTAGCTTTCATGATCAATTTGGCCCATCGTTCAGGGCATTAACACCTTTTAGAGCAGCTTCCACACGACAAAGTGACACAGGAGTCGACTGCCAAAGCTCAGTCAAACCACTCGCAGGATTTTTCTCTTTCTTCCAGGTTTGCGATGGATAAAATACTTCTCAGATGCAGATAGTGAACAGTGGTCTGATATTATCACCAAATGTGGCTTTTAAAACATACAGAATGTTGTACTTTACCACATTTAAAAAACGTAAAACTATTCATTTGTGTAATTAAACATTGTATAGATAAAGTTATGCATAATGTTCTTTGTGATAATGAACATTTATGGGGTCAGTTTAATTAAAAAGGCTAGTGTTGTGTTAAATTTAGTCAAGATCCTGTTTATATTTGAACTCATTCAAACCATCTTCATAGCTGAGTGAAAAAAGTTGTTAAGAAATACAGCAAGAAAATGTCTTGCAACAACACAAGAAGTTCACATTTGTAGTTTCGCTGTAGAATTAATTTCCAACATTGAGCGAGTGCACAAAGTCTATTCAAAACCAGTTGGCCTGTAGCCAGCTCCGTGGTCCTTTAGTCTCACAACGTCTGGCACAAATGCTGCTCTTCACCTGTACTGATTTTTGAACTATTGAACTGTGCTTGAACCAGTTTCTCCACAACCCACTCCACGTTTGCATCCGAGGGATAAAGATGCAGAAAGTCAGCGTTAGTCTGCAGTCTCCCTGAGCCAAATGCTGCCGTGCGTCTGATTTACGTGCCAGCGCTTGTCACAAACAGGGCGAGCTGCCAATTCAATCCTGTGGTGTTGGGAAGGGCTTTTGCCACTCGTGTCACCTATATATGAGATACTGCCGCCAGAGCCGTAAAACTAACCCTTAAAACAACACAATGTAACTTGGCTCCTTCTGTCGCTTTTTGTTTGATAAAACTCCAGAAACTTACTTTTGACAACTTTATCAGAAAAAGTAATGATTCACAGTTTTCAGAAATGTGCTAAACGACTCAACATCAGTACACAGAAATGTTTTAGTTAGCATTAATTAACATTTTCACATTCTGAACGCTGCAAAGTAAGCCACAGCACACACGTGGGGTTTCAAACAAACTGGAGCAACTGGAAGCAAATGTGTGTGGAATACCTTTCAAAGATACACTGGTGTTTATAATAAAACTGCAGCAACTGTATGGCCATGTTTTGTTTGTTAAGTGAGACCGTTAAGTAGCGCTTGGGGAGTTCATTATTGTTTACAGTTTACTTGTTTTCACATATTTGCTTTTTTGGTGGTATTTAGTATTCAGCGTAACAAAAATAGATTATTGTTCTAGGTCTATCGACTTCTTGTAGGCCCCTCATCTCATCATCAAGCAGTGGGTTTTCATGTACGTGTTTTTAATGTTGAACACGGTGTCAAAGTGCTCACTACTCACAGGGAAACTGACTGTGGAGTTTCTGTGGCTGTTCCCAGGAGGCCCGCTATTACCACATGTTTTGGAACTGTCCTGTTGCTCAGAAATCCTGCACTGAGATTTATCAAAGCACTCCAGACTGTCTTTGGCATCCCCATTCCACTTGAGTTCGGAACAGTGTATCTGGGCCTTAAGACCCCTGCCGTGGACATTGTTGGTGGATACTTGAGGCGGCAGCAAAGAAGGCCATGATATACAAACGGTAGACACAAACTGCACCATCAATCAAGGACTGGACTGATATACTGTGACCGACATTCGAAAAATTGACAAAGTGACATTTGGACTCTTTGACAGACTTTAGACTGAATGGGACTTTTATTTATTTTAAGACACATGTTCTGTGCTTCTGTGTTTTTCATTTTAATTCTTTATTTGTGTAGCATTAGCATTAGCTGTTTTTATTCTGCGGCTGCGCCGCTTCCCGGAGGCATGGCTTAAACACCGGTCATCCATGGGAAGCCGCGTCATCCATGGATGAGCCCCCGCCTGCCTGCTCAGCCGAGGGGACATGTTAACCTTAAATGTGTGACCTGCAGAGTGCATTTGCTGGAATAATTGCAAGTACAGAGAAGTGGGCGGGGATAGAGGGTGAACATAGACATGTATTACTCAAACCTGCTTAAATCAGATTGCACTGCATAGTTAGAAGCTCTTTAAAGTAAATGTACATATGTCCCTTTAGCGGTTGAAAGTAAACGATAGTATAACTTTAATTCTTGTCCTTTTGTTGTAAAAATTCCTGATGTCACACGAAGGACTTTACAAACACAATCAGAATTTGCACTAATAGGGCGGCCCATATGTTACGTAAACACTCCAAATATAAGCACTGAACTTTTAACTTTCTGCAAATTCCGGTTTTGCCCAGCCATATGTCACGACTGCAGCCGTTTGTCCCACACTATAAATAACAAAAGCCTTGTGCTGAAACAGTGGATTTCACAGGGCGCAAAGTTTACATGACAAATGTGGAGTGGGATTGTAATCGAGGTTGGTTTGCTCTGTTCTGGGTCTTTACCAGGAAACTGCACCTGAGGGAGGTTATAAAGCACCGCGGCTCATGTTGGTGCATACAGAGCTCTTTTTCCACATGGAGTTTTGTGACGGAGCAACAGAAGACCTTTCCATTCCCGATACACTACATGAAATTAAAGTGCTGATTAATAATGCATCGAGACACGCGATCCGCTTTACATTACTTTAATCGGTCTGGTCATACTCAGTGGTGGTACTGCTCTAGCCACAGCTGTCCCCCTGCTGTCTCTGCGTGGAAAACCAGCCTTACAAATTTCCTGATGGTGACCTGAAGACAACTCTCCTGAGAAACCATGGCTCTCTTTTTTATATTTGGCGACATGAAGTGTTCTTGTATGTGATTGTACATCCTTATTTCAATAAAAAGGAAGGGGAGGAAAAATTGGCAGTGTATTTTCACAAGAGACCTGCAGGGGGAGCTCTGTTGCTGTTGCTTGGGCCAGACCACTCATCCCACATTGAGTTAATTTACTATAGATCACAAACTTAACGTTAAAAGTCACATACGTCACATTTTTATACATATGCGCCCTTTATAAATAACACCCCAGGCTTTTTTTTAGCCCAATTGTTTAAGCCAAAGGTTATGATGAATCTGCAGATTGAGTTGGGAAGGTTCAGTGTCTTTCTGACATTTGCCCACAGTAGTTTTCACCAGTTCATTTGTGATTTTGTTTTTTTTCTCATGCAGCCTGGTTTACAAATGTAAAAGTATAAGGAAGAAACCTTGCATTTTAAAGCCAACTCCTTCATGAGCTCAAAAAAAAAAAACTTGGTCCCACTGAATAACGTCACTCATGTGTTACAAATATGTGTTTTTAAACTTCCTATATTAAAAACAGACTTTTTATGATCATTATAACGCTCTTATTCTCTTTAAGGCAGCTTCATTCTTCAATTCTTCATTATTAAATTCATGATAAATTTTACTGAGCATGAATGAAGTGCAGGATTTCGAAAGACGAGTTGAATACCATCAATTTTGACGCAATAAAAGTACTTTGTCCAACTCTTCACTGGATTTACAATCATTTAAAAAACAAACACTAAAAGCAACAGTCTATCAATTCAACTTTAGCAGCACGTGAGCAGCTTACACACCTCCCCAGTCGAGAGAAATAAGTGAGATGTCCAGGAGAGATCATTATCACCGAGGCGCCACATTGATCAGTTGTAATTAATTACCTGCTTAAAAGATAGCACCGGAGATCGTCACAGCCCAGCAGGTCGGCAACACGCTCCTCTCTGCTCACTCTGCGCTCTCAAGATTACATATTATTATCATACATGACTTGCATAAAAGTAGTTTGAACGTTCCATTAAAGGAGGACCGCAGACGGTAGATGGTAGCGTGGTCGCCATAGACATTAATAGACGGGAAAATGATGGCTCTCTGCAGTTGCTACGATGCAGACAACGCACCGCCATATTGGTCCGGAAGAATGTGATGACGCAAATCAATTGAGCATAATGGCGAATTTTGTAATTTTACAGATAAAATGCACTTTAATAAGCAATCCCTGCATAATCGTGTGCATAAAGGGCCAATTTGTGCATTTTCAAACTTTTTTTTTTTACATATTGGCAGCATTAAAGTTAGATATTAGGTAGAACTCTCTGCATTTTGAGCCTGTTTCTTTAAACATAACACATCAAACCAACACATCACTGATACTCTGTGATGTAGTCAGCGTGTAGGTTATTGTGTTTTAGCTGAAAGCCTTTATAGACATTCATAGATGCAGCTCTAACTCAGTCTGATACAGAGATTTATGGCTTGCCGATGCTACCCAGAGTTACGCTGAACACTGAGGCAAAATCCGTATTAAATGTTTCTTTCATTATATTTATGTAATTTATCTGGTCTCCAACTGTAACATGTAAAAAAGGATGTTTTGGGTCATTATTAATGGGCATTCTTATCGGAAGCGGATCAGTTCAGAAATCTCAAAGTTTCAGCTCAGATGACGGTTTTACACGCTAATTATCATCTAAATTAAAACACCAAACGGTTTATACACAAAAATGACGTGTAACGCGGCTCTAACTTCACCTAAATGTGGTCAATGGGTTGGTACCAGCTGACACTCTCTGGATTATTCATAATTTGCGTTTATTAATGCTAGCGGTTATAGGGAAAATACATGAGACCTTCAAAAATATGAGTCCTTCAAATCAATATCAATACTGGACTATCCGCATTGCTAAGTGGTTGATAGCATGAGCATCAAACGCCGCGTCTACTTATTATTATATATTATTATATATATGTCTATGGTGGTCGCCACCTGCTTGTCTCCATGGAGATAGAAAATGAATAACACACTCCATAGATATATAGGTCAGTTTTACACATGTCTTTGGAAGAAAGATGGAGAAAAACACTTAAAGTCGGTATGACAGGTTAGACGTCACATTTCACTAACATGAAGTTATGTTTGCTCCTGCTTTGGTGCAGACGTCCCAGTGAACATGATTGTATTTAAAATTTTTCTAAACATTTTGCCTATTTGTCCCCAGCTTGACCGTTTTTGTGAAGTTTATAATGTTACTTCCTGGTTGAACATGAGCAACACATATGACATAGGTAGAATTGTGCAATTGTTACCTAGCAACCATTTTGAAAACAAGGACCAAAATCCATATAAATGACATAATAGTTATGACAACAAATTGTAATACTTGATAACACCTTTATTTTGTTGAAAGACCGTTTAAACTGTCAACAAAATGTGTCAGTTGAGTGTAAATTGTCTCTGTGACCATACTATTCGTCCCGGAAATACGATTCGTCCGGAAGTCCAATTGCAAGCATGCGCAGTACGAAATAAAGTATAAAATATTTTTTTACGGTGGTGTTCTTTTTATATTATGTAAAGTTCCAATCTTTGTATTTATTCTATACAAGGAAATACCGTTTTTATATTTATTTATCACTTTTAAAGTGTTAAACCGCGGGCGTTCGCTACGCAGTCGTGTAGTGACGCATTCAAGGAAATGGAAAGATATACGAATATAAAAAATGATTTTGATTGTTCAGATTTGTTTAGATACTTTAAAGAAAAATGTATTAAGATAAGGACCACGTTTTTCTGCTCTATTTATATGGAATAAGATTTATATAACGACCTGTGCGAAACAAAATCAGAGGCGATTCAAATGTAAATCTCCCTCTGACTTTGACGTCATCGAGGCACATGCTCAGAGCTGCAGCTCTTCATTACAGGTCGTTATATAAATATTATTCCATATAAATAGAGCAGAAAAACGTGGTCCTTATCTTAATACATTTTTCTAATATTTTTCCTTAAAGTATCTAAACAAATCTGAACAATCAAAGTCAGTTTTTATATTCGTATATCTTTCCATTTCCTTGAATGCGTCACTACACGATCTGCGTAGCTTAACGCCATGTTTAACACTTCAAAAGTGATAAATAAATATAAAACGGTATTTCCTTTGTATAGAATAAATACAAAGATTGGAACTTTACATAATATAAAAAGAACACCACCGTAAAAAAATATTTTATACTTTATTTCGTACTGCGCATGCTTGCTATTGGACTTCCGGACGAATCGTATTTCCGGGACGAATAGTATGGTCACAGTCTCTTTATTTTCAACCGTACGTCGCTTTTTGATGACATCACTGAGGGATTCCATTTTAGAACTCAGCATCTCTTCCTGTAATTTTAAACTGCTATTTTTCCAAATTTCTTAACAACTGCAACTTCACAGACGTACAACTATGATAAATATTTACCACAGGTGCCCTCCCACCAAACTAAGTCATAATTAGAAAAACATGAGAACCTGTCATGTAGACTTTAACCAGAAAAGTTACAAGCTGGGTCTGTGGAGAGACAAGCCTCATCTCAGCAAAGATTAATGGTTTTTTTTTTTTGAGAAATTGAAGCACCTGTAATTAAGTAAATGTGTTTATTTCATTCTGTTGTTTGCTGAAATCACACTGGGGCTTTACAATGACATAATCGCCTGCAAGTTAAAGTCAGGGAATGATTCACCCCTAAAACATGGTAATAATTCTGCAGCTTTGTGACCTGGAAATATTGTTGAAAAAAGTTACACAATCGTTTTGAAAACATGGTTAAGTGATCTGTTTGGTAACACGCTGAAAATGGTCACAAGAGGCGCACAAAGAGACAATCAGTACCTCTAAAAATGCAGTTTGACCTTGCAGCAAAGGAGTGGGACCACAGTGAGAAGTCCTCCAAATTGTTAAACAGGTCCCTCAAAACATTAGAAAAAAAACAACAAGTTAGAACAGTTAATGGAGGATGGTTATGGATGATGTCATACTCCCAGAAGGTGGCAAGAACGACTTTTTTCTCTGTTAATTGCGCGAGATTTTTGTGAGAATGATCGAAAATGAAAACCCACAAATGATGAACTTAATCATGAGCGACAAGGCATTTTAATTGGAGATTTTACAACTAAAATCGAGAGATAAACAACAGTGATTTTGCTGAAAATATCATTGGATAAAAGAATGCTGTGATGGCATCTGAAACCACCGATGATACAACTATAGATACTGGGATAATCAATCGCAATACACAGCATAGATAGATAATGCTAAACCAGTCAAGTTTATAAGAAGAACAACGAAATTTAGCGTTCAATCAAAAGTACTCCGATAATATTCAAAACTAAACGTATTTACCTTGAGTGATCCATCATTTTATCAATTTTTTGTCGAGTTCTAGGTTTGAAAAACACCAAAAGGCAATTTGACTTGAACATGCCACGGTAAAACGCTATGCACTTTTTTCTGGTGGAGTCTGTCACCTTCTCGTCTCCATGGAGATGTTATTGCTTTGTTCAGAACATCCACCACACAACTAGACCGTGTAATGAGTTAGACCTTAAAATAAAAGGATATTTTTTCTCCAGGATATTAGAGGGGCTGCACGGTGGCAGACCGATGGGCTCCTGTCACCCTAGCATGAACAAACGGGAGAAAATGAATGAATGAAAGGATATTATAGCAAAAAATACATGTGTACTGAAATAAATGCTAGTTCAGTGTCGTACTGTGAAACATTCCAAGCAAAAACCTCTTCATGGAGACAAGCAGGTGTTGGACCCGCCACCAGATGCGTTATGTTGGTCACTTTTAATTGCAGACCCAGTATGTACGATCGATAATCAGTAAGTTTCCATGCACACTAAAATCTGATTATCTCATTATCTGATTTATGGAGTTGCCAGATTATTGAAATGTCAGGTAAACAGTTACAGTAACAAATGTGCAGGTTTTGATAAGGAACATTTTGCAAAAAAGGTCAAACTAATGTGGAAAAGACAAATATTCAACAGAAAATGTCAAAGGTTGAAGGTGTTCCAAATACAGCAGTTACTCTGAAATCCTTTCCTGATGTCAGCCGGGGTTTTTGATGGTCAGATCTCTCTTGCGCTTGAAAACTCACAGCAAAAATCAAATGATTGGGTTTTTACCATGTACCTAATATTGGTCTATAGTTTGTTCCATAGACTCTGCACCTAAAGCCGCCTCTCTTCTGTCCTCTTTGTATCTCCTGTTTGTGTGTCGAAGTACGTCTCTGACACCGCATTTTCTCTCTTTCTATGGAAGACTTCCATCTCCTCCTCACACTTACATGCTCCATTTCACCCATCTTATTTTCACAGTTTGGCAGTGAAGCTCAAGAGTCACTATATCCTGCATGGAAAACTTTCTTTATACGTTTCTTTATTCTTTGAGGGAGAATAAAAGACTCCCTACAGACCGTCACCGAGAAAAGTCACTGGGTGCATTTAAAATAATCAAATAAGCAAATACTTGGGCCTGATTTATGGTGAGTGTATAAATGCACAAAAGAAGAAATTTGTCTTGTCTTTGCCACATTTGTTCACCCTTTTTTTGCATAATTTTCTTTGTCAAAACCTGCACAAGATTCCTTTAACCATTGAAATAAATTGCCTTGTTTTTTTTTTTTTTGTTTTTTTTATGCAAGGGTGTTTTTTTGGAGTAGTCATTTTTTCTAAAGTTGCGATTATAAGACAGAAGATCATGCCAGGATCACAGTCACTAGAGGTAGCTGAACTAAATATGCAAAAGCAGGCACACATGAGCACATTAAAGATAACACAAGGCAATGTCCCAAAGCCCAGAAAAAGCTGGACCGCTCTCATCTGGATTCAGGATGTCAGGATTATCTCAAATGGGCATTCAAAGTGGTGACAGAGGTGAAGAAGTTGAACACACTTTCTTGGATTTTATCAGAGGAAAACTTTGGTTAAGTAAGGGCTAATACTAGTGTCTCCATTTTTTGCATTATGCATTTGATGTTAATGCAGAAAAATCAGTATATATGCCTTGCTGTTGCCATTGTTTCACTTCTGAAAAGACGAAAATAGAAAGTTTTAGCCCCGACGCTGTTTCCAGAGTCTTGTCCGTTCCTTTTCATTGGCCGCTGACAGTAAACAGTCTCCCGCACAGGAGCACAACCAAATGTGGCTTTATACTGCAAACATGTTTGAATGACTGCTGGGGCCTAGTCGTTGTCACATTGTGGTTCAGATGCAAGTCCAGTTGTAGCAGCTCCACACTGCGAGGCTTTTCGACTAGAGATGACTTAGAATGACCAGGCACGACTGGAAATCAGAGTAAAACTGGGCTAAAAAGGTGTTCTCTCTAAACAAGAAAAGCTGCTGTTTATTTGTCCCCCAGTCAGTCAGCAAACACAAAGAATGTGACATCAATGAGAGTGATCTATTTTGCTTTAGAACTTTGCTTTACTGCTGCCTTAATCCTAACCTTAACCCAGCTGAAGCAGCCCTTGAAACAAAAATCCCAGGAGTAATCAGATCCCCACAAACAAGTGTCTGAACAGATCTGAGTCCCTGTATGATGTGGTAACCATGATCGAACGCACACACACACACACACACACACACACACACACACACACACACACACACACACACACACACACACACACACACACACACACACACACACACACACACACACACACACACACACACACACACACACACACACACACACACACACACACACACACACACACACACACACACAGACGATCAGATCAACACGGGAACTGATGGAGCCCGTCTTATTATTACAGTATTAAGTTTAAAGGCACCTTATGTACATTTTCTGATGGGGGGCTGGTAACCTTCAGTGCTGCAAAGAACAACAACAGTGGGAGACTGAAAATGTGCAATAAAAATGAATACTTTTTAAAATAGACTAAATCTGTCAAGTTAAGAGAATATTAGAACATTTAACGACAATTTAGAAATGCAATATTGTGCAAGTGGATAATACTTTACGAAACTAAATGCAAATCATTCACTCATTGCTTTTTTGATCATCATACGGTATAAACAATTCATATATTATTCTGAAATGGGAAAAAAGTATCACCCTGTGTGCACCTTCTTCTTCTTCTTCTCTTCATCTTCCTCTACCTCATCTCCTTCTTCTTCTCCTCCTACTTCTCCCCTACATCTCTTCTTCTCCTCCTCCTCCCCTTCTTCCTCTTATTCTTCCTTTTCTTCTTCTTCTTCTTCTTCTTCTTCTTCTTCTTCTTCTTCTTCTTCTTCTTCTTCATCTAATCTTCCCTCTTCATTTTCCCCTCCTTTTCTTCTTCTTCTTCTAATCTTCCCTCTTCATTTCCCCCCCTTTCCTTCTTCTTCTAATTTTCCCTCCTCTTGTTCTTCTTTTCCTTCTCTTCTCATCCTCGTTTTCTTGATCTTCTTCTTCTCCTCTTTCTCTCCTCTTCTTCTTCTCCTTCTCTTCTTCTCCTCCTCCTCCCCTTCTTCCTCTTCTTCTCCATCTCCTCTTCTTCTTCCTTTTCTTCTTCTTCTTTTAATATTCCCTCTTCATTTCCCCCTCCTTTTCTTCTTCTTCTAATTTTCCCTCCTCTTGTTCTTCTTTTCCTTCTCATCCTCGTTTTCTTGATCTTCTTCTTCTCCTCTTTCTCTCCTCTTGTTCTTCTTTTCCTCCTCTTCTTCTCCTCCTCCTCCTCCTTCCTCTTCTATTTTGTCACCATCGTAATACATTTCAGCCTTGAGTTGTTGTCCAACTTTCTATTGAATTTCTCTCATTTACACAATAAGCAGAACATCTCATGCTACAGTCAATAACACATCAACCAATCTAACTTAAGTGATTTTAGTTTATGCATACATTTTTGTTTTGTTTTTTTTCTGCCTGTACATGAGCCAAGAGAAGTTTCTGAAGCTCACGTCACATTCACGTCACCACAGCCTTTTCCCAGCACCACAGTATTTAGTGCTCACTGCTCAGAAAAGAAATGTAAAACCCCTTAAACCTACGCTTTCTTTATTAAATCTGGAGTTCTGTTCTGTTTCCCCAAGACGCGTCATATTTGAATCATTATTATAGATGCATTCAGTCTGAATTTGGACTTTTCTCATGAGAACTTCCCACAGTATTTCCTTCAAGGCCACTGGCTGCAGCTGGTTCACTTGTGCATCTTGATGATTTTAAAACCTGATACAGCACAGGTCGGCCTCTCTTTTGGGAAGCTGCATCGATGCGGACAATATACAACATTTTAGATAATATTGTCAATGTTGTTTTGAAGATATGAAAAAAAAATGGATATATGAGTGTAACTTTTATGGGGAAAGACGCTACAAAAAGAGCTGATTAAAAAGAAAAAGGAAAAAAGTTACATTGCAAACTGTCAAATAAGGATAAAAGGGGATAAATCTGAACTTTCTTCTATGGGGATGATGCAATATAATCTGGAAATTCCTTGCCTTTAATATTGGAAGCATTTATAACATTTATGTAAATATATGATTTTTAATGATGAGCCCCAAAAGAACAGTGAGTGCATGTGTGGATGGAGTTTTTCTGTTTTAAGTTTGTTTTTCGTCTTTGTTTTGTTGTGTCATTGTCTCTGTCTTGTCTTTTGTCTTTTAAGTTGTACGAGGTAAATTGTCTTGTATATATTGCCCAGTTTGCTTGTTTTTTGTTTTGTTTTTTATGTTTTAATTAAAAATGTCTTCAATTTTAGTTTTGCCTGCTTTGTCAGCTTGGAATATATACATACTTTGTAGCAGAAATGTGCAATCCTTCCAATCCAAATAAAAACAATTATATTAATAAAATATATATATATTTCTGAACTTTTGTGATTACTTTTAGAGTCATATTACATTTGTCTGATAACCAAACCTCAACTAATGTGTTTAAAGACATGTTTTAACACATTTCCATTGGATTGACATTATTCAGTCATCTTATTTACAAAATCGTTCTTGTTGTTGTGATTAAAGTGAAAAGCATGGACACATTCAGCTGCAACAGAATATAATAATAGAAACACAAATAACCCCAAAGCCACCTGAAGAAACCCAAGAAATAAACATAATAATAATTCAAAATTTCCATCAACGTCTCATTATCCAAAAACACATTTCTGTGCGCACCGATAACAAATGCTTAAAGACGAGTTCTTGTTTGTGTTGACATGTGCCACATCTCCCGTTATCTCCCGTGTTTCTCTCGGAGGATAAACGCTCCACTGAGGGGGAGATGTAATCTTTATGTGTGATTGTCATGGATGATGTGCTTGAAAATGTCAATTTGCCCTCTTCATCAAGATAAACACAGGCTCACAGTCAAACTAATGCTTCAATTTCATGCTGTAATCAGGAGGATTTCACGCACAAACTGCAGATCTATATCCTACATTGTACCTGCGTTAACTGATAGCAGATAGATAGTATTATCTCTAATTGATTTACCGGCTTAAGCTTTGGGGAATGTGGAAGAGTGCCGCTCCTGATCCTCCACTCTCGCTTTTATGGATGTTTTAGTTTGGTCAAATTTTACTTAGACGTTTGTGTTTAGGGCTGGGGGGATAGGCGATTAAAATGTAACTTCTACTTCTACTTCAGTATTGTCACTCATTGATTCTCTATTTCTTTCTTTAAAGCAGAACTCAGTAACTTCAGCGACAGAGCTCCCCCTGTGGGTCTCTTGAGAACGTACGCTCCCAGTAAAATGACGGCAAAAGCTTTTTTTAAACAATTCATATATTATTCTGAAATGGAAAAAAAAAAGTATCACCCTGTGTGCACCTTCTTCTTCTCTTCATCTTCCTCTACCTCATCCCCACCTTCTTCTCCTCCTACTTCTCCCCTACATCTCTTCTTCTCCTCCTCTTCCCCTTCTTCCTCTTCTTCTTCCTTTTCTTCTTCTTCTTCTTCTTCTAATCTTCCCTCTTCATTTCCCCCCCTTTTCTTCTTCTTCTTCTTCTTCTAATTTTCCCTCCTCTTGTTCTTCTTTTCCTTCTATTCTCATCCTCGTTTTCTTGATCTTCTTCTTCTCCTCTTTCTCTCCTCTTCTTCTTTTCCTCCTCTTCTTCTCCTCCTCCTCCCCTTCTTCCTCTTCTTCTCCATCTCCTCTTCTTCTTCCATTTCTTCTTCTTCTTCTTCTTCTAATCTTCCTTCTTCATTTCCCCCTCCTCCTCAGTAAAATGACGGCAAAAGCTTTTCATTTTTTTTTCTTTTTCGCCCTTCCTTTTTATTGAATTAAGGAAGTTTAATCAGTGTTTCTCAGGAGAGTTGTCTTCAGGCGTCAGGAAAGTTGCAACGCTGGTTTTCCGCGCAGAGACAGCAGGGGGCGACGGCGGGGCTTCAAACGCCAATAAAATGTAAAAATGTTACTTAGTTCTACTTTAATGCAGCTGTCTGTTCAAACAGGGAGACTTTTCCCACTCACTCCTTTAATTGGTATCACTGTAAGGCTCTGGGTGAGTGACAGATGCATGTAACCAATCACAGTGAAGTGTCAACCCTCAGAAGAAACAGTGTACTTTACTTATTTCGTAGAAGTGATTATATGCATTGTGATCAAATCGTGATCTGTCCCAATTTGTGCACATTTTGTGACTGTTCACCAAGTGCTGCACAAGATTGATTTGAGAAACAAAAAAATCAGCTAAAATAATACTATAAATAATAATAAAATACATAAAAACATGAATAGTAGTAAAAATATATATATAACCATAAATAACCGTAAATACATAAAACTATAAGTAACAGCTTTATATAAAATACATAAAAAACTGAACCACAACAAAACTAAAATAAATAAGAATAATACATACATTTTTAAGGGCACAGAGTTCCAAATCATTTTTAAAACTAGACTAGAAAAATATGCATTTAGCGTTGAGCAAGTATTATTCTATTTAACTTTTAAAACCAGAGCTGGTATCAAAAGAATGTTACGAAATTTGCCAGTGACATTATTAAAAGTTATTTACTCCTGAATGAGCAATTTCTTCAAAAGACATAATTAACACCCACTTCTGCTGAGAAAAACATTTGCAGCATTCAATCCCGTTCAGTTTAATGGAGAAGCAACTGCAATTTTGTCATTTGTTGATAATGCAGACAAATCGATGCTGTTTAATATGTTCATCGCATTTGCCAACAAGTAACAACTATTAATATCTCATTTCAACCTCTCTTTTTTCACATTACCATAGATTATAAAACCTTAAAGCCTCATTTTGTTAAGTCACAAGCAAACTGTGGTGTGTTTGACAAGCCCTGGCAAGAAATGACCTTTCAACTTCCTTGTGTTAGTTGTGAACCTCTCAACCAGTCACACTTTGTTGTCTTAAATAGAAGAGACTTTATTCAACTAGAAGTGACGTTACGAGTTGGAAAAAAAAACCCAATCAATCAATTTTAAAAAGCACAAATATCTAAAGTGGTGGGTTTTGCTGAAACAGTGAAACATATAATTATACAACAAATTTTGCAAAAGTGTTTAGTAAAATCTGAAATATAATCATGTTCCTTACATTTTAGTGAAATGTGTAGTCTAAGCCCTTGATTTTCAACCATTGTGCCGGGGAACCTCTTAAGTTTTGCCATGTGTGCCTTGAAAAAATATCAAATTTGAGTTAACAGGTTCAGAAATTGACCATTATGGAGTGCCCTGAGCAACTTCTGCACCAAAACAGAACGCAAAATCAGCACTAATGCCAAATTTAAAGCACCAAACAGTAACACAGACATTATTTGGCTCATTATATGCCATATTTTATTAACTAAATGGTCTGATTTGGTCATGTATTTGTAGGCGGTGTGGTATCTTTTAAACCCAAAAAGTGTGCTGCAACTAGAAAAAGGTTGAAAAACATTGGTCTAACCTGTCACATAGACTTTAAATGCTAAGTCCTGGAATGGTACCAGGCTAATGGAAAGAAGCGTTTTGTTTGACTTGTTCTTTCAGTTCTTTTAAATGTAGCTTTTGTTTGTTTTTTGTTTTTGTTTTTTAAGTAATGTCCTAAATGTGTAGATGTTTTTAAAAATGGATGTGCTGTTATATTTTCACTTTGCCTCAGACAATCCTTGTTAAAGAGGTCTCGATCTCCGTGGGTTCTCATCTGGTAAATAACGGTAAATAAACAATAAAAATAAAATAGTTTCACTTGTTTTGTGTCTCATGATGGAGTTATAAATATCTCAGGCCGCATTTCTGTTCAAAGACTGTATTTCCTGACGAACAGAGCCTTTTTTTTGTCGAATTGACAGAACACAACGCAGTTCAAACCAAGAAAATACACATAGCAAATCCGTCTGTTTTTTTTTCCTATTCCACCCAGACTCCGGAAACTAAGTATTGACTGAGATTAAAGACGGAAGAGAAAGCTTATATTCTCACCCTGCAACTTGATCTCTCTTCCTCTCTATCTGTTCCTCCAAATATTAAACTCCCCGAACGACTTCCTTATCTTCTTTCCAAGTTTGTATCCAAGCTTTTTGATCCCTCATTAGCATTCAGGCGCTGACGCTACATCTGGTCAAAGGTCTTCACCTGAGCTGCATGACTAATTCAGGAGAGCTGTGATTTCCCCTCACCACAGCTAATAGCTCCAGTCAATTTGCTAAAGATAGGAGCTGATCTACATTTGATCTACACTGCCGATGGCCCCCAGGACTTGACACTTCCAGCACTTTGGCATTCACAGCTCAGTAATCATCTTCTTGTGTAATAATTGACCCAGGACTCCATTAAAAGACTTTGTAAAGTGAACAGACACGTTTTGCCAAAGCGTCAGAGACAGAATACGGGATTAAAATAACGATGAGCGCGATATTCTTTTGGAAAAACAGAAAGTTAGAAGGTGGCAGAGTTGATCAAGCGTGCGTGCATTAAACAGACAGATCCCTTTTGCTCAAGTGCTACTGGTGTATCCTTGGTGAAGACACAGCGTCGCCCACACTGCCCACTCAGTCACGTGGCATCGGGACGGAAATCTGCTGCATAATAATTCAGAGAAATCAAGTCAAATGCTTTGTTTGTCATTGACCAAACACGCTGTACAACTAAATGACATGGATCAGATGGAAGGTTAGTCCTGGGTCATGATCAGTGGGCGAGGCTACCGCGCTCAAATTGAGCCGCTGACTGTAGGCTGCCATGTTTGCAATCTGCTGCTGACCACTAGGGGCTGCTGCGGAAGTAGAATTATTCAATGCAAGTCAATGGGGAGTTAGACGTTTCAAAACCTACTTTAGAGCCTGGCTCAAAATACGGCTTTGGTCTCAAACGTTAGCTTACGGCTCTGTGACAATGCTGAGGGGGGTGAATTTTTTTGAACCAGGCTGGTTTAGCCGCTGTGATTTTTTAAAGTTCATGCATATCTAATGAAGAAGGCGGGCTTTACGCGTCGGAAATGTCAGTGAGCAGCCATACACCTACGAGTGGGCGGTAACCATAGAGGCAACGACGGCAGTACGTCAGCAAAAGGCCGCCCCAAAGTCGCCCTCTCCCCGCCTCCCCACCGAGGGGGGAGTGGTGGGGGCTAACCCGCGGCGAGACCCGCGAGATTTCATTTTGAAATCTCCATGACTGAGCCGCATTATCATGAATGGGGCGGAGCGACAACCGTCTGTCCACTATTTTTATGTCTATGGTCATGATTCAAACCTGACCTGCTTATTTTGCATAAACACAGAGAGGGAGACAAAAAAAAAGACAAAAAAGTGCCTTGGAAATTGTTATTAAGTGATTCAAATCAAAGAAGTCCAGACCAGGTAGATGTGAAAATAGTTTACTGGATCCAGGACACATTGTCTGCGGATTTGCAGACGCCGCGATGAAGAAGCACAGAAGAGACCACCAGTATATATGTCTATGCAAAACAGAGTAAAAGTGGGCGTACATAATGAGTTCTAAGTACAGAACATAGGTTGCTAAGAATATAACAGAACAAAAAAGACATGAATCAAAGAGGCCGTTGCGTGCCATGTTTGGATGTAAATGAGTGTGGGGGAACCTAAAATAACCAAAGGTTGTCTGAGGACGACACCATACAGGGTCACACCATATGTGAAGCCCGACATGGATGACCTTTGCTCCCGAAGAAGAGCGTTTCCTATTACGGACTAAAACATGCTTACAGAAATCAAACTCACGACTTTCTTGCAGTGAAGTGAAAGTCTTAAAGAAGGCTTGACATGTTTTTTTTTCTCTCTCATACATGACTCATTTACTTTGTTCATTGTGCACAGTAGGGCTGCTCCATTATGGCAAAAAATATATTCACGATTATTAGGCACACATTTGAAATCATGATTATTTTGAACAATTTCTTCTATACTGTCAAAACTATTCCGCCTACAGAAAGTATAGACCGGATATATTTTATTGATGTTGTTAAAGAAAAGTGCTTTTGCTCCAGGTTTAGAGGTAAAAGGCGTGCACTTATAATTCTGAAGAGAAGGCAATTATTTATATTTTCGAGGATACAACATTTTTGTAATTGCATAGAGTAATAATTACCATACGCTACTGCAACGTTGACATAAAACGACATTTATGAACAGCTCCAGTGACTCACCGTTCAAAGCTACAGAAAATAAAACCCCTACAGAAAGTCATAATTATGAGTTTAAAAGTCACAATTATGACTTCTAAACTTTTTTAAATTATTCACTGGTGGAAATGGGCTTCCATACAGCTCTTCTTTTGGGATTTCACCGTAACAAACAGCAGCTTTTCATTTATGATGGCTTTAGTTTTTGAGAAAATAGCTACTCAACACATCTAGAGTCTAAAATGTTCAAAGAAAGAAACAGAAACAGAGCCCTCAAGCCTCAAATGCAGGGTCTTGCAGAATTAAAGACACAGGAAACACACAACATGTAACTATATCATCAAAGTGAACCCCTGTGTCCATGAAAAGAGGAAGGACAAGGGATGAGGGAACTGGAGGAGATGGAGGCATGAGAGGAGCAGAAGTGATGGAGGAGCAGGAGGCAGACGGAGCAGCAGCTGAGGAGGAGAAGTGTCGGCACGTACATGTGAAGGCTGCTGAGGCAACCACCAGGCCAGCTCACAGGACAGAGGTCGCTCAGGCTCCGACTTCAAACAGTGACGGTTAAATCTGCCATAAGACTTTTGAAAGAACGCAAGCAGACACACCATCAGGAGGAGTTGTAATGACAAATGTGCAATTGTTGTTTTGGAGATATGCACAGATTCAATATTGGTTATACTGTTTTATATAAGTGGGAGGAAAAAAAGCTCAAAATTCTTCATTGAGCTGAAATGGAACAAACGTCATTCAATCATGGAATCTTTCAAAAATAGGGCTTAAAATGATTTCTCTCCTCCTATCGTTTGTATTTTTATTTCATAGTCCTTTCACACATGTCTGGTTTTCAACTAATACGTTTTAGGACACTTTTCAGCACATTTCTGTTGGATTTGCAGACTCTCATGAATATTGTTATCAGGATACTGAAATAATTATATTATTTGTCAATACCCTCCCATAAGCAAAACTAATTGTATTTTATAAAACCTTTGGGTTTTTTTCGCACCATGGATAGCGCTACTACTACTACTACTACTACTACTACTACTACTACTACTACTACTAATACTACTACTACTACTACTACTACTACAACAACAACAACAACAACAAAAACAACAACAACCACTACTACTACCACTACTACTACTACTATTATTATAACTACAACAACAACTACTACTACTGCCACTACTACCACTACTACTACTACTACTACTACTACTACTACTACTACTACTACAACAACAACAACAACAACAACAACAACAACAACAACAACAACAACAACAACAACAACAACAACAACAACAACAACAACAACAACAACAACAACTACTACTACTACTACTACAACTACAACAACACCAACAACTACTACTACTACTACTACTACCAGTACCACTACCACTACTACAGTTCAAGTTCAGGTAACTTTATTTATACCCACAGGTAGATTTGGTTTGCAGTTGGAGTTGGCTTCCATACGAACATGACATTAACATCAGAGCTTACACTCCAAAACTACTACTACGACGACGACAACAACTACTACTATAACTTCTACTATTACTACCACTACACTACTACTACAACTACTACTACCAGTCCTCCAGAGTAAGCATAAAGTAGTGAGACTTGGTGCTGTTCCGTTCTTAACCTCAGCTGAGGTGAACCAGAAAGCATAGACAGACAGAGGAGATGGAAAAATCCTTCTTAAACTGATAAAAAAGACGCTACACTTCATAAACAAAGCGACTCTGAGAAAATAAAAACAAGGATTTGCCTTCGAGTGTCTAAGCACACATTTTGTTGGAAGACCACATGTGCAGTTTAGACTGGCATACAGTTCAAATCTCTCCACTGCAGAAGATTTTTCTTTAGCAAAAATGATGGAGAAATAATCACTGCAATCACAGCTAATAACTGTAATAACTTTGTCTAGACCATGGCACATAAGTCAGATTTTCTTCAAAACAGAATGATGGAAAAGTCAGTAAAGTTAGTGGAACACATCTATAATTGCACTTTATTTCCAAACACGAAGCTGATTATATTCATTTAAACAGTGTGTGGGAAGTCGATGGAGCACAGACTTGTATCAATCAATCCAGACTGTTCTATAGAGATCGTAACACACTGTAATTGATGACAATGTATCTCAAGAGATTAATAACCGAATGAGAAACATGCTGAGATTTATTTAACACAGCAGCTTCCATGCCGTTTCCATATCCTTTTACTGCAATGTTTGTTATCCCATACTTACTGGTGCTCAGGTATTTTCTAATGCCCCAAGAATGCCTTTTTGGATTATTAACCATGCATTTATTTAATGGGAGAGTAGACATTTGGCCGTCATGTGCACAACACTAATTAATACATGTTTAAATAAAAACCCACACATTATTATTCTTATTTTTGGGGGGTATTTAGTGTTAAACTAAATCACAATAGATCATTATTTACATTTTGTTCATTTTAAACAGCAATATTGGTCTAAAAATGATTTTATAATCAAAACTGGTCAATTGACTTTCTGTTGAAATCTGCCTCTTCATAATGACAAGCAACATTGTGGAAAAAAAGTGTCTAAATGTTTTTAATCCTAAATTTACCCAGCTGTGGGCAGGTCTCTTTTTGAGTTGCTGCTAAAACTAACAACATGTAAAATATCATGCAACACACAGGCCATAATAAATGCAGAGCGGCTAGAGCTTCTGCCTCTCAATAAGGAGATCGTGGGTTCGAATCCCGGACCACCCCAACATCGTGGTTTCGAATTCTGAACCACCCCAACATCACATGATCTCTCTGGGGGGAGTCTGCATGTCCTCCCTGTGTTACCGTGGGTTCTCTCCGGGTTCTCCGGCTCCTCCCACCGTCCAAAGACATGGCTGTGTAGGTTAATTGATAACTCTAAATTGCCCGTAGTGTATGAATGTGAGAATGAATGGTTATCTGTCCTTGTCTCTGTCTCTGTGTGTTCGCTGTGATGAGTTGGCCACTGTCCAGGGTGTACCCCGCCTAATGCCCAAAGTCACTGGGATAGGCTCCAGTCACCTGTGATCCCTAATGGGAATAAGCGGTAGAAAATAAATGAATCTAGTCTGCTTTTTGTTATTTGTTGCATATATTTGCATTATCTCAACATAAGTCTTTTTTCACACCTAAACTAACTAAAATATTGTACATGATGTGTCCTGTTAGTGACCTTTAAACGTGCTCTTGAGTATCCGTACTTTGGTGTCTCATAGGGCTCCATCTACTATCAATATCAATTAATACGAACACAAAAGCAGAAGCAGCCACTTGTGAAGATTATGATTTGTGATTTTCAGAATGGAGGGTTTCTGACGGTCTGAGAGGATTATCTGAATGAAGCTCAATGCAACTCCAGGTATGTTTTTGATGATGGAACAGATGCTTAGATGCTTATGCTCATGAATGTCTAGTCCCTCTCTTCCCTCGCTCCTGTCAGAGCCTTTGGGCCAGAAAGAAAAAGAACAATAAAATAAAGTTAAGGGTGCATTAGGTAACTTTTCTGGAGTAAAGAAAACCACCTTCTTGTGCATTTAGAGATTGTATTGCTTTGCTGAGACTTTTGGCCTTTGAAGTTTGATTTACTCTAATTATAAATAAACAAGTTTTGCTCAGAGGAATATCACATTTTATATCCTGCCGAGATTTTCTTTGGTAAAGAAACTGTATGAAAGAGTAAAGTTGGTGTCTGGAGGATGGTGGGATTGACACTAGATTGAGCTTTTTTTTTTTCTTTATTGACAATTCCTTTTCAAAACATAAGCTAATTTGACAAAAAAAATTGTTTTGGGAGATTGTTCAAAGAAAAAGTAAAAAGTCCAGGTTTAGGGTATTTTCTTATTTGTTCTTTTTGATTAAAAGCTGACTCTGATTCATCTCAGAATGGTTGATGACAGAAAATAATAGAGCTGCAGCTTTTTTTTTTTCTTTAGCTTGTCCATCAGCTTATAGTTTCCTTTCATCAGATGGTGGACAAAAAGGAATAAAGAAAAACAGTTTAAAGGCTAAACATATTACACTCACTTCTTACACACTTCACTCACAGTAATAATGCATGTTTTTCAAGGATTTTTTAGCAAAGAAACCCCCTGTCTCTAAATAAATACAGATAAATATTACCCATACGTAGCCCGCTGTCAGTCTGTATGCTGTATCCAATAAGTGCTCTCTGTGAAAGGCGAGCGCTGCTTTATCGCTGTCATTAATTTGCCCTGACAGTTTAGTTTTCTGCGGTCACAGCATCGCATAAAAGAGGTCGCCCTTAAAACTGATTGGGGAAAAAAATCAGAGGGAGGCAACTGTTTCTTTTTACATACATTTGGTTAAACAGCAGCTGTCCGACTCCCGTGATTACACACCTCAGCCCGTGCATTATTTATGCCACCTTTAAAAATCCATTAACGGTCATTTCGCCCGCGCTAAAACCTGTCATTATCGATTGACTTTACTGTAATTGCTGCATTAAGAGCTGAAAGATTTTCTGTACAGTGATTAAGAATGTGTAGGCACGGCGCGAGCAGCAGGCCGCTAACGCACGCTAATCAAGGAGCTGTAAAACTCACGAGCGCAAAGCAAGTAGTATTTCATGCCGTGGTCAGCAGAAGCGGCAGGTCTGGATACAAAAGTGCGACTTAAAATGATTTTAAAATTATTCTGTGTCTTTTTGTGTTTTGTGATTTTAATGCAACTTTTCCTGTTTATGTAAAGCACTTTGAATTGCCCTGTGTACGAATTGTGCTCTACAAATAAACTTGCCTTGCCTTGCCTTGAAAGAGGGAAGTACGATGGTGCTCTGAACGTGATGGTTTATTGTTTTTGAGTATGAAAAAAAGGAAATTTACAAACTGAATCTCAAAATAGTAATAGTTTCTACTTCCATTTTTGCCAAAGGGTAGACTTCATTGGCTGCTTTTCAATTATTGGATGTCATACTTTCTGGTGCCAGAGCCAGTTTGCTCTACAACTATATGGGATTTTCATCAGAAATATCCACAAATAAGATGAACTTGATCATTTTAAATAGTGACTAGGCAGTTGAACCTCCTATGTTATGATACTAAATTGCATATTATTAATTGTAGTATTGAGTGCACGGTGGCAGAGCGGCTAGAGCTTCTGCCTCTCAATAAGGAGATCGTGGGTTTGAATCCCGGACCACCCCAACATCACACGATCTCTCTGGGTGGAGTGTCCTCCCCGTGTTACCGTGGGTTCTCTCCGGGTTCTCCAGCTTCCTCCCACCGTCCAAAGACATGACTGTGTGGGTTAACTGGCAACTCTATATTGCCCATAGTGAATGAATGTGAGAGTGAATGTCCATGCATGTCTCTGTATTCGTCCTGCGATGAGTTGGCCACTGTCCAGGGTCTACCCCGCCTTAGGCCCAAAGTCACTGGGATAGGCTCCAGTCACCCGCAACCCCTAACGGGAATAAGCGGCAGAAAGTGAATGAATGAATAATTGTAGTATTGTGTAATTGTAATTTGTAGGTGCGATTGTGTCATCTTAGACTAATGGAAAAGTCAAACGCTGTCCATCAGAACTGACTGAGATATAGTTGGATGACGGGGAAACATGTTCACCCTTTGACCATGGAACCGATGGACGACGGTTTTGCAGATTTCTAAACTTTGCTAGTCGGTTCTCAGACGTGGAATAACCAGCTGGTTTGGAAACATACCGGTCAAATAAAAACACAAATACCAAATCTAGTTAGGACAGTGGGAAAAATTCTGATGGTCTCCTGGCCTGCACGAACTTTACGTACAGGCCACGAGGAGGCAGACCAGGAGCATTTTCTCCAACTCCACACATGAGCTGCACCCGGAGCTCAGGGCGGAGCTACAGGTACCACTGTGTCGGAATAATACATACAAACAGACACGCATAACCGTTTCAGTAAAACTATTAAACAATGAAAAATGATAGGTGCGAATGTTTGCCTGAGAGAGACAAAATGCATCGTACACAAAGCTCTTTTTCTGTCAAATATCCTTTTCAGGGGGGGACAGACCACTGGGCAACAGGACACACTTGCTGTGGGCCCCCAACATGAAGGGGCCCCCAATAAGATGCCCCCTGACCATGAAAGACGCAACACTCTGAAACAGTTCTCTCAATATCACAGTAAAGCAGTAAACCCAGCAAATAAAATACATTGTTAAATTACAAATGTACATAATGTATTTAAATCAGCTGCTCGAACGTTTGTTAAAATGCACCAACAAACAGGAAATATGGTCTGATTTAAAAATTAAATTAAAGCTAATGCACATAATTTTTTCACACACCAAAGCTACAGAAAATAAAACCCCTACAGGAAGTCATAATTATGAGTTTAAAAGTCTTAGAATTTTGTCTGTCCAAACAAAATTCCCCCACGGGCGACAAATAAAGAAACCTCTACCTTGAGCATCGTGTGAATTCAAAAGTATTCTGATATGTGTGAAAAACTGAATAATTTCCAGTAGATTTTACACAGATCTTTTTACATTTTGAGTTATTTTATGAGCGATAGAGTTGAGCCCCAGAGAAGCCTCCTCCAGTAGCTACCTTGAGGATCCGCATTCAGTACATGTTTTATGTTGGTGGGCAGAGCTGGAGAATGTAATCCGCTCCGACAGGAAAAGGAAGCAACAATGTACAGATCATCTCAAATATGTGGAGCATTAGGAACAGATCAAGATCAAACCAGCATTGAAATTTGAATAATATTAATGGAGCTAAAGCCAAAATTCAAACGGGAAGAGCCTTTGCGCCCTCACCTCTCAGCTTTCAGATTATTCGTCACCATCTCATCAGTGGAACGTGCTTTCTTCAACATCATCAACTCATCGTTCCTCTGAGGGGCCCTCTGTACTGGGAGCGGCGGTCGTCTGTGGCTGTGGGGCCCCGGCTCATGGGCCCCTGGTGGAGGTTTGGTGTGGGCCTCATCTCTCCCCTGGGCCCTGAGTCTGTGTCCTGTGGCTGTGGCTGACTCTGTTCCTGGTGCAGACGGCTCCTCTGATGGTGCTTGTTCAACTGGTGCATCTGTACTCATGTCTCTTAGAACGTGTGTGTGTGCGTGTGAGTGTGCGTGTTGTACAGGTTTGTATATGTGACTATCTATGGGGGGGGTTGGTTGAGTGGGCTGGTTGGCTGTGAGGGAGGTTGGGAGGGAAACGGCATGTGGGAATGCCGTTTCCCTCCCAATGCACTGTAAAGCACTTTTGTTACATTATATGTATGAAAAGCACTATATAAATAAAGTTTGATTTGATCTGATCATTCAGTTTTCTGGGGAAATGTATTATCACAGTTTCTTCCAAATACGTTATTTTTCTGCCCAGGTCTAAACGCTAATTCTTTACACATAGTTAACGTTATTCTGTACTAGCATGACGTAATCATTCCAATGCATTTATTTGTGTCAGTCTTTCCAGATTGCAATCGTAACGGAGTTTTCAGGTCTAGTATCTCACACTTTTTTCACACGACCCTCTCGCGATGTCTGTTCTACAATTAACGCCACGAGCCACTGTAAATGTTCCACTGGAGCCTTATTAATGCACAGACACACGGCAGGGTCACCGGCAGTGCACTCATCTACGGCTAAATGAGCTCTCAACTGTCTCTGTGAAACGCTCAAGCGCCAACTCGCTGGGACTCAACTAAATGGAATTAAAAGAAGGGAATGAGAGGTTAAAGAGAGACCGCACCGACCAGCGAGTGCAGAGAAGACGATTCAGATTAGAGTTCTCGATATGGATCTGTCCTTAGTCTGTGTTTTCTGCCGTTGCGTGTACCTTTCCGGTGAATAAAAGGTTAAAACAGCAACAATTAATGTGCCGATAACAGGTTGAACTACTCATTTTAACTAGATAACTAGATTTAAGATTTTGTTAAAAAAAAAATGTAGTTGAAATTTTTTAGGTTTAAATTTTTACTTCCTACTTGTAAATAATGACGTCACACTAGTAAATTCTACAACTGTCACCTAGCAACCATGTCATTTTACCACCACGCAGTTAAGATAATTAGATTTAAAACTAATTTTGCTGAAAAAAAATGTTTATCCAGTAAAGCAATTATTTTTGTTGATAATTTTACTTCCTGGTTGTATATTATATATCATACTATTCACCTTATTCCGGAAGTTGCCGTACGCGCCGCCGTCTTGTTTCCGTTGTAGTTTACATGGAGCAGACGAGCTCAACAGAAAATAAGTTCTACATGGACTAAAAAGCCGTTTTCAGACCGCCCAGGAAATCGTTGCGTTGTTGACTTGTTGTTGCTCGTGTTCATTAAACATTTTACACAAATCAAACTACTTTATGTAACATTTTAGTGGCAAGACATTAGCTTTAACGGAGTTCTCGTCAAATGGAAGTGCGTTTACAACAAAAGTGCAAAAAACGGCAAAAGTGGGCGGGGCAGAATAAGGTCAATAGGACATTCTGAAACTGTAACCTAGCAACCGTTTTGTAAACTGGGACAACACTTTTTAATGTCACAGAAATTCGTTTTACACAAAAACAAAAATAAAAAAAAGGTGGATTTTGTTGAATTAATGTTTAAAGGGTCAAATTTTGTTTTTGTTTTTTGCATAAATTATCCCAAACTTTTTTAACGGGTGAAAAGTAATGTCATATTGTTTTGGATCCTGTAATTTTCAACACTTTTCTTCCCAAATTTGATTAGTGTAAAACTATAATTTCTTTTCACAACAGGTTTTATTCCACCAAATAAAGTCTAAACTGTCAACAAAAAAAAAGTCATACGCACGTTGATGTGTCATTGAATAAGACATGTCCCACCTGCAAATCTTATTTCTACACTGGCCAAAACATACTTAAATCCACTGTACGCTTTAACATGTCTAATTATTACGAACATCAAAAGTGTTGTTAATTCTGACTTGGCGCTTGACTTCTAATTTCCAAACAAGGCCACAACAGATGCACTCTATTTTCACATGTGAAGTTCACAGAAGTTGTCCCCAAAGTTAATTCTTCAGATGAGGTGACCCAGTTGTAGAGGGCAAGCGAGCACACTTGAACTCTGTGTCTCTGAAGTAGCACCGGCTCCTGCTCTTTCGTCTGTCTCATTATCCTTTACACTTTGGCAGCGCTTTCCCCTCTTTTGCCGGATAGAACATTCTAAGTTAGGGATACACATTAGCAAAGAGGTCAGAATGTACGTTTTGGGTCATACATAGATGTTAAAGGATGAGGGTGAATGGTTTAACCTGACAAAGGCTTCGCTGCAGCGCTGCATAGGCACGAACTATCAGCTGTTCTTGACAATTACAATATGTAGAAGAGATGAAGGTGAGGTACGCTAAACCTTTCTGGTGCGTTAGAGAGGAATGTTCCACAGTATTAAATGTACCACAAAGGATTCAAGCAGGTTCTTCACCAGAAAATGTAGTCATAATGGTATTGAATTGACGCTGGTTGAAACTGACTGAGGTATCAAAACGTTTGCCTGGAAAAGCCAGAATGATATCTCTCTGGATTTGTATACAGATCAATATCGGACTGGTTACTACTACTACTGGTTACTACTACGTGATGTGCATGATTGACAGGTGGATTAGCCAAACACATAAGATAAGATAAGAGATCCCATTGTCCCACAATGGGGAAATTCCACTGTTGCAACACACAGTTTAGGACAGGAATGAGTGAAATAGGCACATGCAATAAAAATAGGATAAATAAACATGGTAATAAAAATACAATATATAGTATAAAGTGCACACTCTTATTTACAGTACGTGGCTGTCTGGGAATAAATAGTAAAAATGGCAAATAAAGTGGCTTAAAGGTCCCATATTCTGCTATTTTCCCCTTTACACAGTCTATTCTAAGGGCTTTGTTGATACATTTTTGCGTTGTGCAATATCCATAACATAACAGTTTCCAAAAAACACCCATTTCTTGGACTGGCCCCCCTCCTTGCAAAAGCAAACGGCTCACTCTGAGATCTGACCCCCCCGAACAGAGAGCAGGCTGCCTCCCCCGCCCAACCCGTGCGAGATGGTGCGCATGCGCCGTGTGCTCCGGTAAACAGCGATACACAAACACGGGAATAAACATTTTATCCGTCCTGACGGTGCGTCGTGCTGAGTCCTACGTCCTGGATCTGACCTGGAGTTTGACGTGCTCCAGTACCTCGACGACGGACGTTGCCGTTTGGTAAATAACAAGCTAACTCTTCGATTTGTCGTATCCATCGTATAATTACTGTGTAGCATTAGCATTAGCTGTTTTTATTCTGCGGCTGCGCGCTTCCCGGAGGCGTGGCTTAAACACCGCGTCATCCTAGTGAAGCGCGTCATCCATGGGATGAGCCCCCGTCTGCTGCTCAGCCGAGGGGGACGGAAAAGACAGTTCTCTAGCGAAAACATGCGGTAATCAATCAAAAAAACACTTTGGGCACACATACGAGGCCCAAATAGCACTGTAGGAAGGTTAAAACCTCTGAAAAGTCGATTTTGCATGTTATGGGACCTTTAAGTGTATTGTTATATACTGTAAGTGACTATGGTGAGGTAAAAGTGTATTAATAGTATGTTAAATTATATTGCACATGATTATCACAGGTGAATGACACATGTTACAGTATTGCACATGATTATCACAGGTGAACGACACATGTTACAGTATTGCACATGATTATAGCGGGTGACTGACACATGTTGCAGTATTGCACATGATTATAGCGGGTGACTGACACATGTTCAGGGCTAACAGTGTTCATTGTAAAGTCTGACAGCAGCACACATGCTCTGTCCTTATAAAAAACAAACATGGTGCTTATGATAAAATACAGGCAAAAATACATCACAAGGAATTGAAAAATGTTGCATATTTCTGCAGAATTATAGCGCGATGCACAAAACTATGTTAGGTGTGAGAAGTTTGATTTTGTTCTAAAAGATGATCAATGAACTCCTTTGTTTCGCATGCATCACTGAAATAATCAAATCTGACTGAACGGAGCGGTTCGAAATTTACCTGAAGCGCATCATAAAAAAATTGAAGAAGTGTGTATCCCTGGCAACCAAATAGTATTTATTCTCATGCAAAAATAACGATAAAGATATCAATTGAAATTTTGTGTAGTTTACTCACATAAATGTAAGAAAAACATGTTTTCCAGCATGTGATGTTTTCATGTAGAAATAATACACATTTTATGTGTAACATTTAAGTCTTATTAGTTCATTTTGTACATATATTAATTACAAAAGACTTTACAGAGGGGATTTTGGATTTCTTATTTAGCTTTTAAGTAAACCAGATTTGACTGAAGGTTGTCCTAAAAATTCAAATTTCACCTCATTTTTTAGATATTAAAAATCCTTCTGTACGTTTCATCAAAATCTTGTTGAGTCCAAGATTGTAAAGTTTGTTGTGTGTAGGAGCTACTTAAAGTGGTGATCTTTATGTCCCTAGGAGAGAAAAATGCATTTTCAGAACACGGCCTTTGCAATCAAATTTACAATCTTCCATTGAATTATGGAGCAAAGTGTATTAAATTAAATAATAAAACATATTTAGGAGCAGATTGGACAAGTTTGTTGTTTCCACGTGAAGGTCGATATGTCGAGAGAGCAAACTGAGCACAAAAGAGTTTAGCCTGTCGTTTCTCACCTTAAAATGTAATTTTAATTTTGCTGTTTTGAAATCTAACGCTAATCAATATAAAAAGCATTGTTTACATTTTAGTTTATCTGCAAGTCATTGAAGCTGTAGAGAGGAAGATAATGAAAGCCTCTTGCAAGGGGTACAATTCTTCAGAGCAAAGGAGTTTCAGTGCATTTCAATCCCAAACCTATTGGTATTGGATGAATATCTCAATGGTACTGGATTGGAAGCAAAATCACAGGTATCGCACTCACAACTGACATCTATTTCATCCGGCCCTACAAAGCTCTTCAAAACAACAATATCCCCTTTGTGGATTTCTGATTCATAAAATTGGAAGAAGCCCTTGATAGCAAATAAGAAAAAATAAATATGGGTAAAACATATATTCTTTGTCTTACAGCAGAAGAGAGAGACTATCTGTGGGATTTTGAATACAACATGTTTGCTTTTAAGGGAATAAAACAAAAATGTATTTGTTTATTTATTTGATACAGACATTGGACAAACTAAATGCATAGTTTCCAGTGTTATAGCAAAAATGCTACTTCTCAACACCTGTCCATAGGAGGCTTTTTAGAGAAAAAAAAAAGCAAATTTGCAAAGGTAAGTATAGACAAGTTTAATAATATAATAATAATAATAATAATACTTCACTAAATGCAGATGTATTAGATTAAAAGATTAAAGACCGTGAAAAAACAGCATTCCACTGACAGCTACTTTGTCAAATCCAAAGCAATGCTTGCTTTTTCTTCCTACATTAAACTTTGAAGATAAAATATTCTCTATATTTGGAAAATTCATTCTCTCTTCTTGTAATAATTAACTTGTGAGTTTCTTCTCAAAAGACAGTTGTAAAAAAGCTATGAGCTCATGTTACGGCGGCAGGACTTCCGCCTTCGTCAGAGGTGACGTCTGATGGATGTGACGTGCCTCTGATCAGATGTTGTTTCCAGGCGTGGTCAGTTTGACAGATCTGTCAAGCCACTTAACAAAATATTCACTCAAAGCTTGGCATCATTGTCTGAAACATATCTATCTATGTGCTTCTTATTATTTCTATATCTATATAAAATGTATTGCTATGTGTTCAAGGTGTCTTTACACATTTTCCAGATTATAATGAACAAAACCGCAGCAAACACTTTTGTTTATACTTTATACTCGGGCCAAAGCTGGATATCTTTGCAGTGCTGGCACCAAGACACTGATCAATATTTAGGTAAACAGCTAAGTACAAGCTCTTCCTCTGTGAGCTAAAATGCTGCCAAACACAAGAGGGTAGCCTTCAATTTCATTACTTAAAATTGTATTAGAGTGGCCATTCCCCGGGAAGTAAGACAGGCTGATTCACACGCACTGGACATCTGTGGCATTTGTCTTGCACTGTGTCGTTTCTATTTGAAGCCAGACAAATTATAGAGGCTGAGAAATAAAGGGAAAGGTCAAAACATTTTGTGCCTCATTGAATAGCAGATATTAGCATTAGCATATTAGCGTCATGTTCCTGAGTCTGGATTTATGATCCCAAGTACAGTTTGCCAGATGTCAGCCTTCGTCTCTGACAGATGCTCATCCTCCACAGTGAAGGTTAGGCGTCATTAATGACAACGCAAGATGCACAAGACTTGCATGTTTACGCTGAGCAAGGTGAGGCCATCAGGGAACTAAATCCAAATCTAAATGAGAGAAATGACTGTATCTCATTAATTGTCCCTCAAAACAACTGAGCCATCCACCTTTCTCCATTTTTAGATAGCCCACACAGTAAAATAAATATTAAAATTGTTGCAAAATCTATTACCCAGGATGCCGTGACCTTCACAGCTGATATAACTGACACTTGATTGTGTGAGCAGAGAAACCAACTTGAAACCAACAGCTCCAACAGGCCAGCGCAGTGGGTACCCCAAAAGTCTTGGATTTGTAACTTTGCACAGTCACCCACAATGGTTTATCTGTTTATTAACAAATGTATAATTTGTTTATTTATGCTTTTATTTTTATTTTTGGGGTGAGGTATTTTTCCTGTATCAAAGTTTTACCTTTTCCCATCCAAACCCACTCAAAATCTTGAGGAGTGATTTTTTCACCAGTTTGCAAGGGATTTTCTCTGATTTATTACTGAATCTATTGCTTGCTCTTTTCATTTTCTTTCATGTATCTTTAATACTTAATTTGACTTAATATGTGTCAGCTTAACATATTACGATGCAAATGCTCAGTGCTTTGTTTTGAATAGTAAGTGTTTTCTAGTCTATCACTCCTGTCTTTGTTTTAAAAGAGACGCTGCAGCTATTGGAATTTAAAATCAGCGAAACATTTTCAGAAAACAAGCCTAAATTTTCAACAATTGTAATTTTTGTTGTAAGGTGAAGAGAGCGTGGGTATAAAACATTTGTGCTCATTCATTTTCTTTTGTGCTTCCTTGTTGCCCACACATAAGACATTACCCTGCCCTCCTGGTTGTATCCTGGGGGAATGTGGTTCATTCAGTGGAGCAGTGTCTCATCTTCTCGCCCCAGTCAAATCTGCATCTCCTCAGTCACCTCTGTGCTCTGCCTGCAGGATAAAAGCTCAAGTTTTCTCCAAAGTGCGCACAGGCAAACAAGTACAACACCTGCTGTTTCTGTTATCTATTCAAATCAAACTTTTACAGAGAAACGTTTGAGTGAGTTCTTTGCACCTTGCAGCTAAATGTACACTGTGCACACCGAGAAAAGGGGAGTAATGATCATTTTGTGACGGCTAGTATAAGAATAATAAAATGTTTGATTGAATTTGACAGAAATATAGCAGTCATGTTGAGTAAATGTATTTCTGGTCAATTTGAGTAGAATATACCTTTTGTGATTTGTTTATTGAAATATGTACAAATTGTTTAAACAAATATTGTATAATTTGACTTCGCTTTTAACATTCTTTTGATTGTCAAGGGTCCGTCTTCCCTAGAGCCATTTTCTATACCCAGAGATCCAGTTGCAAGATCTCTTTAGATCTCTCCACCCCGACCCCTACGGATCCTCTTGCAGGTGGTGGGTTCCAGGGGGGAGGCTCCATGTCGCTCGTTCAGCCACGAGCAACGTAACTGGGTCACATCGTAAAGGGCTTCTGAACCACTCTTAGTCCGACCCGTCACCTGGGACCTGTTTGCCTTGGGTGGCCCGACCAGGGGCAAGAAACCTCTGACAACTGAGCTCCTATTCGGGTGAAGAAACCCCTCCAGCATGTTAAGGTTCAAGGAGAGGCGAGAGTCATCAGGAGACAGATGCTGCCTGACTCTTTGTGCTTCGGAAGCTTCACATTTCCAGTACTCTTTCCACTCTGGAGTCTCATTCTCTAGGGCAAACTGTTTCGACCGAAAGGACAGGATTGCAGATACAAATGGTCGAAATGAGTTTCCAGCACAAGGTGGCTGGATGCTCCTTTAGCCACCTCCTCCCACTAACACAGAAGGAGTTCAGAGCCACTGCTCCTCCACGTCGAGAGAAGCCAGTTGAGGCTCATGGCTCTGTTCCAGATGCCTCCTGGACACTCTGGGGATGTCCCACCGGGAGGAGGCCAGTGACTCTCGGCTTGCCTGGGAACGCCTTAAGATCTCTCCGGAGGTGCTGGAGGAAGTGTCTGGGGTTTGGGAATTCTGGGAGTCCCTGCTTAGACTGCTGCCCCCGTGACCCAGCCCCAGATAAGGAAGGATGGATGATTGACTGGCTGGCTGGCTGGCTGGCTGGCTGGATGGATGGAGGGTCAATATTAGCCGTCTAAAACAAAACATTGTAAGACAATCTTTTGGTCTCACACAATAATTCTTCTGCGCCTTGTCTTTGGATTTGGAAAGAGATCTGAAAACTGTAGATGTAGGACATACAGTCACATAGAGGGACATTGCGATACTTAACACTGCATAACATTGTCTAACATTGTCTAACATTGCACCAGCAGCCGGTAATGATGCCCATACAGTACATTGTCACCTTTTGTATTACTGGTCAGTACTCACTTCAGGCTATGTTCAATTACTTTGTCCTTGTAACTCAGCAGAAGTGACAGAGCTCCTGTCCCCCTTTACAGCTGTCCTACAAGAGAGGAGGGAGATGTATCCAAAATGGATAACATTGCATTAGTTGTTTGGAAGATCGCAACATTTAAATATTGAGTGTACTGTCTATAAAAGGAACTATTTTTTAAAAAGCTGCAAAATGAGCAGTTTAAGAATAAAGAATGTAACAAATTTACAGTGTAGTCTATAAAATAAAGAGGGCATTGTGGTATTTCTGCACCTTTTTGGTTACAGTCAGTTCTATTATGTTTTATGTGATAGTTCAACCCTTAAAAATACATTGACAAGCACATTTTAGCACATTATGTATCAGGATATTATTTTTTGTCAATATCGCCCACTCCAATCCTATCCTGTATCCTGTGTTCTGATTGCAGAGATGTCCAAGACACAAGTAGGTCTTTGGCCTCAAAAACTCTCTCTTAATACTAAATTACTGAATAACACATATATGAATGCAAATTATTTGATTTTTTGTAAATTGTCTTTCCTAAAAGAGTCCAGGTCACAAGAGAAGTCGGGAGGGAATTGCTCTCACAAGTCACAGAGTTCCAAGTCCAAGTTAAGTCTCAAGTTTTGGCCTTCAAGTCTTAGTCCATCTAGAAGTGACTCAAGTCTGACTTGAGTCCAACTCACAACTGGCAAGTCCAGACCTCTGTCTGACAGTGCGCTATATTTAGCCTCATAACAGCAGCCAATTATTCTGTCAAGCTTTAAATGAACTCCCAGCTCTGAGCAGCACAGAGAAATGACTGTGCCTCTCATGTCTGTATTGTTTGTCTCACACAGGCTGTAAAATGTGGGTCTCACTGTAAAAAAGTCTTTGCCAACATCATAATTTCTTGGTTACAACTAAAACATTGTCTCTATGACTCAAACTGCCTACAACCTGTATAGTCTATATACATTCAAAGACGCTTTATTAGCACTGCATTTGCATAATGCATTACAAGATGGCTGTAAATCAACATACTCCTCACAGTACTGTGGAATAAGTCATACAGCATCATTATCTCCTCTATATCTCCTATTTACCGTGAGCACTGAGATAGAAACAGATGTTTACTCAGCTCTGCAGAATGTTCTTTCATGGAAAAAAAATTAAGTATCGTATTATGTTAGAGCCTATACATATAATACATCTGTCTTTTACTGGAAAACAACTGAAGCTAACTGAATATTAATTTTAATTGCTGGATATACAATGTTCTGCAGGCTTTGAGGATGATATTCACAGACATGGCATACATTTGCTTTAACGATTTATGAAAAGAGAACTTAAACAAAACATTTTCTCTGCTATAAAGTTATAATATTTAACACATGAATAATTCATTCATTCATTCATTCATTCATTTTCTACCGCTTATTCCCGTTAGGGGTCGCGGGTGACTGGAGCCTATCCCAGTGACTTTGGGCCTTGGGCGGGGTACACCCTGGACAGTGGCCAACTCGTCGCAGCAAACACAGAGAGACAGACAAGGACAGACAACCATTCACTCTCACATTCATTCACTAGGGACAATTTAGAGTTCTCAATTAACCTACACAGTCATGTCTTTGGACGGTGGGAGGAAGCCGGAGAACCCGGAGAGAACCCACGGTAACACGGGGAGGACATGCAGACTCCACTCAGAGAGATCGTGTGATGTTAGGGTGGTTCAGAATTCGAAACCACGATGTTGGGGTGGTGCGGGATTCAAACCCACGATCTCCTTATTGAGAGGCAGAAGCTCTAGCCGCTCTGCCACCGTGCACCCCTGAATAATTCATATTTTGGTCATTTTAAATCACAATATTAGTGTAAACCAACATGTCTGACTTGAAAACTGCAGCGCTGATTTCCAACTGCCCCTTTCCCTGTCCCTTCAGCCTGTACCATAAACGTCATCACAACAAAGCATGACACGGGTAGACCATGAGTCACTGCTTTCACCAAAAAAGAAATAAAACAAAACAAACAGAGACTGATGTAAGCACTGAGCAGTGACCATGTATGGGAGGAAAACAGGAAATGTGCCTCAAATGCAAGAAAATGAACGTTACTCAAACACACACGAATCACCATAAATACATACAATATGACAGAGAATCACATGGTAAATGCTCTCAAACGTTAATTTATCAGTCTCCTTTCATGAAATGTTTGGTGAAATTGCAAACACAAGCATTTTCCTGCCAATTTCAAGTCAACAGTCAATGGAATCAGACATTAGACTCGTGGAGGTTTCAGGGTTAGATCATGTTTGCACAACACTCTTCTTCTCTAAAAAGCGACGGGTTCGTTTGGATTTAAACACAAAATGCACCCTAAATATCCTCAAAATCATCTCTACAGTACCATTGCCTGCGTTGTTTTTCTATTTCCTGGCCATCTGTCAGAAAGAATCTCCAAAAGCAGAGAGAAAATAACATGTACAAATGGTGATTATGCGTTTGCCTTTTGGCGGCCAACCTGACCCGCACAACCGAGCAGCGCATTATGCCACGCTGCTTTTTCTAGATGAGAAATTAATTCATTCTCCACTCCAAGTCTTCTCGAGTCTGGTTCACAAAAACTAAAAAAAACAATACATTTTGCCTTCTGAAGTCAACAACATGTAGTAAGACAGTTGAACGATAAAGCTACGAGAGATATTGAATTGCCATCATTTCAGGCGTCAGACGATCATAGAGCATCTCACTTTTGTCTGCATTATGTTAATCTGCTCTCACTTCACAGCAAGAAGATCCTGGATTCAGTTCTTGAGTAATTTGACATCTTTAGGTGCAAATGTTTCTGGGTGGGGCTTGTCCATCAACTTAAAAACATGTCCCTAAAGGCAATAGTCTTGCCAAAAGTATCAAAAATATGATATTAATCGATACTAAAACTGGGTTTGAAACTAGAAACTCATTTGAGCTAGTATTGTTACTGAAGGCAAATCAGTACCAAGACAAAATTTGACCTTTTTTGAAGAGTTTAGGATTGATCTTGAGTTTCATTAGAACTAGTATAAGAACATATGGTAACATAGAGAAAGTACTACTATTGTATATGGAAATGTGCAAAAATATATGCATTTTCTATTGGTATTGTGATATTAAAAATGTGTTTTGCATCGATCCTATTCCTAATCCTAACACTAAAATGCAAAATTTTCCAACTAAATAGAGAATTTTAAAATCTTTCACGATTTTGAGACGTGTCAAAAAAAGTGCAGGTCCACAAGCCTAAGGATCATTTTGCAACGATTGTTTGTCTCACACTCGCAAGACGGACAGCGACACCACACACTTGTGATTTCAGTGTCGATATTCTACAATCGGAGAAAAGCTCAAGTGTCACATGATCGAATAAGGTAAAATGAGAACAAATACATGAGGCAGAGGTGAGTTTCAGCTGCCTTTACATGCGCTCCCATTTAGAGAGAAATTAGAACAAAACAATAAAATGTGCGTGAATTAAATCTGCTGTAAAGGCCACAGGAGAGAGCCATGGAAGAAACAAGCTGGTTACACTGACTCATTATAGCAGTGATGAAAAAAAGTTTCCACAAACTCATACTGTTTTCTCTGATATTTTCCACATTTTAAGAACCGTCTCTAGGCAACGGAGCCTGCCGCTGTACAGCTGCTCTGATTGGCTTTTGTAAAGTTCCTGGAAACATGTTCGAACCTTATGATTTGATAAATAGAGGTAACAGAGCAGCACTGTCCCCACAGACATGAAGAGAGCCACCGCAAATAGTCTCAGGCCACAGCTCCCTGAAGTCGTGAACACACACATCAGGTTTAAATGGGCCAAAAAAAATCAGGTAATGTGCAGGAAGGTTAAGATGGTGCTGACCAAGTCTAGCTCAAGATTTAGGTGAAACGCAAATTATAAAAATCCCCACAGGGTTAATCAAGTCACTGCGAACCTCCACTGATAAAGCATTGAACTATCTGTCAAATGAATAGGACAATAACAACATATGGGAAACAACAGAATGCGATGATTACATTTATTTCAATTAAGGGTGTAAGAGTGCTACAATTAGAATGTGTGTAGGTGTAGACTTGTGCTTCTTATCTTCTGTAATGTGTCTTTACCCTAGGTCTGCTGCAGAGGAGGTGTTCAGATCACTCTCTAATTCAAATACAATAATTTAATTTGCAGATGTGTATCATGTATATGTACAAATGCATTAAGCACAGCCTGTTCCTTTCACGGTAACTGTGGGTGGTGCGTGAAATCCTCAAACTTCACTTTAACTCTCTTGATTTCTGTAATGTTTGCATCATTTCAGCAGAACTGATCTCAGATGCTTTGAATTACTGAGTGCCACAGGTTATATTTATTCACGTCTATAATAGGGGTATTTTGTGTTTGCAATCAGGCATCCAAGTCAAAATTTGAGCTCCCAATTTATATTATCAATCACTACATGTGACGTCTGGGGTCAAAGCACTCCTTGAAAGAACTTCTGTGGAGATTTACTTTCTCTATCCAGTTTTCACTCAAATGGTCTGGAGGTGTGCGTCTTTGTCAAGAAAATTGCAAGTACAAAGGAACAAATATGCACTATTTGACAGCAGAGGGAATTATATTTTTTTCAAACAGGCTAATGCCGAGCAGATGTGATCATGATTTGACAGTAGAAATGCTCAGAACGAGTCAGGCGATTATGAACTTAAAAACCGCACAAGATTCTCGGAGCCATGATCACTTCTAATCCAGAATGGAGTGTTTTTGACAGTCAGAGGGACAGGATTTTCAAACCAGGATTCATCAGACTAGCATGAGTGAAGCTAAATGCAACTCTAGGTATGTTTTTGATGAGGGACAATGTTAGAACAGGGTTAAAAGCTCAAAAAAGTACATTTAGAATGATATGTGCCCTTTAAATTAACTCCAGTAATTGGTTTACATAAATGTAACATATAGTTGGGGTGATACTGATTCAGGGAGTTAAACTTTGCCATAGGATTGTGTAAAAATGCATAAATATTGATTTCTAGATACTACGTAATCATCATAGAACTGATATCGAAACTGAAAAGATACTAACTTGATCAAGTATCGACTGAAATAATCAGAGGAAAAAGTTGGACCATTCTGGATTGGTTTTTATAATCATCTTAAGACCATGCAGTTTTATTAAAGAAACTGCAATTACTTTGAGGTACAAAATGACAGTTCCTAAACCATTCATTACCAAACAGCACTGAACATCAAGTAAACATTCAAATAAGTCACTCCTTTGTGCCCCACCGGTTTATGCAAATGCATCTTCTGGTTTTGCCGTTTTTATTTATTGCAGAAATGAGGGTCAGAGCTGTTTGTTGTCTGCCGCACAGAGGAACAATAGGAACAATAGAACTGAAAACCAATATCAAACATGTGTGGCTTCAAGAGTACAATTTAATCATCTTTCTCTGAGATGACAGGCTTTTACTAACTGCATTTTTTAAATCAAAAGAAAAGAGCTTTTTTACTTTTGTTGGAGAACGAGTTATAATCAGATTATAATTAGAAGCTTTACAAATCCAAAAGGTTGTTTTCTGTGTGTTATATTCGGGTGTAAAAATGCTACACAACTACTACTACTTCTACTGTCCCTAATTCAACCCTAATTGTAAGTAATGTGAGCATGCTACTCTGTTCTTCAAATAAGCTAACCTATCTGAGTAAAAAATATTGTATAATTAATCAAAATAAGTACTCAATGATCTAATGGTAAAAAAAAAATGCATTCATTCGCAAAGGGCTGTACAATATGCCATTATGCAAACTGATGGAAGTAAATCGCCTCAACTGCATTTAATTCCTGAGGTTCCAGGTGATTCAGTCAAAGTTGAGAACAGAAGTTGAGTTTTCTGTATTCCCGTCTGCAAGTTGTGGTGATTATGGGCCTGAGAACGCCTCAGGATTCTCCGAAAGAGCTGGAGGAAGTGTGTGTGAAGAGTGAAGTCTGCTCAGACTTCTGCCTCTGTGACCCGGCCCCGAATAAGAGGGAAAGAAACAGGACTGGATGGATGGAGGGTGTATAATTCTTTACAATTCATTCCTCAGTCATGACAGGAGTAGAGTTGGTGTTAAAGAGAGCATAATTATTCTTTTAAGTGAACCAGATGAACTCCTACCATGAAAGAGAAGACTGAATTATGCAGCGCAGGAAACACTAACAGCAAAGGCAACAAGTGACAAAAGCTTTACGTTGATATTATTTACCTGCTGGGAATGTTATGCATGAAAAGAAAGCTGCCTGTAACTCTTTTATTTCCACTCAAATCAGACATTCTGCGATGAATCAGAGCTAGTTTGTTCTCCAAACTCACAAATAAAAAATGACCTTAAAATTGAGGAAAGTTTAATAGGACTTTAATATGCCGCCTGGACTTTTTACTCTACGACAACTATGTTTTAATTAAATTTGCCTCAGCTTTGAAAGAGGAAGTGTCAAAACACAACAAATGCCCAAACCAGTGTCAATCAGACCATCCTCCAGACGCCCGCTTTACTCTTTTGTATATTTAACAAAGAAAATCCAAGCGGAATCCATAATCTGATGTTCCTCTGAGCAGAGTTTGATCACACTTGTATAAATCAGACACAAGGGGCTGAACGACATAGTCCTAGTTTCTAAAAGAGTCCGGCCAATTCCTTATGCTCCAAAGAGTTCAGAAACAGCTACGGGTTGAACTGGGTCTCATTTTAACTTTTGGAAAAATAGGCCTGAAGTTTAAGGGGTTAATGGTTTGATCTTTACTCTTCTGCTCGTTCAGTTTTGTTTTTTGTTTTTTTTTGTCTCATTTTTAAACACCATTCGAAAATAACTTACCCTTAAATGTTTTGTCTTTCCAATTACACTTCGGCTGAATGCGAAATACATTTTTTCCTATAAGCAACCTTAACATTAACATAGATACACATTGCTCTTTTTTGTTTCAGGGTTCATTTGTTGCCGACTTTGAGAAACTGATTTATCCACTTAGCTCTTCAGTACAAACAAATATATAGCAATAAAGGAAATTACACAATAACTTGCAATCGAAATAAATTGTTTGCTTTAGCTTTCGTGTGAAAAGTCTGAAATATAGTCAGTAACAATAAACACAGCAATAATGGTTTGAAACAAAACACCATGTGAAAAGCCAGTCCGTCTCTCAGAATAGATCTCAGGTTGTAAACAAGCTGTTTTATCTCAAGCCTGGACTGACTGACAGTGTCTCTGAAAATGTGAGGACTCTTGAGATTTCCAAATACAACAACAAACACAACAAGTAATAAAAAACAGAGCAGCAGGGACAGGAGAGGATACTACAAAATAAATACAAGTAAAATGCACCTTTTCTTTCAACACCTTATTGTTGTTGTTTTTTGGCCAAAGGTGTACAGGACATCTCAGTGAAAAATAAAGTCCTATAGAGATATATATTAAGTACTGAAAAACTGAAAACCTTGTAAAAGAAGGTAACACAAATGCACAAGTGCACTGTAAGTTTTCCGGAGAGTAAGAGTCTGCACCTGCTGTTTCCAGTAGATCTTATGCTTTGCCTGAATGTTCCACAATATGGCATCATAGAGACAAGCACTAGGCCAAGTTACAGTACATTACATTACAGTACATACTACATTTATTGTTTCCATGACTGGAGTTTTACATTCAAGATACGTTGTTTGAAAGTTAAATGTCTGTGTGTAAAACAGTCTGCTGGGCCTCATTAATCTCAGTCCAGTATTCATGAATAATTGGGCAGTCCCAAAGACATTATGAGTCATAATAACTTAATTTTAAAGGACACATATTCTACTACAGTGACTTTTTGAATAGTTAACCCATAGACATAAAAATAATGGACAGACGGTTGTGGCTCCGCCCCATTCATGATAATGCGGCTCAGTCATGGAGAATTCAAAATGGCCGCGGGTTAGCCCCCACCACTCCCCCCTCGGTGGGGAGGCGGGGGGAGGGCGACTTTGGGGCGGCCTTTTGCTGACGTACTGCCGTCGTAGCCTCTATGGTTACCGCCCACTCGTAGGTGTATGGCTGTGCCCTGACATTTCCGGCGCGTAAAGCCCGCCTCCTTCATTAGATATGCACGAACTTTAAAAAATCACAGCGGCTAAACCAGCCTGGTTCAAAAAAATTCACCCCCCTCAGCGTTGTCACAGAGCCGTAAGCTAACGTTTGAGACCAAAGCCGTATTTTGAGCCAGGCTCTAAAGTAGGTTTTGAAACGTCTAACTCCCCATTGACTTGCATTGAATAATTCTACTTCCGCAGCAGCCCCTAGTGGTCAGCAGCAGATTGCAAACATGGCAGCCTACAGTCGGCGACTCAATTTGAGCGCGGTAGCCTCGCCCACTGAGAACCATGTTCTAACAATGTTCCATCATCAAAAACATACCTGGAGTAGCATTCCACTGCATTCATGGTGTTTTGAGGAATAGCCATTTAAAAACTCTCCCTCTCTGAGTGTCAAACACACTTCATGCTGAACCCTGTCTACCTGTCTACATTTTCAGACTTCATATGTCACTTATCAGAGAATCTCCTGCTGTTTTATGTCCTTAAATCATCGCCAGGCTCGTTCTGAGCATTTCTGCCTACTAAACACGAGCTGCTGCTGCTAGGTTGAACCTCATGTTTTGAACAGCGCTAATAGGACTCTATTGTTGTCCGGCGAGGCACCATCCAGTGGCTGGATGCACTCAGTACATGTCAGTGAACAGTGCAATCAATTCCTTTTAGTAAGAGCATAATAAACTTTTTTGTTTGTTTCAAAACATGAAATGGCAAATGTTTGAAGGCTAATAACAATATGAAAAATGCATAGTATTTTCCCTTTAATTTAAAAACTGGATCTGAATAACTACAATTATCTTAACCAAATAATCTTAACACAACTGAAAATCCACTTGCGCTTCATCACAAATCATCACTTGTCTGTGCTCCGGACATGACCTGTTGTTGTAATAACCTGCTTTGTTCAGTGTTACCTGCTGTTTCTAAATGCCACCTCATTTCTGCTGATCACAAACAATTAAAGATTACTCTGAGTCCACGCATACAGAGGACAGCCCCTAAATCAAAGCCACAGTCTATTAAAAATGTAATCAGGCAGAGAGTGTGGGGACTGCAGGCCATCTCTGACCCCATCAACTCGTAATGAGAGCTGCCGAGTTGCTAACCCGCACATTTAAATAACACGCATCAATATTAATGGGTTATTAATGACTTGAAACAATTATGTATACAGTGAACTGGACTGTTTGCCCAAGAGTTAGTGTGGGAAAAGAAAGGACAAAGTAGTTTCAAAGACAGAGGATGTGTGTCATTGTGAGATTATGTAAATGTAGAAGTCGGGGCAAAATTTTAACAATGTCAAGTTTTGATTGGGATAAGTCAAACTTTTCTGCCAGTCTAGTCAAAAGTTCCCTGTGTTTGATTTTGGAACACTTTGATGTAAGTTTTAACACAATGTATAGTTTCAGCATAGTTTTGGTTATTTTGTCATGTCATTTTAGAACTTTTGCCATTTCCATACATTTTCTTTTTAAATTTTAACGCCCAGGTTTGGCACTGGTTAACCTCTGTTTTTTTGGGGGTTTTTTTCTCATTAAAGTGTAAGCAATTGAGCGACATCCATGCCTTCATATCTTCCAAACACTCCAGCAATGATTTGACACAAAACACATCATCACAGGAAAATAAAACGGACAGTCATTAGCATATAAATGAAACAAAATCCCATGCTTCTTAAAAATTAAACCAGGGGGGAATAAATATTAAGAAAACAAAAGAGGGCCGAGAATAGACCCCTGGGGGACTCCACATGTTAGATTTACTCACCTACCCTCACACAGCAACTTCTGTCAGATAAATATGACCGAAACCACTCCAAAGCTGCACCCAAGTTGAGTCCGGAGAGTTTGGTGGTCAACCGCGTCAAAAGCAGCAGTCAGATATAATAGTACCAGGATGACACATGACCAGGAGCGTCGCTACAAGGATAATATTTGAAAAATGACAACTTTTTTTTCTAATTGAGGGCTGCCACCTTTTTGTTGACTTTGTTTTACACAAAAGAAATGCATGACAAAAAGGATATGGATTAGAGTAGACCCTTCCAGGAGTGAGGCAGGTATCTGGACGTGACGCATGGTTCTTGTGTTTACATTCTATTCATTCATTTTAACAGAGCGGCAAAAAAATAAATAAATAAATAGAAGGTAATATTTATAGACAGCGAAATCCTGTGTTCATCAATATCTAATTTCAACCTCTAGTATAGTTCACTTATTACTGTAGGAAAGCAAAAGATTAATTTCCTGTCAAACTATTGTCAGCTGCTATGTTTTTTATGGAGTATTGTACAGATTAATTTTAGATTGAAGAAGTGTTTATGACAATATTGACAGCTCGACAAAGCACTTCTACATGTGATAATATCTCAGTCACCAAATAGTCCTGGTTTTTCAAATTTTGTGTTATTCGGAGGCTCATTCTGGCTCTCCTATTGAAAATGAACCAGAGCTAAGTTACTGAATGGTACCAGGCTAATGGAACGCTGTGTTTTGTGTACAGACACTGGAAGGGTCTATATACGGGGCACCAATGACTCCAATATTATAGCTTCACTTTACTCACTGTGGCCTGAGCTCACAGCAGTTATTACTGTGAGGAAATGTGGCCATAACATGTGATAATTGTAGCTCTATAAAGACAAGGCCATGGTCTAAACTTAGCAAACTTAAATAAAGCAGTCGCATACGGCTTTATGGTTACTGGAGCAAATCAACCTGTTTTTAAACGCGGCATTTTAGATCAATTTTGCGATTTAACATTGCCACAAGTGTTGTAGTTTGGACCTATATAGCAGACAAAAGCACAATGGATCTTCTTTAAAAACCTTTAAAGTTTTTAAACTTTTTTAAAAACTTTTAACCAAGTCTCCAATCACAACTGAGAAACCGTTGTTTATCGTTGCGCAATCGGTATCCATTGCTCCGTTCGCAGAGTTGTCTTTTCTGTCAAACACAAGCTGCTGCTGGTATGGCGTCATCCCAGTCACTCACAGAATTTGTATTTGTCCTCAAAAATACACGCATTACTACAAGCAGGGTTATGATTAAACGACAACTTTGAAATCAGCGAGCGATGCGACTGATGAAATTTGAAGCGTGATGTAATTAGGTGACGTGCAATACAAAGGACCAGGACTCAGGTAGAAGTTATAAAAGGCCTTTACTGATCGATCAGGGTGACTCATGGTCCTTCATTCGCTCCTCACAAAGGGTGAACAAAAGGAACAGGCCAGATATACCTTCATGTAAATTAGGTAAAAAGTAGGCGTGCATAATGAGTTCTAAGTACAGAACTTAATAGTACAAAGACACATATATCAAGAGGCCCTTGTGTGCAATGTTTGGACGTAGATGGGTGTTGGGATAAAGAAAATAACGGGATGTCTGAGGATGACACCATATAAGGCCACACCATATGTGAAGCCAGACATGGATGACCTTTGCTCCCGAAGAAGAGCGTTATCCTATTTTTATTGCATGCGCCTATTTCTTTCATTCCTGTCCTAAACTGTGTGTTGCAACAGTGGAATTTCCCCATTGTGGGACAAATAAAGGATCTCTTATCTATCTTATCTTTCCCTCTATGGTCTAAAACATGCTTGCACGTGATTAATCAGACTTTCTTTACTTTCTTCTTTGATTGACAGCACTCTATAGACTATAAAGCCACGCCAAAACCTCTTTCCGTGCCAGTTGTTTCTGTGGCATTGACTTCGGTACAGGCAGGGCGCCGTGCAGCTGAGCTAAGCAGACCTCACACAGTGGAATTTAAAGGCTGTGTGCAGCACTCCGGTGACAGGTGGAGGGAGGGAGGCCGAGAGGTTTGGGCTCGTCACTTGGTGTAAACTCATATTCTTGTGACTGCAGGCGAACAGCAGTGAGCCCATTCATATGCAGCAGCTCGCCCAAATGTCTACGCCAGCGACAGGGAAAATGGCCTCTATCTGGTGTATGCAGTGGTTTGATGTGGTTTGATGTCAAAGTTGCTCAGCCTGAAGCTTGGAGGGTCATGAAGGGGTGAAGTGATCCAAAAACAGATTTCATGTCAACATACCATACCCGCTGTATTAAAGGGGACACTGTGCACTCGATTGCGGCAATTGTTTGCGCGCATTTGCACCGGTAAATCTTGTTTTGCGTCTCATAGGTAAGAATAAAATGCTTCTAATTTGTGCTAACTTTGATTTTAGACATTGCATCGAAAGTCTGGATCAATGGTTGGCAAACTTTTTACACCAAGTGTGAACAAAGAAAAGATTGGGCTTTCTGACAGATACCGATAACAGATAAGCTATAACAGGAATATTTCAGGTCTAAAATAGAGCTAAAACAGATTTTAAGTAAGAAAACACCATCACTAGTAAAAAATGACTCAAGAAGGAGCAAAAATGTTAATAAAAGGTACTCTAAAATGTGTTAAAACTAAAGCTGAAGGTGTTTGCGAATCACCAGAAAGAGCCACAGTTCCAGTCACTGGTCATAACTGTTGCTTCACGCTGGCAATGGTCGGACGGAAGTGAACGGAGCATTAAAAAAAACATTTAGCGCTGCTGTTAGCATTATAATGAACAGTATATGTGCAGTGACTTGAAATTGGGATCATATGACATAAATCATGCAAGACGGAGGAAATCAGAAACAAAAAAACTAAATAGGAACCTTATTGACTGGTGGAGTCAAAACTGATAATTACTTCAGTGTCTGTGCAATTGTCAGGTAAAGCAAAATATATGTGAGACCCACCAAGGATTGACGCTGAACAGTAGTAGCGATGCACAAGTGAGAAGGAGGATAATCAAAATGTTATTACGGCAATAAAAAGCCTTCATTAAGCCTAATTAACAAGACTGACAAAGAGAGGGGTATATTCTGGCCCAAAGGACATCAAATCCAATCCAACTTTATTTGTTTAGCACATTTTCCCAACACAAAGTCTCCAAAGTGCTGAAAAGAACACAAAAATAAGCCCTTCAAACCTCAATAAACAGAAATAAAATTGATTTAAAAATGTTAAAGTGCGTTGGACATAATAAAAATGGAAGTAAATTAGTAAAAATCAAATAGAAAACATTTAAATAATACAAATTCTACTGCTACTACCACTGCTACTATTACTACGACTACTACCAGTAACAATAATAATAAAAGCCTATCAAATGACCACACAATTCTCAGGCAGGGTTAAATATCATGTACAAGCGTTTTGAAACAAGACAACAACAAGCATCAGCTGGAAGGGCAGTCTTTATGTGAGGAGGAAGAGCGTTCACCTTTTTGGGGCTGATCACAAAAAAGACCAGTTACTCCGGCTTTTTAGTCTTGTTTTTTGGAACGACAAGCAGGAGAACAGGGAACAATGAGGTCTGAGATGCACATGGGGGCCAGTCCATGAAGCCATTTAAAAACAAACAATAACATTTTTAAATTCATTTGTAAAAATCTGTAGTTTACTGTTGTTTGGGGCCAACTGTTGTGTTGGCCCCAAACTCTGGAACGCTCTGCCTCCCCACGTGCGACCGGCCCCCACAGTGGAGTGTTTTAAGTCTCGTCTTAAGACCCACTTTTATTCTCTGGCTAACACCTGAGTTGTGTGGTCCTCTGTGTTTTTATCTTTTTTTTTAATTTATTCTATTAATTTATTTGTATTTTATGGTTTTATGATTTTGCTTGGATTTGATTTTACTGGTTTTACAAGCAGTAAAGATCAAATTGAGTTGTTATTATATACTTTGTTTTGCCTTTTTATGTTTGTGTGTGCAGCACTTTGGAAACAGTTCTGTTTATAAAATGTGCTATACAAATAAAGTGGATTTGGATTTGTAAAAACTTGAGTGTAACAAATAAAACTAAAGAAAGAGTCAGATAGAAAATGATTATACATGAGTTATAATAAGTCGACTTTTCGTGCCACTACAAATCCAGTTTTTAACGTCAGGTTGTTTTTGATGTCTTGACTGACAGCTGCACTTGCAAACATACTGTAAACAAACGTTTACTTAAAAGTTTAAAAATGTGACTTCAAAGCTCCGCAGACGACTTGAAAGCCAAGAACAGCGGCCCCACTCAGTCCAAAAGAATATATCTAAGTCGGATCACATTTATTTGATAGCACATTTCAAAGCTGGAGTTGCAAAGTGCTCCATAAACAAAAGGAGCAACAGCGGCAAGCCAATACATAAAACAGACAATACCATCAGACGCGTACATAAAAGCATTAGGCGGCGGGCGGACGACGGCAGCCGAGGAGAGAGGCCATGTAAAGAAACAAGATCTGAGGCTCTGTTTAATCAAGGGTATTTTCAGATCAGCCTCTCAGACGGCTGCTTTGCACAAGAGTCATGGCTGCGAGCGCGCTTCTGAGGATCGACTACAATGCACAAAATATCTACAATGTTATGGCAAAGGAAAGGTGTGCATTAGGAGGCAGACAAGTCACAATTCATGATGTTTCTTATCAATTTGATGTCAGTCTCACTGTTACTTATTTATCCCAGACGGAAAATTGTGTTACAACAGACATGCATTGCAAACCACGGAACGATTAAATTTTAAAAGTATAAAGACTAAACCTAAGTTGTAATGATCTCTTTATCTGAAGATGGGCTATTGTTACTAGTTTTGATTTGAATTTAGGACTTTCTTTGTTTTAATAATTTTGATTAGTTACGATGTGTTTACCTCCCCTCTGTTCAGAATTTTTCCCTCCTCATTGATGGTCACGTCGTCACCCCCTCCCCCTCTGTACGCAACCTTGGCATCATCATGGACCCCACCCTCTCATACCATTCACACCTAAACCACGTCACTAAAACATCCTTCTTTCACCTCCGCCCCTCCCTCTCCCAGTCCACAGCTGAAATCCTCATCCACGCCTTCATCACCTCCAGACTCGACTATTGCAAAAGCTTATTCTATGGACTTCCCACCACTCGCCTTCAAAAACTACAAAACATTCAAAACTCTGCCACCCGCCTTCTCACTCACACTCGGTCCAGAGAACACATCACCCCCGGCCTCCAGCAGCTACACTGGCTTCTCGTTCAATATCGTATCCAATACAAGCTCCTCCTCCTCACGTATAAGTCCCTCCATAACCCCGCCCCTTCCTTCCTCACAGACCTACTCCAACCGTACTGTCCCACCCGCCGCCTCCGCTCTGCTGACACCAACCTCCTCACTCCCATCACCCGCACTAAGCACCGGACCTTGGGGGACCGAGCCTTCACCGCTGCTGCCCCCGCCCTCTGGCCCCGCCCTCTGGCCCCGCCCTCTGGAACTCACTTCCACAACCATCAGGAACTCGGACTCACTACAGACATTCAAATCACTCCTTAAGACCCACCTGTTCAAACTGGCTTTTGTGTAAATTTATGTTGTTTTGTCTGTTTTGTCTGTTTATGTCTTTGAGTGTCCAAAAAAGCGCTATACAAGTTTGATGCATTATTATTATTATTATTGATGGACCCAGATTATTTTAGCTGCTTCATGGTGTTTCTGACCGGTTTCGATTATAAGTTATCTTATTTCAAGCTAATTTATTTGCCAATAGCGAAAGAATGTTTTACTTACTTTATGGGCAAATGTATTTTATTATTTTAAGCAAAATTATCTTGTAACCTGTCACAAACAAAATATTGTACGTCACATAAGTAAGTAAGTATAACCTGGTCTAGACCACTCTAATTAAAATTAATCTGTAATTCAAATAAATACATTTTTGCAGCGCACCCTTTTCTCCTTTTTGCCCAGAGAAGGAACATTCATCATGATGGCCCAATTTAAATCATTTGATCAACCCAGAAAATTTGAAAAAAAAAATCCTTTATAACAATAAGTGAGTCATGGCACTGTGAGGACTACAGGGGCTGGGCAGAACATGTTGACCAAGCTGTTTTTAAATATTCTGGGTAAGTGCCACCCGCTCTCTCCCTCGAGGAGCTGAGCCTGACTACTGCCTTCCAAGAAATGTATTGTCAGATACAGATTATTACCAGGTCAGTGAAATTCATCAGAACCACATTTAAGATTTCTTTTCTACTGAATTATTTAGTCATCTTCAGAATTTGAGAGAACTTCAAAAGACAGATTCAAATCAATGTTGAACTGTTCAAAACTGTCTAGACGAAACAAGTAATATGCACGACATGATTTGGTGGGCTACAAACCATGTGCAGAAGTACAGCCTGCAGGCGGGCTCTGCCACCTGAAATGCTGTTTTTGATTGGCCGCTCGTGTCAGCTGTTACTGGCGTCATTCGCCCTCTGACCTCACCCACTTCCAGTCCCTCATCACACTTTGTCGCCAGGTAGTCAAGAAAAGCTAGTTTTGTCTTAACCTTTATACCTTAATATTGTGTCATTAATTGGACTGTTTAAGGCAGGCATGTCCAAACTCAGGCCCGGGGGCCAAATGCGGCCCTCAGACCAATTTTTCTTGGCCCTTAGGCTTCCTGGTGAATTGGCCCACATTGTCTTGAGAAGTACTATTTACAGCAAATTTTAGATTTTCTACGATTCTAACTATAATTTTGCTGCAATACAGACCTGATATTAAGACATTGAGGCTGAATATAAATGTGGTGGCTCTTCAAACATCACATAAATGCAGCTTTTTGAACATTTCATGATTGATTTGTTGCCCGCCGCTTGGTCTATATTTCAATATGTGGCCCTCGATGGAAAAGGTTTGGACACCCCTGGTTTAAGGTGTTGTGGTGCAGTTATTCACCTTATTCCGGAAGTTGCCGTACGCGCCGCTGTCTTGTTCCCGTTATATTACTTTACATGGAGCAAACGAGCTCAACAGAAAATAAGTTCTACACGAACTAAAAAGCCGTTTTCAGTCGCCAGGAAATCGGAGCGTTGTTGACTTGTTGTTGCTCGTGTTCATTAAACATTTTACACAAATCAACCTACTTTATGTAACATTTTAGCGGCGAGACTTTTCCCTCGTTCGTCATTAGCTTTAACGGAGTTCTCGTCAAACGGAAGTGCGTTTACAACAAAAGTGCGTATCTGTGGCAAAAAACGGCAAAAGTGGGCAGGGCGGAATAAGGTGAATAGCCGGCGTGTGTTTTAAGCTCCCGGATGTTGTGTCTGTGCCGGGTGTATTTGCTCCGCCGTGAATCCAAGCCATGTGCTCCAGTCTGAGCTGCATAATGCCCAACTTCAGGTTCGTGGTCAAAGCGTAGCCTACTGTAGACGCTAATCTGGTCCAAATACGAATCAATTTTCAAATAAGGTGAACTGAGATGTTCCCAGACGTGTCGCCACCAAATAAAGCCTTCAAGATGTAACTTTGTGAATGAGACTAACTTATTTTGTGAAAATATGAACTACGACAATGGAACGAAGAAAGAAAAAGGGTTACACAAGAAAAACAAACTGCTAAAATATTTCAAGCTAACTGTAAACCTTGTCTCTGTCTTTTACTCAACAACAAACATTCATTCTAACTGGTCTTGAACCTATATCTCAGGTGGCGTTGTTTGACTATTTGTGATTATTTGTTATAACTAATTTAAAAACTACACTGACCACTTCGCTACATTCCCGTGAAAATAAATAAATAAATAAATGGTAATTTTCTCTGCTGCCAGAAGATGGAGTGCTAACACCAAATCCTGATGAGGGAACACCTGGCTGATAGAACGCAATGTGTGGTTTCTGAGCATGAGATGGCAACGCAACAAGAGAACATTTAAAGACCAGTAACAGCATAAAAAATGCAGATTACATGGTCCTTTGTATACATGACAAAACTTTGAATATATACATCCTTATCTGCCTGGAGGAACTCTACCTTCCTTCCTCCTCAGTGGTTCTGGTCCAAGTGCATGTGTCAGTCCTGGACCATCTGCAGTTTGTCCGTCTGTGGGAGGACGATCTCTCCTTCAGTGTTGTTCTCCTTGATGTTCCTACTTTTTTCACCACAGGGTTTTTTGTACGTTTTCTTGCTGAGAAGGAGGGTCAAGGACGCTCTGGGACAGTTATCCATTTGTTAAATTCCTTTGAACATTGTTTATTTAATCTGCTTTTCTACTCCTGACCAAAGACTGTCTCATGGTCACCCACCGAGGCAACTGCTGTTGTGATTTTGGCCGTTACAAAAATAAATTGAATTGAATCCATGAGCTGTGCTAATACCAATAAATTGTGTGATTTTTGCTTTCATTCATCATTCATTTTCTACCGCTTATTCCCGTTCCCGGGTTCGCGGGTGACTGGAGCCTATCCCAGTGACTTTGGGCTTTAGGAGGCAGCTGAGGAAAGCCAAGCTGCCAGCGCAGATGATGGTGCAGTTCTACACGGCCATCATCAAGTCCATCCTCACGTCCTCCATCACCGTGTGGTCCATTCTCACCTCCTCCATCACCGTGTGGTCCATCCTCACCTCCTCCATCACCGTGTGGTCCATCCTCACCTCCTCCATCACCGTGTGGTCCATCCTCACCTCCTCCATCACCGTGTGGTCCATCCTCACCTCCTCCATCACCGTGTGGTACGTCCTCACCTCCTCCATCACCGTGTGGTACATCCTCACCTCCTCCATCACCGTGTGGTATGTCCTCACCTCCTCCATCACCGTGTGGTCCATCCTCACCTCCTCCATCACCGTGTGGTCCATCCTCACCTCCTCCATCACCGTGTGGTCCATCCTCACCTCCTCCATCACCGTGTGGTACAGGAGCCACAGCCAGGGACAAGCAGAGACTACAGCACAGTATTGTGTCTCTGCTGAGAAGGTGATCGGCTGCAGCCTTCCATCTGTCCAGGACCTGTACGTCTGCAGGACTCGGGGACGAGCAGGTCGATCACAACTGACCCTTCTCACCTGGACATGGACTATTTGAGCCCCTCCCCTCCGGCAGGAGGCTACGAACCTCCCGCCACAAGAACAGTTTCTTTCCCTCTGCTGTTGGACTCATGAACACTTCATAACACCTGCCACTTTAACAATATATTATATAAGAACTGTCTATTTGCACTGCCACATTTGCACAATTGCACTGTCTGCCATCTGTACATTTCTGTATATAGTCTTAGTCTATCTTAGTCTATTTATTCTTAATTTTATGCATGCCTCTTTTATATATTTTATTCATTATTTTAAGTTGCACCTTACGCCGAAGCAAGTTCCTATGTTTGTGAATTTTTGATCACTGACAACGGCAATAAACCGTTTCTGATTCTGATTCTGATTCTGATTCTGACAGTGGCCATGCAGGACATGCAGACTCCATCCAGAGAGATGTGATGTTAGGGTGGTCCATTTCATTCATTTTATCGGAATAATTTTTACTAGTGGTTCAGCAGTCATTTGGGATCTAAACTTTGGTCATGATAAATGCTTAAATACATACTCAATCAAATGCCTTTATCTAGACAACTACTGTATAAAGTATCTAACCCTTTGTTGTTTCCAAGCAGGAAAAAAGGACATTCATTTCAAACCATATCTGCCAAAAAATGTCACTTTGTAATTTAGTTAGTGCAGAAGTACTCACAAGTACTGCATGCTCCAAGGTAAATTAACTTTCTACTTAAGATTGCTAAAAAAAAGTGGTGCCAGGCGTGCTATTAGCATTTTCTGTTGACATCTTTTGGTGTCGTGTTTTTTTCCTGCTGGTCTTTAGAAACTTGATGTATGCCATTAGCAGTTTCCTCAGTGTCTGTGTGGAAGGGGAGTAGGTTTAAGTGCACTTTAGACGCACAGATCACTCAAGTTGAGAGCATTTTTCTATTTACCTTGTGATGGCAACTGAAAATTCATGGCTCACCTTCAGCTGGCGACATGTCATTCATCAAGGGTTGACAGACATTTGCTCTGAAAGAAGAGATTTGTGGTAAACATACTGTAGATAACGTTGCATTGTTAGTGGAGGAGACATAACGGATATTGGTTATTTTGTAGACTATGCTTAAGAAACGTGCACACATTGCAGCGGTTAAGTATTTCTGTATCAAGTCAAGTAGGGCTTTAAAAGAAATACGTACAAATCAACACTAAAAATACCTTGGAAAGTTGATCCTAACTCAAAGTATTGGAAATGTCACATAAACAGGACAAAGCTGAACATTTCCTGATTAGTTTTTGAATGCTCTTGATTTATGAGAACTCAGACCTCATCTTAATATTAAAGAAACCAACATTAAAGATGGTTTCTAATTCTCCTTGTGGTATTGAAAATGGTATTGCATTTCAGGTATCAAAACCAAGAAATGTTATTATTGTTCCCCAGTGGCCCAGTTTGAATAAGTGCCGAATTTGAGCCAAGAATTTTTGTATATTTTGACTAACCCACTATTTAAAGAGCCAGAAACAGTTAAAAATGTTATCTGTCTCTTGTAGCCTTAGTCCGCCAGTCATTTAAGTTATATTGCGTTTGTCAAGAAAGTGTTTAATTTTGATAAAGACCTGTAAAATCTCTGCCCTGCCACAGACACAATAATAATTACATACTGTATACACTAAATGTTTCTCTGCACTCATCTGTTTGCTCAAGTTTACCGGTTAAATGTTGTGTTTTTATGAATGCTGAGCTCATATTTAACAACATATTTTACAATATTCTTGTTTAAAGTTTAACTCATTTGTAGCATATTTGATGTAGTTTGGGGGGAATCACATTGACCACACTAAACTCAAGTATATGATCGATTTTCAAGAACTATCCAACAGAGATAGCCACAAATATTTGGCCTGATCAGTTATTTTAGTGACAAGGTCTGGGATGTTGAGTCATCCTCTGAAATCAAGTTAACCTTTAAGTACATTTACAGCGTGGGAAGAATACTTGAGTACTTGGGTGTATTTCATGCTCTTTCCTGGTGGTGCTGTGGGTGGAGGCCTTGGTTTCTGTCACTGCGGCGTTCTGGGTTCGGTTCTGGCACTCAGCATTTGCCAACCATACCTCCCCTCTCTCTCTTTAATCTCAATGGGACTCTCCTGGGTAGCTGAAGGCTAAATAAAATAAGAAAACAGAAGCTTTATCACAAATTAGAGAAGGAAAAAAAAAAATCACATGCACTCAGTGTTCTGTTTTTCTCACTACTTCAGTGCAGCTCGAAGCTTAATTCACTAGCAAGGACCACAACCTCGAGCTTGGATGCAGAAGTTTATTGGCAAACGAGAACAAAAATAAAATGCATGAGAGTAGATGATAAATGCAGTTTTGGGGCTTCTAGCGATGAGGGCAGCAGGCTCCCGGGCCTCGATACCCCCTGACTAAAGGATAAGACAGAATAATTAGAAGAGGGTGGGAGGGAGGGGCACGAAACAACGAACGCTGGTGTGTGTGACCGGGAAGCTTAAATAGAGTAGTCACCGGAGGGGCGTGGATGAAGTGTGGTCCTGCTCCCGAACTTCAGATAACGACTTATCTCCATTTTTTATGATCAAATACCACAAATAGTGTTCTGATTTTCTGAATACCACCCAAAGAAAGATTTGGGTGGACTGGAACGGAATACAGCTACTCAAACTTTGTATTCTGAACACTTTACAGTTACATTTAAACCATAGACAAACATGTAAAAAAAAAAATATATATATATAAACGAAAAATATGTCCATAACAGCTGATGTTTGATTTTTTTCTTCTGTTTCGTATTATAATGTTGAAAATCAGCGTCCGTTCGACAAGAGTTGCTATAACACGACAAATACATGCACACACATAATCACATTGATGAAGGAAATAGAATACACTCAACATCAGACATTGTACATAACGGCGTGATGTAACACAGAAGATGGCACCGCCGGAAAGACAGCAGCTTGTTGTGGAGGCTGAGAGCAGACTGCCTTTGAAAGAGCCATGAAAGCAGAAATCTGTGCTTGTAGCGTGTTTGGCTCCAGTCTGTATCCACATGTTAATTGTCACTGCGAGCCACAATTAAAACAATCAAAGCACTTGTGTTTGTGGACTGGACGCGTGAAAACAAGCCAGCGCTGCACCTCAGAGGCAACTGTGTGGGAGAGCTGGCCAGGCGACCAGACATATGGTGCGGATAGATCCACTCAGTTTGGTGGAAAGATTGTGTGGTTTTGTTTTTTTGTCTGAGGACATGAATAAGTAGATCTTTTTTTTTTTTTTTCTTGATAGTCATTACTGCCAGCTATACAAGATAATAATAATAATGTACTAAAACACAGAAACACAATTGATTGCCACCACTGCAACATATGACAAACTCGTATCATTGACTTTTCAACTCATAATAATGACTTTAAACTCACAATAACTTTGAACTTGATATTGTGACTTTACACTCAAAATTATGACTTTTATAAGATAAGATAAGATAAGATAAGAGATCCTTTATTTGTCCCTCAATGGGGAAATTGCAATGTTGCAACACACAGTTTAGAACAGGAATGAATGAAATAGGCACATGCAATAAAAATAGAATAAATAATTACTAAACATGGTAATAAAAATACAATATAAAGTATAAAGTGCACACTCTTATTTACAGTAGGTGGCTGTCTGGGAATAAATAGTAAAAATGGCAAATAAAGTGGCTTAAGTGTCTTGTTATATACAGTAAGTGACTATAGTGAGGTAAAAGTGTATTAATAGTATGTTAAATTATATTGCACATGATTATAACAGGTGAATGACACATGTTACAGTATTGCACATGATTATAGCGGGTGACTGACACATGTTCAGGGCTAACAGTGTTCATTGTAAAGTTATACCTGAAATTATGACTTTTAAACTTGACATTATGCTTTAAAGTCAAAATGATTACTTTTAAACATGAAATTGTGACTTTGAATTCAAAATTATGACTTTAAACTTGAAACCATGAATTTTAAACATGAAAATATAACATCCTGTGGGATTGTTATTTTTTATTCATTGGTGGTAATTGTCTTCCATAGAAATTGTTGCCTTTCCTTGTTCCACAAGATCTGAACCCAGGTCCATTTATGGATAAATGTGGATACAATTGACTCTAAATGAAGCAAGAGCGCCCACAGAAGGAGCTCACGTACCACCAGTGATACACTTTACACCGTTTGAGAAACACTGGTCCATTCCAATAGAATAACTGCGCACAATGCCTGGTACTAATAGAAATGTTTAATTTTGTATATATGAGGCAGCAAAAGATAGAAAGATTTGTAGACCATGTATGTATTAAGAGTCAATATGTAACTTGAGTAGAATTGATGGTGTAGTGAAATAAAACCATATTTTCATTGTCAAATTGTTGTTTTTGATGCAATTTGTCCAGAATATTGTTAGACTTCGGAAATGTTATTATGTGGTCGTTAGCATGCTAATTTCTGCACCAATTTCCATGTCAATAAAGTAAATTATTCACATGTGGTGGAGTGGATGTCAGTTGCCAAAACAGCCCTTGTTTTTAGAGTTTATGATATTTGGAGCGTAGACAAGTCTCTGAAGAATGCCATTATGTTGACAACTTCTGCTATATTTCATGCATTCCCGATATTTGAAACATGCTTTGATTGTCACAGTTTGATTTTATTATTATTTTTAACCCATTAGGCCACGTCCTTCACAGCTAATGCCAATTTCTGTGTGATTGTGTGAGCAGAGAAACCAACATTGAACCAAGAGCTCCAACAGATCAGACTCTACTGTGTAAGTATTGTACATATCTATTGTCATCCTAACTCAGCCATTGCGCAGTTTATTAATTTGTTTTGACGATGAAGTGCAAATATACATCTAAATAGCAGTACATCAAGAAACCAAACTCAAAATCAGTCAATAATAGGCATCAGAATCCATTGCTGCATAAATAGCAGTTTCTTAGCGAACCCAGAAAACCCGGTGAGTGATCCGTGGAAGCGTTTAAGTAATCTGAGATCAATACATGTGTGATCAAGCCTTCATGTGCGAGGCAGTAGGTAAAAAAGTCATCTGTCTGCCCTCACTTTACACACAATGTCCTGCACTTAACTTGGAGGCACATGGAAATCTAGCTGTCAAGATGTCAAAAATGAAGCCGGTATTCACTAATGTATTTCAAATGTGGCTTGACAAGGCTGCTTCTGCTGCAGAGGAAAGAGGGGAGAATTAAACCCTTGGCGAGTTTGTATTGACTGCCTGTTAGTCCAGAAAAATGAAAAGAGAGGGAAAATGAAAAAGCCAGACAAATGTTATTGGTGGATTGTGAATTAAGGGGGTAAACAAATGCAATCTCAAAATGAAGGGAAAAGTAAAAACAGTGTGCCAAGCACGGAGCTGTCAAAGCAAAGGACCCCGCACCAAAGGCAATTGCAATTATGTCTGTGTACGTAATATAATCAGCATCACGTAGAGCGTCTGTATGCACACGACAGGAGGAGAGCGACATTTACAGGCGGGCATTTGGGCTAATGGCAACAAGCGACAGTAACCAAGGAAACATGTCACTTACATCAAGGAAGGATTTTTATGTCAAAGAATTGGCATCCACAATTGGAGAAAAATAATCTGGGGGGGGGGACAATTGTGTTCTTTTAGTTAGCTAGTACCACTTAGCAGGAATGGTCAGGTTGGGTCTAAAGGTATAGTGTCTAAACCAGACTTGGAAATACTTATCCATCCATTTGTCTCCAGTAGGTTAGACGACTGTAACGGCCTGTTCACTGGCCTCTCCAAACGAGCTGTAAAACAGCTGCAGTACATCCAGAACGCTGCTGCTCGAGTCCTGATAGAACCAGGAAGTACGATCACATTAGTCTGTGTCAGGTCTCTGCACTGGCTTCAGGCTCAGAGAACAGACTTTAAAGCAGCTCTGCTTGTGTTCAAGTCTCTTCACAGCCAAGCACCAAAGTACATCTGACATGTTAGTGCCATATGAACCATCTCACACTCTGAGGACCTCAGGGACCGGCCTCCTGCTGGTGCCAGAGTCAGGACTAAACATGGGGAATCAGCATTTCAGTTTTTTGCAGCTAAAATCTGGAACAGTCTCCCTGAAGATGCGAGACAGGCCTCCACTCTGGCAATGTTTAAATCCAGGCTAAAAACAGTTCTGTTTAGATGTGCAGACGACTGAAAGATCTATCTGCACTCTTCTCTTTTAAAGCTCTTTATTTTAAAATTATTCTGTGTGTCTTTTTGTGTTTTGTGATTTTAATGCAACTTTTCCTGTTATGTAAAGCACTTTGAATTGCCCTGTGTACGAATTGTGCTCTACAAATAAACTTGCCTTGCCTTGCCTTACATTTCGTGCGTCAGGGCAGTTTGAGGAGAGTGACCAGCCCTCAGAACAAAAGACAAGAGGAGCAAGGGGAACTCTGGAGACTCTAGAAAATGCTCAAAGTCTCACAGTTACTTAACTCCGTTGGTTTGGTTGGTGATGAGATGGGCCATTGTCTCGAAGTAGATCTTCTGGAAGGTCTTTTGTCAGGTTTGATGTAAAAAAAAATGTGTAATATGTGTAATATGTATTGGTTTAAAAAGTCTTTCAAAAGTCCATAGCTAGCTCCAAACAGGGTCGCCAATGTTTTGAATAACTTTAAATGATAAATCCGATGCAGTTACTCTGACTTGAGAGAAGAAGTTTTTCCAAATACTTGTTCATTTCTTGAACCACACTCTTGTACTTCTACCTGAGTAATATTATTTTGAAGTAAAGGCACTCTTACACACACGTAAGCATTTGTTTACTTGACAAACTGAAAACAGCACACAGTAATTGAGAAAGATTTCAGCCAACCTCTAATAAGATCAACATTAATAAATCTGACAACAACAAAAAAAATATGCAGAGTAACTGTGAGTTCGCACAACTGGAAGTGCTAAAGCTTTGTACATCCATTTACGTATCTCTATCTTATTTACCTGCAGTGTTTCTCTTTTGTTTTAAACACTCTACGCCTGTGTGTTGTAACATTATTTATGGCCTGCTCCTGCTCAGCCAACTCTGCGTCTTCCCGGGCTGCAGACTATTACATCGGCGGCTGAATTTTTATAGCGCGAGTGTGGAGCAGATAATGGAAATGTAGGCGGGAGAGCGGCTTTGACAGACACTGTTACCAAGATACTCCGCGGCGCCCAAAGCTGTGTAGGAATTGAGACGATTTGAGTCAGCTGTCATGCAAGTCCTGCCGGCCGTCCGTGTCTGCCATGACTGACATAGCGCTGTGCTCGTTAGGCTGCAATTAAAAGGACTAAAGAGTTCCTGTACATGTCTGATCAGTTTCCATAGTTACCAGAGCATGTATGGGTTAGTCTGTCAAGAATAAAAACATGATAATCTGATAAGTTTGTGTGCCTAAATGTGTGTGTTTATAGCTGAACTACGAGATTTGATTTCAACAACCAAGTGCCTTAAAACCAACAACTTTTGACATGCCAACTGACAAGTTCTAGATTTAGTTTTAGCCAAATGTGAAAAGCACTCATGTCCACTTTGCTTTCCAGCTTAATAATGTCACAATTTTACAAACTAAAACAAGAACTTTTTTCAATGCAGTCTTTTTGAACAAAGGGTGAAGAGAAATGTGTCATGAACCTCCAGGGAGTAATGGAAAGTAGTAAAAATAGTATAAAAGTAGTAAAGGTGAGGATCATCAGCGAGGTCCATTAAGACATTCCATAATAAAGGTTTTTTTTTAACTAGAGTGCCTTGGTTTTTTGTATTTCCTTAAATCCATTTATAAAACACATTTAAACACTGACCAAAGTATTGAACAGGAATAAATGTAGACGTACTGCACCTTATTCCGCCCTGCTCACTTTTGTCTCTTTTGGCCACAGATCCGCACTCCTGTAGTAAATGCACTTCAGGTTTGACGACAACCCGGTTCACGCAAATGGCAAATGAGGAAAAAGTCTCCCTAAAACATTAGATAAAGCAGACTGATTTGTGTAAAATGTTCAACGTACACAACAAGTCTGCAATGCACTGACTTACTGGGCGGCCTGAAAACGGTTTTGTAATTCATGTAGACCAGGCATGTCCAAACTTGGCCCTCAGACCAATTTTTCTTGGCCCTTAGGCTTCCTGGTGAATTGGCCCACATTGTCCTGAGAAGTACTTTTTTACAGCAAATTTAACATTTTCTGCAATTCTAACCTAAAGAACTAACATTTTGGTGCAATACAGACCTGATATTAAGGCAATGAGACTGAATGTAGATGTGGTGGTGCTTAAAACATCAGATAAATGCAGCTTTTTTGAATGTTTCATGATTGATTTGTGGCCCTCCGCTTGGTCTGTATTTCAATATGTGGCCCTCGATGGAAAAAGTTTGGACAACCCTGATGTAGACCTTGTTTTCTGTCGCACTCGCCTGTACCATGTAAACGAAGACAACGGAAAAAAGATGGCAACACCGACAGCAATTTCTGGAATAAGGTCAATACGTCACAAGACAATAAACACAAAGTAAACTTTTCTTATTCATTCATTAAATAAGGTCCTAGAGTATCTACACAGAGACAAAACTGCTATAGTTTCTAAAACGAATTGCATAAAGATGGAGCTGGTTTAGTAAATGTGTGCATCCACGTGGAGCACTCTAAACGCCTGAAGTAATACATGCCCTAGGCCTGTGTGTGGCGCTGAGATACTGCCACAGAATGCGACAAGAAGAAGAAAAGAGTATGTTAAAACTAGATGCTGTTGCAATAGCTGAAGCTATTGCGAGTGACTGCGCAATTGAATTCATGTGATGTTGGTATAGTCCGGGATTTGAACCCACGACCTCCTTAATGGGAGGCAGAAGCTCTAGCCACTCTGCCACCGTGCATCTGTCAAAAACAATTTAAACACCAAACTTTCCTGTAGAACCAACAGAAAGGCTCCCACTGTAAAAGATAGGGAAAAATTGCTCGGCAAATTATTAAAAAACTACAAAAGGTACATGTACCAAAAGTAATAGCAGACATTAGAAGGCTAGGAACTATTGAAAAATGCAAAAAAATTTGAAAGCATTTAAAAACTGTGGCCTGTGAAACGTGCCGAAAAACCGGAAAATACAAGAACAAATAGTGACTGCCTATGCATAGGCAGTCACTCAATGAGAACAAAAGAAGAGAGTACATGGAGAATGCACAGAAAACTTGTAAACAGAAACTGCTGCAAAGATTCTGCATGTACAGCAGGATGTATAATCTACAGAAGAGGCAAAGAGAGCAGATTTATGCTTCAGATCTCACTGGAATATTCACCTTATTCTGCCCCTCCCACTTTTGCCATTTTTTGCCAGATACACACTTCTGTTGTAAACGCACTTCCGTTTGACGAGAACTCCGTTAAAGCTAATGATGAACGAGGGAAAGGTCTCACCGCTAAAATGTTACATAAAGTAGATTGATTTGTGTAAAATGTTTAATGAACACGAGCAACAACAAGTCAACAACGCAACGATTTCCTGGTCAGTCTGAAAATGGCTTTTTAGTCCATGTGGAACTTATTTTCTGTTGAGCTCGTCTGCTCCATGTAAACTAATACAACGGAAACAAGACGGTGGCGCGTACGGCAACTTCAGGAATAAGGTGAATAATGACAAAGCTTCAGAATGGACTTAATGGAGACAAACTCTGTAGTGGAGTTATGTATTTACAGTACTTCTCCGTGTCACCTGTGGCTCATGGTGCCGCGGATGTGCCAGGAGTCTGCTGTAAACGTCATATAAAGGTCAGTATATTATGCAGATTTGGGTTGAGACGCTATTACCTTAAAAAAAACTGACAGAACAGCATTTTGAATGTTGTTTTCAGAACCCAGGTTTGTGTTGATAATACACGCTTCAGATAAATTATTTTTGCGGATACGCCTCAGTTCCGCGCCATATGGACGGGGCCTAAAGCACAATCCTAAACTGAGGAAAATGACGTGAAGGGGTTCAAGAATTACAAATGTTCAAGTAATTGTCAACATAAATCAAGTCACTCAAGTAAACGTAAGTGCGTAAAAGCAACAGTCTCTGCAGTTGAATCTAATTGTCGGCTACACTGCCCGCCTTTCTACACAGGTCCAATAAAAAGTTCTTTCAAGTAAGTGCGTTAACCAATCAGTTCCGTGTCTAATCCAGTCTGCACACAGAAGATCAGGTGATGGAGCCAGTGTCCTCTGTGCTCTGGCTGTAATCGAGAAAATGCCCCTTTCATTGCGGTGTGTGTGTGCATGCGTGTGGAAAGTGTGCGAGTGTGTTTGAGAATGCATCATGCTGAATTTGTGCTATCTTTTCCTTTTCATTATTTCTCCGGAGAAGACAAAAAATGCGGCACCTTTGCAATTTCCCTGCACACAGCGACCTGTCAGTGGGCTGCGAGGAGCTCTACGCGACCCACACACGCTCCCGCATTTATCTGTCACCATTGTTTTCTGATCCTTATTGACTGTATCAGCTCAGCAATTCTCCGTCTGCACCAGAAAGTATTGTGGTTACAAATCTGCGGGCCTAATCCTACCTGGGCTCGTGTCACAGATGCCGCTGTAGTATTGTTGTTGTTTTTTTCGCAATCTTGCCACTGAAACACTTTTATGATTAAATTACTGAGGCAAATCGGATCTACTCAGGCCAACAGCATGTGACCATTCCAAATAACCTTGCAGATAAGCCGGAACGAACAAGCTTACACCTTTAGGGGTTCACCTGACAGCCGAGAAGCACATTACCGGGCTGTCAGAATCAAAGTGTGTTTACGCTGGCTGAAATAAATCACAATAAAGATGCAAAATATGTTGTAAAAAAGTAAAGGAAACATGAACGCTGCCAAGCTTTCTGTCAGTCTTTCTTGAAAACAATGAGGATTTATGTCTTGTCAAAGCCTGATCTCGTTAGTATTTGGATGCGAGAACGCTGAAATACCAGGTGCCACAGTGGGGCAGCAATGGCTCTAGCGCAAACAGTTGTGTCCTTAGGCAAGACACTTCAGCTATCTTGTCTCGTATGAGTAGAGCACGGTTTGGAAATCTTGCTTCCGTTAGTCTATCTCAAGGCAGGTGTGGCTAGAGTAGCTTACCGCCACAGTATTGAGTGAATGAATAAGGCACAAAATTGTTGGGAAAATGTATTGTATGTAAATGTATTGGTCCTGCGATCTTCATTTCAGGTAAAGACAGGTATTAAAAAATAATCTCTTTTACTGTAGACCTTTTGATTTTAACCATCAGACAGAGAAATCATCTTCCAGAGGGTTTGAAATTGTCTGTAGACCTTCATGCAAACTTCATGCAAACTACTCATTTGCATGCACTACTCATTTGCACATTGCACTATCTGCCAACTGTACATTCTGTATATAGTCTATCTTAGTCTATTTTATTCTAATTTTATTTTATGCATGCCTTTTTATATATATTTTATTTTATCCATTGCTTTATGTTGGACCTACGCCGAAGCAAATTCCTATGTTTGTGAATTTCACTTACAATGGCAATAAACCGCTTTCTGATTCTGATTCTGATGGTTTCACTTCCTTCACACCTTCACATTTTTACCTTCTTAAATGTCTTTGAAAGTCTTTGTGGTGGTTGCAAAAGTATTTTCGGGCCATTTGAAGTCCCCGCCGCCGCCCCCTGCTGTCTCTGTGTGGAAAACAAGCCTAGCAACTTTCCTGACACTGACCCGAAGACAACTCTCCTGAGAAACCATGGCTCTCTTTTTTATATTTGGCTGCATGAAATGTTTTTGTATGTGATTGTACTACCTTATTTCAATAAAAAGTAAGGGGCTTTTGGTATTTTTTAACTGAGAGTGTATTTTCACAAGCTCTGTCGCTGAAGTTACTTTGTTCTGCTTTAAGTTTAGGAAACCATCTGTATTTGAAGCTGTGACATTTTGTGTATTTACTGAGGTATGTCAATATCAAGCAAGGTTAGCTGAAATTGTAATGTTCTTTTTTGCTGTTGTGTGCACTTGCTGCAGAGCGAAAGTAGCAGTGGCTAAATCAAGTGCGAATTATCTTTTCTTCTGTAAGATTAATGGTCCCTGACAAAGATCAAACTAAACTATTGCACTATGTTAAAATAGTAGATTAATTGAAATATTACTATTGGGATAATCAACGTGATCAGTTCTCATTATTTCTCATAATTTACAGCCCTAAACCTGAACAATGGGTCTTGGAAATATTGATGCAATCCTGTGCAAGGCTGGAACAGCAGGCACAAGTCACAAGTAAACCACAGTGAATCAGTGTTGCCATATCAAGGGCCCACCATGAAAAAGACTAAATCTGCACTCTAAATAAATAACATGGTCAACTCCGTTAGACGACACATTAAAAGATATGGCTCTAAATGTGTGCCACTTACAGAACTGCACTTCAGCCTGACACAACACAAAGTTTGGACTCCATTAAAAAGCAGGCAGAAAGTTTTACAGCAGAGGACAAAAACAGTGTGTTGTGTTTAACTTTTGATAAACTTCACCCATTACTATCCATTAAATCCTGATGGGCTGTCAGTCATACAGCAGTGGTAAATATATTTATATGAAGAACTGGTGCTATTATGAACTAAAATAGTTTTGTGTCTAACATAATTATTGTACTTTATGTGTTTTGTACATTTACTAAAGATTGTGAAGTGGGACATAGAATAATATTAACTAATTTGCCTGACACTTTGCAAAATAAATCCACAGATTAATACTGTATTACGTTGCTTATGTTATTTTTAATTGGAATGTGTTGTCGATGGTTTGAGTTTCCGAATGTTGTGGAATCTTGATGGGAATTTTGTGATTAAGTAATAGAACATTCCATTGTTTGTAAAGAAAACACCTGCATCCCATTAGCTGGTTCCATTCCATGAGTTAGCATCAATACATCAACACTTAGCGCCAAAATGGGCATACGTGCTAACATCCTTAACAAATGTTTCTTAAATTCAGTGTTATTCTGGACAATAATGTACCAAAAACACAGCAAGCCACAACAGAAAACGTTTCACCAAGTGCCACAAATCTGTATCCTATTCACCTTATTCCGGAAGTTGCCTTACGCGCCGTCGTCTTGTTTCCGTTGTAGTAGTTTACATGGAGCAGATGAGCTCGACAGAAAATAAGTTCTACATGGACTAAAAAGCCGCTTTCAGACTGACCAGGAAATCGTTGCATTGTTGACTTGTTGTTGCTCGTGTTCATTAAACATTTTACACAAATCAATCTACTTTATGTAACATTTTAGCGGCGAGACTTTTCCCTCGTTCATCATTAGCTTTAACGGAGTTCTCGTCAAACGGAAGTGCGTTTACAGACGGAAGTGCAGAAAACGGAAAAAGTGGGCGGGGCAGAATAAGGTCAATAGTGACTTTTTTGAGCTTTTGACCATGTTCTAACAATGTTCCATCATCAAAAACATTCCAGGAGTTGCATTCATCTCCCCTCAGACCGCACAAAACGCTCCCTGCTGAGCTCCCTCGATGTGTGATGTTTTTTTCAGATTTTAGACGTCACTTATCTGTCATTAAGTCCTTAAATCATCACTCGCTCTGAGCATTACTACTGTCTAAACATGATTACCGTATCTGCGTGATAGCTTAGCATACCAAGCATATCAAACCATTGTGCAGATACACATGTGTAATTGCCTCTGCAGCCAGTAGATGGAGCCACAGCTAAGTTAATATGGCATCTCCCAAGGCTGTTATAAAATTATATTGTTCTTTGTAATTATTTTTAGCTCTAAAACATGAGATTTCAGTGTAAAGATACTCAAGAGAATGTTTAAAGGCTAATAACAATACAAATAATGCATAAAATCTGTCCTTTAAGAAACTGTAAGTTGAAGTTAAATTGGTAGTTATTCCTCGTTGGCAAAATGTAATGAACGCGATGTCTACAAACAGCAAAATTACTTTAAAAAAAAAAAGCTGCTTCATTAAAATTAATGGGATACAATGTTATTTATTTATTTAGCACTTCTTTAAAAGTAAAAACAATATAAAGTACAATTTGTAGCCTTATAATCATGCAATAAAATTACAAAGCAACTGTATAATCAGCAGTAATGTGCATGTTACATAAGTTCCATCTGTTTTAAACACACCACTCCTGGAAGGGTCTATAAAAAGAAAAAAATTCTAAAATATCTAGACTTATTTGCTATGGATTTCAGTGACAAACAGTCTTAGACAAAACCATTCTTAAACATTTCCACATTGACGTATTATAAGCACACAAAGTATAACAAGCATTTTATTTTCTAGTTATTAATTATTTAGTATGTAAACAAATGATCTAGATACATTTCCAGAAAACCAATAACAGCATAAGTTAAAAAAACTCTGTCATCCATGTCAGTTTTACCTCGGCACATTATCAAACAGATCCAGGAGAAGCCAGTTTAGCTCGTTCATGTAATAGAACATTTAGCAGCTAATAGCATCAGACAACAGCGCCAGCAGCAGAATGGATATTAGATTGTATTTTCCCCTTAAAATTTGCAACCAAGAATATTTTGTTGTAGTGTTTATTCCGTTGCCTCAGGTAAAACACAGCAGCTTAGACAGTCAGCGGCAAACTGGGAATTGAACTCGTGACTTTTCTATAAACACTGTCAAAACGCTAACTCCAACTCCTTCGTAATATAACATTAAATTTGAACAGAAAACAGAAAATAGCTTATAGAAAGTCTTTATTGATAAAACAACAAATAACTCAATAAAGTTTATGTGGAATAGTGTTGTCGGATAAATGGAAGTAGCTCGAGAGTTGAAAGAAGATGCATTAGGCTGAGTTCTAATGCGCTTTCAATCACTTTCAACCCAGAGACATGAACCCCAAGACATTACAACTGATGTGCATTCCAGTCTAGTTCAAACCAGTCTAGTTATGCTATGTTTGGCTGTGCACAAGGAAGATAGGCTATTAAAAAAAAGTCTGTACTTTCTTGAAAAAAACAGTTTCATTAAATTAAAAAGAACAACTTGACCAGGATCTTGAACTAATTTAAAGTAAATAAACAAAACTGTTAAAAGAGATCAGAGGAGTTGATTCTGAAGGCCAGGTGTTCTTTGTGGAACAGCTTAAGAGCGCTCCTTCAGTAGTGCTATAGATCAAGGTTTGAAGGTTTCCATGAACTAAATTGCATGTATTGAGCTCTTTTAAAGAAATTTGGCCATTTCAACAAGAAACTCTGAAAATACACATGTTTACATTTATTATTATTATTCGTAATTGAACCTGTGCCTTACCCTGCAAGTGTTTGTCCTTCTCAGGTTATGGACAGACCGTGCCGCAGGTTTGGCTCAGAATCTCCTCACTCACTGAGCTAACAAACTGGTTAGAGGTCATGTGTTCAGGTGATAGGGTGAGGTTTTAGGGTCTATGCCACTTTTTGTGATCTGGGAAACTCTGCGGTGTCTACGTAATTATCTGACTTACCAAGAGCGGATCATTCACGCGAGCGGCTCAGGAAACATGCATGTTACAGCGACTGTAAAATGCACCTGTGACATTACTTTGATCATCTTCACTGACTCATGGGAAAGGTGTGTAAAATGCTGTATTGTTAAGGAAAATGTTGTCAGGGAATGGGTTGTTTCTTGTTGGCAAATTGCTGATGAATACATTATTTGACACGTTTTTGCATAGAAAATATGACTTAGATGACAGTTCACACCTTGGAAAAATTAAACAGACAAAAAAGCAGATACTCCTGACTGTAAACAACCAGTTTGAGTTAGTTTGGGCGTAGTTAGCTCCTCCCTTCAGAGAGATATGCAGTGACTCGCCATAGCCCTGTCAGAGGAAGAAGCAACTTGGATGAGTGGCGAACGTCTTCACTCTCTGTCCAGTTGACACAATTCAATTTTCTTTTGCTATGGAACCTTCCTGGACGAAGGATTACACAGACATCCTTTGAAAAGTTTCATTGCTGGCAACTTTATTACTTATACCATAAAGCTGAGTTTTGGCTGAAATGTGTTTCATTTGACAAGCAGAACCATCAGTGAAATTAAAACATGTATCCATGCTGTCCTCCACTCTCGACCCAGTCCTGTCACAGACATAAACTCAGGAACTTAGAGCCCAACACTTCAACATTAATCAGCAAATCAATGAGCATTTCAATTGTTCAAGCATTTTGAACGTGTTTCTCTTGTATCTGAGGACACAGGTCGGCGATGAGTAAGAAAGTATAAACACAAAAAATCATTCCCTCCAGGCCTAATCAATTAATCGACACGGAATTGAAATCGCAGTTTGAATGGACGCAATTAGCAAATCGCAAAGGCTGCAATATTTAAAGTGCAATAATTTCCTCCACGACAAAACATCCAGTTTTATTCTGCATATAAAACACTGTTCTGAAACAAGCGACTAAAATGCGCCAAAAGCAACAAAAATGCAAACAACTGAAACAAGACTAAAACAGACAAAAAGTGAAAAAAATGTGACTAAAAAGCGCCAAAAACAAGACTAAAATCGACAGAAACAAGATTTAAACTGACAAAAATGTGACTAAAAGTGAGACACGGTGACTAAAAGCAACAGAAACAAGACTAAAGCTGACAAAAATGAAACTTAAAGCAACTAAAACATTCTGAAACACATGGATCTTTTATTAGTTTGTCAGTTCATATTTCTTTTGTCTTTTTGTCAATTCTCCTGATTGAGTTTAAAATGTGAACTTTGAACAGAATCATAATATTAAAGCTAATAATAATCACAATAAGATATTTCTCTAAACCCCTATCTTTAAGGAAAAATAACCGTTTAAACAAACCTTTCAGTGCTCTTTGCGTGTTCGAGCTGAAGTAAGCGTTTGGAATGGGCCCGGTTGGTGCTGCTTTGTGGGTGCGGGACGTTAAATGCCTCCTCTCTCTGAAGCCTCACCTCTTCTTCTGTGTGTTCTTCGGGCCACAGCGAAGGTCACTACACAGTTTGAACACATCACTTTGAAGCAGGACGACCAATCCCAGAGCTACACATCCTCGCCTCTGCATCGATTCCTCCTTCTCTCAAAGAGCGCTGCGAAACAGGCTAAAATTACAAACTGCAAAAATGCCTTGGAGCTGCCCAGGAGTACGGGAAATCTAACGCACTTGTTATCTGGAATAGATAACATCAGGATTTGATTGATTTGTATTTGAAGTTTGTGATATTCAGCCGTTGTTCACGTCGTTCACAAGTTATGCTAAAAAAGGAATTCAAGCATATCTAATTTACATCTTTAAAGTACAATTACACCAGACATGTTTCCCATTTTAGCTTGAGAAGGAGTGGGGAAAAAAACAAAAAAACTCCCACCACCTGTGCATTAGTTACATTGCTTAGTTCCAATTTGTACCATTTCAAGCATTTTCCTTGTCCTTATGCTCATTGTTGCATTTAACCTGACTTTTTTTCTGTTTTGAAACGTGAGAAACAGAACTAGTTCATGTTAAAGTCTTCACTTCCTGCTTCTCTCGCAGGATAAAACGCTCTATAAATAAATGCAGAGAAAACGTTGTGGTTTCATTTTCCCCCGAATAGATGCTTTTATGTTATATTTATTCTGCAGCAACACAGATTTCCTTATTACATGAAAAAACATGGACTGTTTCTATTTTTCTCGTTTCGCAGTAATAATCAGGTACAGCCCGTTCAATCTTGTCTCCATTCATGCGATATTAATTGATGGAACAGTAATAATAATGTCATGATACTTATCCCTGACCTCAAAATTCTTCGTAGAATAGTACATTATTTTCAGAACTAATGAACTAATAAGCAGTTCTTTGTAAATTCTGTTCACTGATAATGGCAATAGAGCGTTTTCTGATTTTTAGACAGTCACCCGGAATTTACACCAGGAGCAACTGTGACACGTAACATACACAAAGCTGCGGCACATTTAAACGTACCAGAGATATTAGAACTACAAACCATTAAACCACAAGTAGAAGAAGAAAAAGAGACATCAGAGCTGCTCCTGCAACGCGAGTCTGTGTTATCGATAACTTATTAGATGTTGGTCAGATGAACAAATATTATGCTATAGTGACTTTTTTGAGCTTTTAACCCTCTTCTAACATTGATCCATCATCAACATACCTGAAGTCCAATTTAGCTTCATTCACGCTAGTTTGATGAATTCTGGTTAGAAAACCCTCTCTCCTTCAACCGTCAAATACACTCTGGTTTGAATTTGCCCGTCTTTTCGGTGTGTGACGTGGCTTTGAGAATCTGTTGCTCGGTCCATAAATCATCACTAGACTCGTTCTGAGCATTTCTGCCGTTTAATCACGATCTCTGCAGACAGTAAATGGCAGAGCTTAATTAGTGCCGTGGGAAACAGGAGATACAAACTTTTTTTTTGTTCTAAAACATGAGATACCAAACGTAAAATACTCAAGAGCGTGTTTAAAACTAATGACAATACAAAAATGCATGATACTTTCCCTTTAAAAGTAGACAACATTTGATAAAAGAGTCAATACTTTTCAAAGCATGTTAAGGTCAGGTTAAGTAGATTTCTCTGCATTCTACCCATCCTTCCCCAGTGACCGCCCACCACTTGGTTCCTGAAGTGCATTAAAATTATAAAATGTTTAAAAGCTTGCTCAAAGCTAATCAGTGAGAAATTAGCATAAGACCTATAATTTTATTTAAAATCTGTCTCTGAAACTTACCAGCTATAGTTATTAAAACATTATGCAGAATTGTAAGTTTTGCATGGGTTTTTTGGGCTGAAAACAACCGCATTCTGGACGTTAGTTACCACATAGCATACATGACGTTAAACTCGTAATATTTAAAATTGTCTAAATCCCAATGGCAAAAATGACTGAGAAATGTACTTCCAGAACTGCGCCTTACGTGTGGGCGGGACGGACTGGTGAGCTCCGTGGCGTTGGTCATTTTTCTTATGTTCTGATATGAGCGTGTGTTTGGTAAATGCTCTGTTTGCACTACGTCTGCTGCAGATGGCGACACTGTCTCTTTTGGAAAAGCCTAACTCTGGTACCGGTGTCTTTACTGCAGGTTGCAAGAAAAATAAGGTTGCCAATCGCTCAATTTTTACTCAAACAAGCACGAGTGGGTACGTTTTTTGGAGATTGTTTTGTAATTTAATAGTTACTCTGGTAATTACTTACTTCCAACCCTCAAGAATGCAGGTGTTATCGCATTTATTTATAATGGGTAACTCTAACTAATGACTTTTTTGAAGGGACTTGAAGGGCCCAACAAGCTGTAACTGTTGTGCTTGCGTTAGGCGACTTTCTATCAAAGTTTTGGCTGTTTCATGCGATGCCTTTTTCTTGTTAAGTTTTTTACTGACGTCGTGAAGTTCATTTCTCCACTTCGCCAATAAACTTGTCCTAGTCCATCACGAGTCGTTCCTCGAGGTCATGACGCGATGCACAGTGTTTACGTGGCTGTCATGTTTTTAGACAACTTATTATGAAAAGCCAGGAGACGCTCTGATGACGCAGGGAAATTCGATCTGCAACCTAATTGTACAGAAGCATGGTGTGTGACCTTTTTTAAATAGATTGCTTGTTTTTTCAGTTTCTAAACTTTCTCTCGTTCAAAGGCATCAGTGTTCTCTTTAGGTAGGAGACAGAGAGGGTGAGGTGGTTGATATTTTTGCTGTTGTCAATAGGGAAAACTAATCAGAAACAGTTTCATAATGATACCTTTAGCCCAGTACTTTATTGAGCGTGCAATTTAATCTGTAAATATCCAGCCTTTAATAGTAGAAGCATTCCTAGCATTTATGTAAATACAGTATCTGATTTACATTCATTTTGATTTATATTAATTGTGTCAAAAGTGTGGTTGTGTTTGTGAATTTTCTGTGTTTTCCTGTTTTAAGTTTGTTGTTGTCTCATTGTGTTATTTGTAAAGGCTGAAGTCGACTAAAGAAATTCTTGGTCAAGTAAAGACCAGCCCTATTAGTTGACAAAGTGTAAAGTATTTCCATGTATTTAAAATACACTCAAAAGAACTCAACTGTAGAGGAGTTCATGCAAAAACAAAAACTATTTATACAGAAAAGTACTTGGAGACAATGAATTTATATGTTAAGACTCAACTCACTTCGTATCTTCTAATCTTTTTGTCATATAGATCATTTTATAATCATTTAATATTAATAAAATGATTGATCGACTAATAATAATCTTTGTCGACTAAGATACCATCGACCGACTAAAGGACTACAGCTCTAGTTATTTGTCTTTTGTCTGTCTTGTATGTTTTTTTTTCCTGTTTTTAATTTAAAATGTGTAAATATCTTTAACTTTTTTTTATTTTGCCTGCTTTATCGGCTTGGAACGTGCATGCTTTGCTCACTATCTGTATCCTTGTCTTACCAGAAATGTGCAATCCTTGAAAACTCACAAATAACAACAATTAGCCGTTGTCAGACTACAGATGGGAAAGAGCACATTTAATGTATTATCATGAATGGCATGGGAGGTTAAAAGGTCAGAGGCAAAGTGAGCTGTGTTTATCTAACAGTAACAGGAGACTAAGGTAGAAAACACATGCTTGGTCTTCAATCAAAATGGTCTAATCCGTTATTATTTACTCTCACAAATGCTGTAAATAAGTGTTTGTGTCTCAACTTTATTGGACACTCCATTTATGTCTGCAAAAAGGTCCCACAGCGTTAAACGGCAAACTGTCAGGACACAGATGGGGCCAGAAAAATGAGTCGTCAGACGATTAAACAGGTTGTAAACAAGCCAGCACTGTAATCAGATTAGTAAAGCTAAGTGAGCGTGGACAAATTTATCTGGTACGCAGGGTAGAATAGCTTTGACAAATACGCCATGTCAAACGCACGTCTTAATTAAAGCCTTATCTTGTATTATAGCCTTGGAGGTCTGAACTGTGCCAATTTGTGATGGTAGCTTTGACTAGATAAGGCTCGCTCCGAATGTAACAGAGAAAGGGTGTTGTTTTCTTTCAGCAATTACAGTCGTCCAGAGTTTTCAAACGCGAGTCTGGAGTCGGCGTATGTGCCAGAGCTGAAGAAGACTGGTATTTTCAGTCCAATACTATAAAAGAACAAATGCAAATCAATAAAATATATGGATAATTAGAGTAATGACAAAACAGGTCTTCTGTAAAACATTACAATTTGTAGAAGTATCATAATTGTCATTCTTATACAGTTAAATGTAACTCTGTCTTGGTCTTGTGGAGCTATTTGAAACTTTTTTAAGACATGTTTGTCATTTCTTGTGTCTGCCAGAGTTGAGAGAGTTCACCTGCTAAAAGAAACATTTTAAAATGTTAATATGAATACAATGATGAACACATTTTTACAGCATTTGGCGTTTTTTTCCACGTTCAAGACACGCAAAAAGCTTTACATCAAGGAACCACCCACCCTTTCATTCACGCGTTCATACATCAGTGTATGCAGACACTGGCAACCAGGTGGGTTAAGTGTATTTGCCCAAGGACACAACAGCAGGGTTCAGCCTGGGGGGAAGGGGGCCCAGGGCAGGGAATGGCAGCTTTTTTAGCAGTTACAATTGTCTACATTTTACTCTATATTTGATGTAATAAAATGCATTGTGGTTGAGTTAAAGCCTTACAATTATGACATCTGCAGGCCAAAAATCATTGTTCACATATTACTATTATAAATCGTTAACAAATAAAACTAAGGATTATAATTTTGGAAACTGATCTGGTAGTTATTGCAAAAACAAACAATACAGTATCATAACATAAGCCGCTATAACTATGTCTATAAATTTGCAAGTTATTGTTAGGCGCACGTAGAAACTATAGGGTGTATATTCTAGCAATAGCAAATGAAAAAAATAACAACAACTAAACCTGACCATGCAACAAAGAAATGTTTATGAGGAAAGAGCAGGATTCAAACCGCCAACCTTCGGATCAGAGGACGACCACTCAACTGTGCCACTGCCGTTATGTCAACACAATAGCATTAGACAGAGCTGGAAAGCTTTAAACCCTGTTTTCACAATAATTTCTTGGGTAAACTTTAAAAAAATTCTACAAAAGTTTCTTCAAAATTCAATTTCTTTTATCAACTCTGTGAGACATTATAAAAATCTCATTAAATCAGGCAGAGATATTACAGTTTTATCTGAATCTCTGAGGATCCTGTTTTAGCGCTTGCTTTTCTAACCACAGTGCCACAGCTTTTTAACTGTTTGGATGTTTAAGGAAAATAATGTTGAAAAGTATTACGCTGAGAACCTAAAAGATAAACAATTTGCTTACAGACCTTTAGCTATTCACCTTATTCCGGAAGTTGCCTTCTACGCCGCCGTCTTGTTTCCGTTGTATTAGTTTACACGGGGCAGATGAGCTCAACAGAAAATAAGTTCTACATGGACTAAAAAGACGTTTTCAGACTGACCAGGAAATCGGTGCGTTGTTGACTTGTTGTTGCTCGTGTTCATTAAACATTTTACACAAATCAATCTACTTTATGTAACATTTTAGCGGCGAGACTTTTCCCTCGTTCGTCATTAGCTTTAACGGAGTTCAAACAAAAGTGCGTTTACAACAAAAGTGCAAAAAACGGCAAAAGTGGGCGGGGCAGAATAAGGTCAATAGACCAGATATACGTCACTCAGTCTTTCGGGGTTATAAAATACAACCAATCTTCACCTTTGCACATTCTTTGCGCCATACACTCTCCAGAGTCATATTCACGCTAACAGGCCACGTCCGCTTGTGCACACGTGCGACTGTATTGTACAGAGACTATTTCTCCTTTGCTCTGGACCAGGAAGCGAGTGGGCCGGCACCTAATGAGCCGATTACCTGAGGAGCATATGGCGCCTTGTGTGAGGTTCTCCTGACTCCACTGTTAACAGCTGGTGAGAGCAGAGGGAGATGTGGGGAGTGGGAGGGTCAGCTTGAGGTAAAAAAAACACAAGAAAAAACATGAATATGCAAAGATCAGGGGACAATCGGTGCGGAGAGATTTTTAATGGGCTTATTTACGGCACAGGTTTCAGAAATATGTGTTTTGAAGGTTCTCGTGTTCAAAACGCAAGGTCACTACGCTTGGATTTATGTATAAAGTTATAAAATGTCAAGCAAAAACATATATGTCTTTTATTTATTTTATTTATAGTTTTATGTTGCGCCTGACGCCAAAGCAAGTTCAACGGCAATAAACCGATTCTGAGAAGTAGAGAATGCCGGCATAAATCTGAATAAAATCAAACTAAAAACTAAAAACCCCAGAGACGTGGTTCAAACGCAGATGCAGATTTCCAAACATAATGAACAGTAAAGTCCTATAGTTTCATTTTGTGTGACATTTGTAAAGTTACTCTGCAGCTTCTCATCCCAGGAGTGACGTGTTTAGAACAGCTGCACCTGGTACTGATACAAACATTGCGTCCCATTCATTTTAATGAGGCAGCAGAATGAAAACAGTAATTATGTTTGAAGGCAGCGATGACAAATGTTCGTTGATTATGCGCTCGTTACTTTTGCCACTGATTAATAACAATTAATATCTCAATTCCACTTTCTTTTTCAGCGCCGCGGTGGTACATCGGTTAGCACGCTCTCCTCACAGCAAGGAGGTTCTATGTTCAACTCCCACGTCTTCTCCTTGTGTCTGCATAGTGTTCCAATTTCCCTGACAATAAAAACATGTACAATTGGAGTCAGGACTTCCGCTGAAAAAGAGATTCTCTATTTCCTGGGAGAAAACGGTGGAACCTGGCAACACGGTGTTCGTGGAGATGGAGTGAAACCTGGCAACCCGGTGCCCTGAAAGAGATGCTCTACTTCAGTGTGACTATCCTGGTTAAATAACGGTCAATAAACCTGTACTCATTCACTAGCAAAGACCACAACCTCGAGAACAACGATAAAATGCATGAGAGTAGATGATAAATGCAGTTTTGGGGCTTCTAGCGATGAGGGCAGCAGGCTCCTGGGCCTCGATAGAGATAAGACAGAATAATTAGAAGAGGGTGTGAGGGAGGGGCACGAAACAACAAACGCTGGTATGTGTGACCGGGAAGCTTTAATAAAGGGGCGTGGATGAGGTGTGGCCCTGCTCCCGAACTTCAGATAACAGATTTATCTCCATTTAATAAAGGATTTCTTGTGATTAGTGGAACAAAACAAACATATATCTGTGCAATTAATATGAATATAAAAAATCCATCCCACCTTACAGGCGTGGTATATCAAGATGCTGATTAGACAGCATGGATATTGCACAGGTGGGCCTTAGACTGGTCGAGTGTTTGTCACTCGCCAATACAGCCCTGTTTTATTCAGTTAATGTTGTTTGGAGGCGCCAACTCTTATGCTGAAAATGCACTGGAGCAAACATACGAACCGTCCCAGTGCTTTTCTGTTTACAAACACTGGAAGGGTCTGTACAGTGACACTCTCATTTTTGGCCTGTGATTATGTATGCTGTGGCCGGTACAACTCTCCTGTGCCTCCATAACTTTGAAATATCTAAAGTTTAATAATATAATAATCTAAAATGAGAAGCCTTTTTATTAGTGCATAATTCAGGCTCATTGATTATTTATCGTAGCTGGCTGCATGGGGACTGAGGACTGAAAGGTTATCAAGCAACGGCTGTGCTACAAAAATAACCCATAAGACTTTGATTTGAATTAATTCTCGATGGGTTTTGGCTGTATATTCAGGAAAATGACTTTCTGTATCTCATCTCTATATCAACTCGCTTCTCTTACAACTTCTAAAACAATCTTTCCCAAAGCAGGGAATTTTCATCTTTTCTTCGCCGTTCAGCGTCTGTGTCTGGCTCTAAATCACTTTAACTGCTCCCCGTCGCCAGTCCTCCATTTTGTCTTTGTCTCGGTGTGAGTAATGGACGTCCAGAATGAGCCCTGTGTTACTTATTGATCATCTGCGCTTAATTAAACTTCTGAAGTGATATTTGGGACACAGTTGTTGACCGTACGGGGAATTCTTCGTGTTAAATGTATACCGTTGCAGATGCCTCAGACTGGCTACAAAGTTTTCTGTGTTTTTTGTACAAATCAGCTGTTTATTTTAAAATGTATGAGCATTACTGTCCCAATAACACTACATTTCTTTTGCTACCAATGCATAATCCAATGGTGGGTCTAAATATATATATGTAGTTCCTAAACTGTGGCACTATACATGAAGTTCTATGTAGCGCTGGTTTAGAGTAAACTCAATTTCTAATCCTGTTTTAAAACTACTTAAATCATGCTGTAAACCTAATTTAGACCTGGCAGGATCTTGTTTAGGCTTGATATAGTGTGACAAAGCTAACTGGAGGCAGTGCACTCTCTGAAGCTCAGTTACCCAAATTAGACTTTAATCTGAGATTTCTGACCATAAAGAACAGACTACAGGCGAGCTGTTTTGTGCTCTCAAGCTAAAATCTCACACTAAGATTTTGTATAATTTTAAGACGCTCCAAATGAGCCTGAGACGGCAGTGTGTGCATTGTCCGGAGCGATGGATGAATATGATGACCGGCTCAGATTGTTTGAGTAACATGAGCAAGAGGAGGCAAGTGCGCAGGGTTGTACACATGTTTGTAGTCTCACTATCTGCTCAGAAACAGAACGAGACAAGAAAATATTTATACATCATTTAAAATAAATAATTTGGCATCACTTTTTTTATTTTATTTTTTTTATTTCAGCTACTCAAGAGGTGTAACCCATCAGCACTTAATCCTTTTTTGTCCAATCCATTTACAAAAAATCTCAGCAAATGTGTGCACAATCTTGTGGCGATTTAGTCTCATGAGATCTTGCACGAGTCCCTGTGTCCAAAGGCGCTATAAATGCAATCAGAATATCAACTGCTTAAACCAGGATCACTTAAGGAGAAGACATAGCCCAATCTGAAGCGATGGTGACCTGCTGCAGGAGACACAAACATGTCGGCAGTTCATACGACACAGTCTGAGTCATCTGCATGCCCTCTCCTCCTCCACGGTTTAAAAAGGTGTGATTGGAACATCGGTTATGCTTTCAATAAACAGATGCTTAAAACAGGGCAACTCCGAGTGACCTAATCTCATTCAGCAGAATCAGGCCCATTTAACTGTACTCCCGGCACAGAGCACCCTGGCCCTTTCCGAGTGGATTTGCAGAAAACAAATTGATTTCTCAGTAATGATTTGCATAATTGTGTATCAAATGCTGCTGTGATACCGTTTGTGTTGCCAGAGTAATTTTACATGCACCCCTCGCCACGGATCATTATTGTTTCATACACCTATTTATGGTCTCTTTTAATGGATACTTTCTTGGCATTTTGAAAGTAATTGACTCAAAGTATTGAAATTATTTTGCTCCACTGATAATTTATGCAATTAAAGTCCAAGTAATTCCATAACTGTCCGTGTAATTTGTCAGGTGCAGGTGCGGTACAGTCACCTGGACACTGTTTTTTTGTCTCGATTGCAAGCGTACTGTTTGACTACATTTGACACCTAATGTAGTGAAAGGTAATTGTATTTATGTACTTATGGTGGGGGTGATTAATGTTTTTGTAAACGCAGCAATTAGCAATTCTCTAATGCTGTAGTTTCAACCTCTACAAACCTCTTATGAAATACAATCTTTATTAGTCTAGAGCGCTATTCTCACGGGATTAGTTTTACCTCGGGACGTCTTTAAAATTAAAATTACCCCACTACTTCAGTAAGTTAAGAATATTCATCGTCTTCTTAATTAGAATATTTTTGTTGTTTCTTCTGTATCAGGCAATAGGTAAGAGATTAATTACCTTTACATGTCTCAGTTAACACTAATAAACAACGAGCAAAACGAGACATACAAACAGGAATTTAATGGATCAAAAAGCCACCAAATCAGAGGCGAAGGCGGAGGTTACCACTAAAACATGCAAAGGTAACTACAAAGTTAGCATCAAAAGCACCTAAACTTTCCCAAAAGAGTCTCCGTTTTGCTTGGCCCTCGGTTGTCATGACAACAGAGTATTTAACGCAGTCTGTTTTGTGTTTTTTTTTACTTTTTAGTTGCCAAAAAATTATTAGATTGGACCCTAGTTCAGATTTGGACGTAAAATGGACAAAGAGACATTTTGAATCAATATTCGTTTCAAAACACGGACTAAAAGCTTTTATGAGCAGCAGACATGAGCATTCGTCCGGGAGTAAAATCATTTGACAACCTCTGAGTTTGCTGAAACAGAAGCACACGTAGAACAATTTACCTGAGGTCCCGAGGTAAGACTAATCCCCTCTTTGACATGTTTACAGTCTACAAACTTTATTGTAAAGGTTGCATTCTGAACAGCCATTAGATGTTGGTTTATTTCTTTTCTTTTTTTTTTTTGCATAGTCTTCAGCTCTGTTGCACACTTTTGAAACCATGTTACCTTGATCTACTGGGGCCAACTCAACCATTACTTTCCATTCTTATATTTCTTTTACAAAACAACGGCAAACTAAGACACAACGACGATACATTACAACAAAGTGAGACGTGTCTAAACATAATTCTCCTCAGTACACCTTGTCCTTCACCCATTTGCGACTACACGCCTAAATATATCGGAGAAAACACATTATTCAGCAGGATGGACTCATATTCCTGGCAGGACACTGACATAAGTTGCCACAGGAGCCAATAAAGACGCATTTTTCAAACCAAAAAAGCCCTTCATCACCTTGAGTCCAGAAATACGAAAACAGCCGTGAGCGTGCGCCGCCCCACATGTTTTGATCAGATCTGTCCCTGCAGTGTCTCTCCATAAACAGGGCCCACGCTGTAATATGGAGAAAATAGAGGGAGGAAAGGTTATAGATATCACACAGAAGGCTGTATGCGGCAAAACAACAAGCAATGACACCTGATACGCTGCAGGGTCGGCGAAGGATGGGGAAATGTGGTACAGTAGAAGTTGCAAGTTAAAATTACTACATTGTTTGATTGTTGTTGTTAAAGAGGGCCTGGACTTAATGTTTATTTGTACTAGATCAGGAAAATGCCTTTGACTTTGACCAGAGCTTTCTCAGTTGTGGGGGATTTAGATAGAACACTGAGAAGGGTCCACCGTAAACGACTGGAATCTGCACGATTTAACTGACCACTCTGACAACTACATAAACTTTTGCCCTACAAAGTACTATCAGAATCCACGAAAACAGTATTAGAATCTATAATAATTACAGAACACAACGTCTTAGGCCAGGCATGTCCAAACTCAGGCCCGGGGGCCAAATGCAGCCCTCAGACCAATTTTTCTTGGCCCTTAGACTTCCTGGTGAACTGGCCCACATTGTCCTGATACGTACTATTTACAGCACATTTCAGATTTTCTACAATTCCAACCTAAATAACTAACATTTTGGTGCAATACAGACCTGATATTAAGGCACTGAGACTGAATGTAGATGTGGTGGTGCTTAAAAAATCAGATAAATGCAGCTTTTTTTAACATTTCAATATATTTCAAAATGTGGCTCTCGATGGAAAAAGTTTGGACACCCCTGTCTTAGGCTGTCGTGTTTCCTGACTTTTCATTGTTTAAACAGCGTCATATGACTTTTGACGCTAACACACCCAGGATTGTCTAAAATGGACATTAAAAGTGGAAACAAGTAAAGAAGTTGGACATGTTTCCTGTGGATTTACCCGAGGAAAACAGTGTCATGTGGATCATTTATATGACACAGAGCCACACGAGAGGAGGAGAAAAGAGAAGGAGAACCATGTAGTGAGTGTTTGTTATCGCTCTGGTTCTAAGTGTGAAAGTAAAGTGTGTGCCCTTTCTGAATTATTTAATCTGATGTTTACACAGGGATAGTAAGCATATGTTTTGTTGTTGCGCTTATTTGTGCATTGCTCTTTCTCAAAAGATGAAAATAGAAAATTGCAGCAAGAGTGTCTAAAACTGGGCAAAAACATGTTGGAATGACAGGTCCACGCTGTGAGACTGAAACTACTGCGAGTGACTTCAGCTGGAGAGGACTGAGAGTGACCAGACATGACGGAAAATCACAAGAAAATCGGGCTAAAAATGGTCCACTCCTCAGCTTAAGAGTGGCTTAAAACCACTGTTATTGTGGCTTTTAACATCGCGGGAGTTGTGTGGTCCTGTTTTATTTTGTTATTGGATATTCATTATTTAGCATTTTCTTTCTTGTGCTTGATATTTATTAATATGAAGTACTGTTTTATTTGCTTTTTTTATTTATTGCATTGTTTTATTTACTTTTTTTGCAGAATTTTAGAGCCTAAATCTATTTTAATTTTTTTTTACACGTGTAACTAAACTATCATGTTTATAAAATGTGCTACAAATAATGTTGGACTGGTTTAGGAACCTGTTGATTTACCTGCGTTATTTGTTGTTTTGTTCTGTAACAGACACAGAAGATGTGAGCCACTGGAATCAAAATCCCACCAACAGCAAAACGACTGAAAATACGAGAGTTTCACTAAAGGATTTAAAAAATGAAACTAAAGAGATGCCACTTGAGTCCATCCTGGTGGAGTATTTAGAGATTTTAAACAGTCGATGTGTTTCCTGTGTCTTTTTGATGTAACTCCAGCTCTGAGTCATCGAATCTCTTCTCACAGCGTGTGGCTGTTTTTGAGTCTGTGTGAAAACCAGATAACAAATATGTTAGCTGACGATTATTTCAATAATTGATTAGTTGTGATTATTTAATAACTTGTTATTGCGCATATAAAAAATACAATTTTTTTATGTTTGCAGAGGCAAGTGTGGCAAAGGAAGAAGTAAAACAAGTGCTATATGAGACTGATACGCTATTAATATACTGTATCTATGGCATTTAATTAAACAAACAGCAGTGCATTTAAACATCTGACCTGTGCTAGTTTGTGGTGTGAGATGCTTTGCCATTCAGTTTTAACACTTTCAAGTCAAAGTGTCCAAAATGGAGAATGGACTGACAGTCACAGCTCAAGAAGGGGAACGATCCAAAACTCTTTCTCGCTAAATAGTTTTCAAGGAATGAAGTAAAACGGCCTCTTTCTACAAGAAAAACAATTTGGCTCTTGTTGCCTCCAGAGTGGTGTGGACAGGAGTCAATACCCTCTTAACGTAAGATCTCCCTCAGGACTGAACTCAACCCTAAGCATCATTAACACAATTATTTTTGGCTCAGCACAAAACAACTGCACTGTGACTCCAGATTATGGCCTTCAGAAATGTCCGTAAGAGAAGACATAGAAGTAAATCACGGCAGAATATTCACCTTTTTCCGGAAGTTGCCTGCACGTTGTCAGTAATTAAGCCCCTCCTTACGCTTTTTTATTTATTTTACATGCTACCAATCTCAACAGCAAATTAGTTCACCACAGACTGCAGTGGTTTTCAAGGCGCTCAGAGAAACGGTGCAGTGTTGACTTGTTGGTGCACATGAACGTTTAACACTTACACACATCAATCCACTTTATATCATATTCAGGGTTCGTGCACCTTTTCGGAGATAAAATTCAAGCACTTTTCCAGCACTTTCAAGGTAAACTCACAGGTTTTTTCCAGTACCTTTATGCTAATCCCGACCCCAACGCACAAACGTATTCTCTCCATTCAGGATAAACTTGCAAATGTATCTTTTAACTGTAGTTTTTGAAATCAGTAAAATAATGTCACGTTTCTCTCCCAATATGATCTCTGTGAATGTGATCAAAAGTATCACAAGAACTAGACTTGATGAAGATTTTTGTTGGAAATTTTGATCAAATCAGAAGTAATTTCTTGTATTTTGGGGCGTTTTAGAAAGTAGCACAAACTGGCACGCAACTCAGTAATATGGAAAGTTGTTCAAGAACACTTCTAAAATAACAAACTGAAGACTAAAAGTGCTCTTTACTTTCAAATTGCGTAGGATACAGATTGGCAAGTTTAAATGTCAAGCATTTTCAAACGCTTTTTCCAAAATTCAAGCACTTTCCCAACCTTGAAAACAACAGCATTTTCAAGAATTTCAAGCCCCCATACGAACCTTGCATATTTTAGTGGCAATTCTCCCTCTTTCTCGATTCAAATGAATAATGCAAAAACAACTGATTGTTGTTTTGCTACCAAATTCGTAGCAAAAAGAGGAATACGTGGGTGGGGTGGAATTTGTTGATTAGACTTTGTATTTATATCTAAACAAATCACTCCTGGGAGCAGGGCTGGGGCGATATGGCAAAAAATTATCACGATTTTCTTGGGGCCAGATCATGATTTTGATTTAGTCACAATTCACTTTGTATTTTTCTTTTGCCTTTAATAGAGCTGCAAGATTTAGGAAACATATCTAATGGTGATTTTTCTGATCAGTGCGATTGTAATTAGATTTGCGTTTATGTTTTAATAATAGGATTCAGTTCAAATTCACATTTTAAACACAATTTTGACGCTTTTTGTCACGTTCAGTTGTTTGTCATATTTAAACACGTCTTTGTCACTTTTAGTCGAGTCTTTGTTGTTTCTAGTCCCGTTTTTTTTGTTGCTTTTAGTCGCGTTTTGGTGCATTAAGTAGCGTTTGTTGTTTGTGGGTGTGTTTTTGTCGCTTTTGAGTGCATTTTTATCGCTTTTTGTTTCTTGTTTCAGAACATGTTTGTGCAAATCCGAGTCACGGTGTTAGCAGTTTTTAATTAAAATCAAAACAAGACATGTTGTTGTTGTTTGTGGAAGACATTATTGCACTTCAAAAATTGCAGCCTTTGTGATTTGCTAATTGCATCCATTCAAATTGCTATTTTGTGTTGATTTGGTTTAATTGTGCAGCCCTGGCCTTTAAGAGGTAAATAAAGTCATCTGCTCAGAGGCTTCAGAGGCTAAACAACAGGAGAAAAGTGTGTTTGAACAGACAGCTGCGTTAAAGAGACAAACAGTGAATCACGACACTCGCGACTCGATCTTTATCACCGTATCACCGTTCTTTACCACCTCGAAGGGTCTATTATGGCATCAAGTACCACTATTATCAATTCATCGTGACACGCAAAGGCCGATTGGCTGACAGCGGCAGACGCGGGGACAGTCTACCGTGAACTGACGAATAGCACTTCATGACAGCACTTTCCTCAGCCTCCTGCATGTGTCTGCACCCGTTTGTTCACCTGTGTCCGCGGCTAACAAGCGCTCTTCCTTTGTGTCACAGTGGGACGGTTGGTTCGCTGGAGCGGAGAGCTGCGGTTCAGCCCGGGCCGGTGCGCCAGGTCACACGCCCCCTTCAGGCTTCTCCGAGAGGGCGCGCCGTGTGTAATGAGTCTGGAGCTGGCGCTGGCTGCGGCGCTTTCATCCCTGTAGCTGTGAAGACGGTTAGCTCAGTCAAGCACACACAGACTCTTCACTGTAAAAGTAAGTTATGTGCATTGAACAACACATTCTGAGTGTCTAAACCAGGGGTGTCCAAACTTTTTCCATCGAGGGCCACATATTGAAATATAGACCAAGCGGAGGGCCACAAATCAATCGCGAAACATTCAAAAAAGCTGATGTTTTAAGAGCCACCACATCTACATTCAGTCTCAATGTCTTAATATCAGGTCTGTACTGCACCAAAATGTTAGTTATTTAGGTTGGAATTGTAGAAAATCTGAAATGTGCTGTAAATAGTACTTATCAGGACAATGTGGGCCAATTCACCAGGAAGCCTAAGGGCCAAGAAAAATTGGTCTGAGGGCCGCATTAGGCCCCCGGGCCTTAGTTTGGACATAAACTGATTTAAGTCGATTTGGAGAAGCACCTCAGTTTTTGCAGCAATGATAACTTTCTGTTTTGGCTTCTATTTGGAAAATGTAAAATTTTAATCTGAAAATAATTCATGTTTTAATCTTGAACGTCTTCTTTATCAGTAGGCACGAGTGAGATGGTGTCCATGTTTGATTCAGTGCGTTTTTATTACTATGTTTTTATTACATAATTTACACACAGTATAAGTTACACTGTTGTTTGACACTGGGACCACTGGGGCAAACAACTGGGTGCAACGGAGGCTATGGCGGAGAATCGCAATTTCGTCCCCATCGGCAGCAAGAATCTCCCTTGTTCTAAATATTCCAAAATAAGGTTTAAGGTACATTTAGCGAACTTCAGGTTTACAGAACTTTTTAAACGTTAGGGTTTGGGTTAGGTTCCCTCTGATTGATTGATGCAAAGCTCACAGGATTCTAATCAGGAACGCCCTGGCCGCAGACGGACCCTTCTCGAGAATGGTGCTACGCAAATAGAATAAAATTTCCATTCTTGGTAGTGTGGATAATTTCAGTCAGTTTGTTAATATGTATGTGCTTGCATTTTTAAAGTCTTGGATGATTCAAATGTAGCAACGTATGCATTATGTCCCAGACTGCACTGTCAACATCGTGGATGCAGCTAAATATTTGTTTAACTTTGCAAATCAGACAGTCAAAATATAGAAAAGGACCAGAAATCCACTTCAACTGTACACAGCATTATGTCTTGTTTATTTTTCAATTGACGTCAAAGGAACAGTATATAATATGCCTCACTCTTCTGCCTGTATCTGAACGTCAATAAAATCTATAAGAGCACATCGTCTCCAGTGTCTTCTTCCAGGTAACAACATCCACAGCAGGTAATTAAAGAAGAGCTAAAGTGTTTTCTCATTTATATTGTTCTAATCTGCGACACTCGTGGATCATTATGTTATATTTTGGACTTCTTAAATCGCGATATTGATCTAAAGCAAGAAGTTTAAAAAATAAAGCTGCGGCGCTGATTTGCTTTATGTTACGTCGCTGTTGGGGAGCTGCAGTTCATGAGAGCGAGCAGAGGACTTTATTTCATTTGTGCCAAAACGGCCACGCGACGAGTCCTACATATCACCATTTAAGAACATAAAGCTGAAGTAAACATCAGCGGGCGTGACACGGAGGGCAGTGAAGACCTGGACTGACGGAGCAATGGAGTCGTGTGCGCAGACTGAATTGTGCATGAATCGCTTTAATACAAATTTGAATGGTTTAATGACAAGAGGGGATACGTATTCACCTTATTCTGCCCCGCCCACTTTTGCCGCTTTTTGCCACAGATACGCACTTTTGTTGTAAATGCACTTTTGTTTCACGAGAACTCCGTTAAAGCTAATGATGAACGAGGGAAAAGTCTCGCCGCTGAAATGTTACATAAAGTAGATTGATTTGTGTAAAATGTTTAATGAACACGAGCAACAACAAGTCAACAACGCACCGATTTCCTGGGCGGCCTGAAAACGGCTTTTTAGTCTGTGTAGACCAGGGGTGTCCAAACTTTTTCCATCGTGGGCCACATATTGAAATATAGACCAAGCGGAGGGCCACAAATCAATCGCGAAACGTTGAAAAAAGCTGCATTTATCTGATGTTTTAAGCACCACCACATCTACATTCAGTCTCAGTGCCTTAATATCAGGTCTGTGTTGCACCAAATGTTAGTTATTTAGGTTGGAATTGTAGAAAATCTGAAATGTGCTGTAAATAGTACTTATCAGGACAATGTGGGCCAGTTCACCAGGAAGCCTAAGGGCCAAGAAAAATTGGTCTGAGGGCCGCATTTGGCCCCCGGGCCTGAGTTTGGACATGCCTGGTGTAGACCTTATTTTCTGTTGAGCTCGTCTGCTCCATGTAAACTAATACAACGGAAACAAGACGGTGGCGCGTACGGCAACTTCCGGAATAAGGTGAATATTGTGGTTAAAAAGTCAATTTTACGTCATAGATACTGACTATACTGTAATGTAATCAGTCAGACAAATAGTACAGACCCACAACTCTCTGATCCTGTCCTCCTCTCTCTCTCTCTGTCTTTCTCTTCTCCGTCAGGCCCATCTCTTTTTTCTCTCTCCATACATCCCCGTCTCTCTCTCCCCCTCTTTCTCCTCCCTGCTCCTGTCTCTGCGTGGATGCACTTGTCTCCATACGCGGCTGCTCTACCTGCTCTGCTTGTTTTGTTCTGTCCGATTCGCTTGGCGTCCGTGGCTGTTAAGAGGCTGTTTGCGGTTGGAGTTTTGCCCCATTGTCTTTCGTCTGTCCATGTGCCAGCTCGCCGCCGCATTTTGTTGCTTCATTAGCCGCAGCTCAGACCGACAAAGGAGGAAGAACCAACATGCACACGTATGATTTGAATGTGGAACAATGCTATTTGAGGTTAGACACCGAAGTTAGATTTTGACATGACATCCAAATTCAACATACATCTTGAATTTATCATATTGTGCACATCCAGTGTTGCCAGATTGGGCGGTTTTCCACCCAATTGGGCTCCTTTTGTTGGCTTCGGGCGGAAAAAAATAGCGTTGGGCGGGTGCATATATTTTGGGCTATTTTTGGATGTCTCAGGCGGGAATTTGAAAATGCAAAATAGATTAATATCTTCATAAATATTTGTGTATTATTGATTGAGTTGTTGATAGAATATTAAATAGAATAATAGAATAGAATAAATTACAGAAATTGCATATTGAATGGTTTGCAACAGTGACATTGGATGTGCTGGTTGTCAGTCAAAATGGGAGGGCACTTGTGGTAAATATTTAGCAGTTTTACATTTTTGAAGTACAGTTCCAGAAGAAATTTTAAAAGTTTAAAATTACAGGTGTGTGTCATCAAAATGTGACGTACAGTTGAAAATAAATAGACAGTTAACACTTATAAATGTTATAATCTTAAATACAATCATATTCAGTATATATTAGTCAAACATGTCTAACCTGTCAACTTTAAACGCACCACACAATCAGATGGTGGTATTGTATAGTTGCCAAATAAGGAGGGCTAAGGGCCCGACTGTGGTCTATATGTTTATCTGGTGTGTGCCGTTGGTTTGTTCATGATTTTACCGTTGCAACTGTTTATAATTTGGGCTGGTTTTCATTGATCTTGGCGGGTTTTATGTGGACTTTGGGCTGGAAACTGTCAGTAAAATCTGGCAACACTGTGCACATCCAGCAAACCTTGGGAGTTTCCTATGAGCAAAAGAGTAGTGCGTGACATTTGTGCACGTGTGGATATAGGAAATGCCACGGCCCCAAAGGAGAACATGAACTGTATGTATTACAGCCCAGGGGCAAAGGCACATCAACACTATGGGTCTGTGTGTGATGCAAACGGACGAAAGGGGCAGCAGAGCAACGATATGCATGCAGGAGGATCAGTGGTTCAATTCCCCCATGCTAACGTCCAATTAATGTGTCTAGTGCATGCATGCAAAAAAAAAAAGCTGAATGTAACTGGCAATGTATCCCACAACAGGAAACAAGAAAAAAGTCAATTCAGGCTGTGAAAAGATTAACTGGAAAAAAAAGTAATCGTCAGATAACTGCGACTCACAAAGGTTTTTTTTTGAGAGCAGGTTCCCAATAGTGCACATTTTGTTGACTAAAATATTTATTAATTGTTTTTTATTTGTTGAGTTTTTTTCTTTTTTTACAAAACTGATAAGGATTAAAACTCGGACTATTAAATATATTTCTATGATTATCAACTCAAATAAAAGTAGAGATATTTCTGTCAAAAAATAATAAATAATGTACATACTGTAGAAGAATTTAAGAAAAGAACGAATGATAACTAGATCCGAGTTCCACTTTTTATTCTCAGAGTTCCAAATCAGGCCATAAACAAACTCGATGTCTAAGATACAAGTCTTTAAATGTCAATTAATCATTATTAAAGCTCCATTACATATTTTTTTAGATGAAAATATACTAGAAAGAAGCATGTGTCCTTATTGTGGGTGGGCTAGCGACTCGTACCTTGACCGTGTGTTGGTTTCCATGGAAATATTGTTCAGTTGGCTTTAATAGTCCACAGTTTGGCATAAAACCTATCTATATCTAGGAAGAATGTGCTGAAGTGTGGTTTTAACTTCCTATTTGATTACTTACAGAATACAGCTACCTGCTATGTCTTGTTTATGTCTTGCTTATTGTATGTTTTGTTGTGACCGCAACTGTAGTTACAACTGTATTTCTGCTCATTGTTTATTGTCTATAAATGTAATTGTATATGTTATGTTGTAACGGCAACTGTAGTTTCAATGGTTTGTAAAGCGCTTTGGGTGCCTGTTAGGTGGAAAAGCGCTCTATAAATAAAAATTTATAAAAAAAAAAAAAAAAAAACCTCCAGAAAGAAAGACACTTTTCTGTTTGACTAAATTATTATGAAGTCAATCAACTAAATTAGGATAATATATTCATCAACTAAAAAATGAATAATATTTGATTAAATCTTGACTAAAAGACTAAGTGAATAAATGTATTGTGTTTTTTTCTTGTCTGCTATAAACTTTGCAACCATATTTTCGTGTTTCCCTTTTGCCATTATCTTTCCAAAGTAAGCTTAAACTGTATTCTCATCTGTGTCCAGTCCAGTTTCAGGACTCATGACATGAATATAAATATGAAACATGTTGGCCCCACAGAGCGTTGATGGAGCAGTGGCTCACAGACTCCACACGCACTCAGGACTGAAGCACAGGTGGTCTTGGCCAGATAAAAGATGCCTAATTTCACATCATTTATCTCACCCTTTGGATGATGGATCCAGGCAAATATATGAGCATAAAACAAAGGCCCTCGGTGTGCCTCATTAAGATGTATCAGAGCACTTCAGCACTTATTAAAGTTTAAAATGGACGTCTCATCGCTTCTTATTTGGAAATTCTCTTAACCAGACAGGCCCTGAATACAGAGAGAGCGAGAGGCGAGAGGGGCGTGGAGTCAAACATGGATCAGCGGTGTGAGCAGCATACATTTCCTCCGTGTGGCTTCAGAACTGAGGGCTGTTTCCTTGAGGAAAGACAGCAGCAGTGACAGGGGCCCCGCGGGACAAGGCATCCAGGGGCCACACACCGAGGAGGAGCCACACAGGAGGAGACCAGAATAATTCATTATAAGAAGACAAATTAAAAAGACAGGCTGAGCAGGGGGATATTATCCATTGCTTGTGTGGTCAACTGTCGAACGATAATGACGCTTGACAAATACAACACTGTATCACACGTTATATTTCTCATTCCTTACAGACCAAGGACCTCTCCAGTTCTGTCAATATTGTTGACATTTCTTTGCGGTTTACTCTATCTACGATCAATGTCACAATGTTGAGAAATGTTTCTTTCTCTAACACAGTTTCCTCACAGAAGTGTTACTATTCAGCTCTGGCCTTGTACTTCAGTGTTTCCCAACCAGGGGACCCTTAGGGGTACATGAGCAATTATCAGGGGGTACTTAGAACTGTTTCAGGTTTTGAAAGAAAATTAAATGTACTTTTATCTGAACAAAAAACTGTTATTAGTTGTAAATTTAGCATCTTTTTGGAGTATTTTGGACCAGTACAGTATGATTAAAATAAAAATAGAACATAGAATAGAATAATAATTGACAATATGGGACTAGTGAACCCGTTTATTTGCCTTAAACTGAAGGTGAGGGGTACTTTGAGTGTGAGACAAAGTTTAGGGGGTATTCAAAACAAAAAAGGTTGGAAACCACTGTTCTACTTGATGCTTTGCTCACACTGTACCGGGTCCAGCTCCGGCTGCTGTGGTGGAGCGGTGCTGTTGCGGTGGATGGCTCACATTAGGACCAGAGCTGCTGCTGCTGGAGTCACCAGCTGTGATCCTGTACTTGTGAGACCATAGAGCTCATGTGAACTATTCATTACTGTAGGAAAAAGGCGGTGAATGTGCACAGATTCTTGTTACTTTCTTTGTAACTTTCTGTTATCAGGAAAACACTTACTTTTTCTAACATTCATTTTTATTAAGGGACAGAAAAAAAGTGATTCCACCATCAGATAAAACTTTTTCATGGCACGATTTGTATGTGAGGTCAAGGTCTCATTATTCATTTATTGTTGCATAATAAAATCCTATGTTTTTGTCAGTGGTGTTTTATTTTGGTTGTGAGCCCGGCAGTGTATTGGCTTTGTGTCATTGGAGCAGGACAAGGGTAATGGGTAAATGAAGAGTGAAATGTGGGCTGCTGATGGGAGCCGAGCTGACACCTGACAAATGAGAACAGAGCACCACAGAAGACACAAGTCATCTCTCTTTAATGTGCAGCCAGAAAGTCAATATCCCTTTAAAAGGTCAGGCATTAAACATGTACACATCAGATGAAGACAGTTGAAGACAGTGACTGAAAGACTGTTGTTACGTTTGTTTGTTTGATTGTACTGTCAACTAAGACCAATTAGACGTTCTTTAACGTTGATCGAGCATGTGACAGCGGTGTAAGTAAAATGTCCAATTAAATGTTCACCTTAAGTGGCATTGAACAAAGTTTAACAAAATTTGCTGAGTATCTTAAAAAAAAAACTATTAAAGGTCCACTATTTAACTTTTCTGGTGGAGGGCCTATCACTTGCATTTCTCCTCAAATATGGTATTGTTTTGCTTGGAATGCTCAGGTGTTGGACGAGTGGCTCTGCTGACAGTAGGATTCTGTGTAATCCCCCACATACCTCACAATATATGAATAATGTAATCTAACCTTTCTTATTTACAGGATGCTGAAACCTTGACTGAACTCTTCCTGTCACTTTTTATTGCATTTTCTTTTGTCGTGCACTGAACAAAAGTACAGTCCCAATCACTGAATAAATGGCAAAAGTCACATTTTACATGGTTAGATCTTAACAAGGTTCCAAGTAGAGCATCAATAAGCACCAAGAAATGGGAGCGAGACAAAAAAAAAACAACAACTTTGAGTAAACATTTGAAATTGAAATAGACTGTTTTGCAGCTGATCAAAAGTTTAGGACCACACCTCAAAATAGAAGGGCATCTTCTGTCTGGAACTGTGGTCCATTTTTGTACACTTCCCTTGCCAACCATCCTCAAAGGTTCTCAATTGGATTTAGATCAGGAGAACACACAGGATGGTCCAAAAGAGTGATGTTATTCTCCAGGAAGAGGCTCTTTGTCCTGGGGCTTTGTGAGCTGTGGCGTTGTCCTGTTGAAAAACCCATTGGTTCCACAGACGAGGCCCTCAGTCATGAGCGATGCTCTCTGCAACATCTGCACAGAGCGAGCGGCCATTTGACCTGCACCACCTGGAGCTCCATTGTTCCACTGAAGGAAAAAGCACTCTTTATCTTTATCTTTATGGCGCTCCCTCCCTGTGGCGTGTAGAAAACATCTCGGGTGGATCTGCTTGTCATGTCAGTAACGATCAGGACCATCAAGGTCACATTTTTTCTCATAAAAGAATAAAACTTTCTTTCACCTTTCAATGTGCCATGTTTGTGGTAGGAAAATACACAGGAAACAGCTCTGGTGGACATTCCTGCAGTCTGCTGCCAATTACACAATCCCTCAGACTATGCAGCATCTGTGACACTGTGCTGTGGAAGAACTGAGCATTTCAGAGTGTCCATTTATTTTGGCAAGCCTAGAGCACATGTACAACAATGGACAATATTCATGCTGTCTAATCAGCATCTTGATATACCACACCTGTGAGGTGGAATGGATTCTCTCTGCAGTGGAGAAGTGCTCAATAACACATATTTGGAGAGGATTTTTATTTTAATTTTATTCTGTATGACGCAAATGTTTTATATCTTTGAGTTCAGCTCATGAAAAATGTGAGCAAATCAATCGAGTCCTTTAATCCAACCTGAAAGCGACACGTATGACTCACCTGTTCACCTCTTCATTCACTCACACTACAATTGTCACCTTTATGATTCATTTCCATAGTGTGGAACATTTCAGACCAGATAATAAACCTTCATGGAGAGAAGCAGAGTGCACACCCCCTCATAAAACATTGTACACATTCAGTTTAATAACGTTAGCCGCCGTCTCCGAGCACATGCCGTCTTTCATAAAGGGAGACACTTCTGAAGTACAACATTTCATTACGCCAGCAAATTAAAGTATGAAATCCTCACAAATAAACATTGCACATCCACTGACAATTGTGGATTAACTCCCTGTGATCATTTACCTGACTGTCCTGTGTGTAATGTGTGTGCTCTGTGGGTCAGGGGGTCATCGTGTTTCCTCCTACCATCTGCTATAATGATCTGATGGTGTGTCAACTTAGTCAATGTAAGATAAACAGTCACCCTGAGCCCTGTTTGCACCGCTTGGCATAAAGAGTCAACGTGCCAGAGGTTTGGAACGCATGACCTGTTCTTATTATTGACTAACTGGAGCCAGATTCAAATTTTCTTGCCTGGAAAACCACAAAAACACAGCAATATATGGGTCTGGAAACTGATTTCATCTTCCCAAGTTCAGATTGTTGTGATTGACAGGTGGATTAACCAATTAGGAACACGCATGGCTCGTTTGTATCTAAACAAATATGTCTTATATGTGGAAATTAAAAAATGAAATGAACATGCAGAATCAATTAGTAAAGCAGTAAACATCTGATGTGAGACAAGCTTTATTTAGCTGATTATTAAGTTAATGATAAATGACTCCACACAGCAAAAAATATATATATTTATATCTAGCCTAGTTTAAAATACTTGAATTTATCGTTTTTATCTGGATTTCAGTAGTTTTGAGTTTTGTGGTAACTGGTTTCTTGGTAATTCTGACTGATCATGCAACAATTTAGCTTAAAATAAGAAAATAAACTTGCCAATGGGGTAAGTGAAATTATTTGAACAAACTGGCAGGTAATTTGTCTTGAAGTAAGACGTAATGTATTGAAACAAGTCAGAAACAGATAGAAACATGTAAAATAATGTATCAAATAGTGTTAACTAATCTTAACTTGCCAAATCGTCCAATAAAAAGACCATTGTCCTGAAATCAAGACATTTTAACTCATCTAGAAATTCATCTTTTGCATGTTGTTTTGTATGTGTCACTGAATTAAACAAACATTGCAAGTTGTTTCAACTTCGGCGTGAAAAAAGTGCAGTGTTAGAAGTGTCTCTGCTTGTGTTTAAGTCTCTCCACGGCCAAGCACCAAAGTACATCTCTGACATGTTAGAGCCATATGAACTCTGAGGACCTCATGGACTGGCCTCCTGCTGGTGCCAGAGTCAGGACTAAACATGGACCGGCCTCCTGCTGGTGCCAGAGTCAGGACTAAACATGGACCGGCCTCCTGCTGGTGCCAGAGTCAGGACTAAACATGGACCGGCCTCCTGCTGGTGTCAGAGTCAGCACTAAACATGGACCGGCCTCCCGCTGGTGCCAGAGTCAGGACTAAACATGGACCGGCCTCCTGCTGGTGCCAGAGTCAGGACTAAAAATGGACCGGCCTCCTGCTGGGGCCAGTATCAGGACTAAACATGGACCGGCCTCCTGCTGGTGCCAGAGTCAGGACTAAACATGGACGGGCCTCCTGCTGGTGCCAGAGTCAGGACTAAACATGGACGGGCCTCCTGCTGGTGCCTAGAGTCAGGACTAAACATGGACCGGCCTCCTGCTGGTGCCAGAGTCAGGACTAAACATGGACCGGCCTCCTGCTGGTGCCAGAGTCAGGACTAAACATGGACCGGCCTCCTGCTGGTGCCAGAGTCAGGACTAAACATGGACCGGCCTCCTGCTGGTGCCAGAGTCAGGACTAAACATGGACCGGCCTCCTGCTGGTGCCAGAGTCAGGACTAAACATGGACAGGCCTCCTGCTGGTGCCAGAGTCAGGACTAAACATGGACCGGCCTCCTGCTGGTGCCAGAGTCAGGACTAAACATGGGGAATCAGCATTTCAGTTTTTTTGCAGCTAAAATCTGGAACAGTCTCCCTGAAGATGTGAGACAGACCTCACTCTGACAATGTTTAAATCCAGGCTAAAAACAGTTCTGTTTAGATGTGCATACGACTGAAAGATCTATCTGCACTCTTCTCTTTTAAAGCGCTTTATTTTAAAATGATTATGTGTGTCTTTTTGTGTTTAGTGATTTTAATGCAGTTTTTTCTGTTATGTAAAGCACTTTGAATTGCCCTGTGTATGAATTGTGCTCTACAAATGAACTTGCCTTGTCTTGCCATCCTATATCTTCTTTTTTATTCTAGAACGAACCACAATTTGAAACCATCAAACATCCTACCACTTTTGTATTATGTTTTTTTACTCATAAACCGACAAATCCCCCGCGTTAATCCAACCTGAAGGCAACACGTATGACTCACATGTTCGGCGTCTTCACATGAACTCGCGAGCGCGGCCTTAAGCTCATGCGGCCGACATTAGGCTTTGATTGAGCGTGACGTGCTTTGGAGGTGGAGCGCGCAGGAGCCACTGGTTTGTGGGTAAGATCAGCGCCCGCGGTCAAGCCTCCCGCTGTTTTTCTCTCACTCTCCCTCCCTCAGAAGCCGGACAGATAAGAGAGCGTGGATGGGTCCATGCTAATCAGCGTAGCTAGAGGCGCGAGCGCGAGTCCTTGGGGTTAAACGATAGCTATTGGCGTCCCGTAGATCCCCGCTTCGGCACATGTGAGCGAGCGTCCGTGGAACCTGCTGGGACTGAGCTGAAGGGTGGACACAAGTGCAGCGGGAACTATGGATTCTAAAGATGAGAGGAGACGGCACGGCTAAAGAACCAGCTGGGTACTGTTTGACTGATTGATTTGCTTTAATATTTATAAGAAGCCAAACTGTCCTTAAGTAAGAATGCGATGAAAGGATGTTAGATGTAAATGTTCACGCAAATAACATCACAATAGCATAAAGTATATTTGACTCATACTTATTTTTGTTCCATTTATAGCAGGCATGTCCAAACTCAGGCCCGGGGGCCAAATGCGGCCCTCAGACCAATTTTTCTTGGCGCTTAGGCTTCCTGGTGAATTGGCCCACATTGTCCTGATAAGTACTATTTACAGCACATTTCAGATTTTCTACAATTCTAACCTAAATAACTAACATTTTGGTGCAATACAGACCTGATATTAAGGCACTGAGACTGAATGTAGATGTGGTGGAGCTTAAAACATCAGATAAATGTAGCTTTTTTTAACGTTTCATGATTGATTTGTGGCCCTCCGATTGGTCTATATTTCAATATGTGGCCCTCGATAGAAAAAGTTTGGACACCCCTGGTTTATAGTAAGTAAGAAGCGAAAATTGTTCTCAGTAAAGTTGTTTAGATTGATGTATATTTTTAGCTCTTTCTTATGTGGAGAATCAACAACAACAAAAAACAAACTATACAAATCAAACAGTTACGTTTGAAGAATTAAACAATTTAAGGCGAGACACAGGCAAAACTCTTTCCTCTTTATTGGTCCGGTTGTTTTTTTTCTTTCCACATAAACGCTTTCATGTGGAAACAACAAACTTGTCCAAAGTTGTTTTATTATTTCATTTAAACTATTTCATCCATATTTTTCTCTGGGACACTGTAACTTTTCATAAAGTGCATTTTCTCCAAAAAGATCACAATTTAAAGTAGCACACACAAGATTCTGACACAAAATACTGCAGGATTTGTAGATATATAATTGTAAGCCTGACGTAGTAAGGTTTTAAGTAAAAAATGTAGGCGAAATGTGCATTTGTAGGCCAATTTAAGTCTAGATGTAGTTTACTCAAAAACTAAATAAGAAATCCAAAATCCTCTCTGTGAATTTTTTATTTTTTTGTAACTTATATGTGTGCAAAATGAATCAAGAAAGGTTTAAATGTTGCAAATATGTATGTTTTTACCCATAAATGCCATATTTCTATACAAAAACATTGCATGATGAAAAAAAGTAAACTACAGGAGAAGTTTGAATTTAAGATTTTTTTCCTATTCACCTGCAATGTCTCACCTTAAAGAATAAAAAAATATATATACAGTAAAAGCAAATTACAAGCGACAGTTACAACAGATGATGCAACAGGCTGTTTGCAGAAACTGGAGCAGGCAATTTGGATTAAATGTTTTGCTCACGGGCACAATGGCAACACTTGCTAGGTGGACAGTTTTTATACCTGTTGTGCTAATTCATGTTTACAGTAATCTATAAATTTGTCGATGTAATCCCTCATGTGTCCAGGCGTGTTCCATCGTAGAACAGGTTTCAGGGGTTGTCATCTGGACGCTGTTTGAAGATTGAGACGTTTCGACTTCGATCCAAAAGTCATTTGTTTGGGTTTGGGTTTTTTTGACAATGACTTTTGGATACAAGTCGAAACGTCTCGATCTTCAAACAGCGTCCGGATGACAACCCTTGAAACCTTTTCTACGGAGTAATCTATAAATATATGTAAAGTATATAAGAAAAAAATAAGTTTTCCCCTTCCTGAAAATCCTCTTGTTAAAAGATATGACTTGTGATTTATTAACACTGAGGATGTACCGAGAGCAGGTGTAGTCCAGAATACGCACAGGTCCCAGAGTGTGTGTTTCTTTGTATTGTGTTGTCTCTATTTGCTGGTTTTCTGTCAGTGAAGCCTCTCTGTTCCCTCTTCCTCTGAATAAACAGTGAATTTACATGTCCGTCCCTGTGGTCTTATTACCGGGTCGACTGTTCATCCGCCAGTTCTGGACCCAAGCTCGTTTTGCCAGATAATGATATGATCAGTCAAACATATCATAATTTTTCTTGATATAAAACAATACAGAGTCACTAATGATGATAATGATTCAATATATTTTGCTGTTTAAAGACATTTTGAGCAAAGGCCTAAAACTGTGTGTGCATCAGAGCGGTCCGTCTGGATATATTTAAGAAATAATACATTTAACCATAACTATGTGTTTCAGAACGTAAAAAAAGTGGACCGTTGCCAAAGCAATTAACAATTTAAAATCAAAATATTATATTCGAGGGCTTTCTCTACCGTGGAGGAAACCAGAAGAAAACGTTAATTCAAACAAAAGGAAACACAACTTTTCCACTCTTCTAATGCATTTCCTGGCAAATTATGTCTATTTTAAGCTCAACTATTTCAAATTAAGTCACAACTGGGTCTTAATAGATGTTGTTGACCTTGCATTTCCTCAGAATAGTAAACGGATTGTTCAGATGCAAGCAGCAATTAGCCTGCACTTGCCATCAGAATTAATGGATAACTAGACAACTACTTTATACTTAATATAACTCCTCCACTCACATTTGAAGAAGTGACATATGACAGCTTTACTACAGGTGTGTAACGCTCTTACAACACAAAACGCACATTGATGCAGAGATACTCAATAACAGCACTGGTCAGACAGATGCGCCATTGGCCTCATGTGCCACAATCGTCACCAGACGCAATAAAACTCACCTGTCACTCCCAGATGATGCAAATGAAAGCACGTCTGTCTTGAATAAATGCTGTGTATTTCGCTGTAGTTTGGCCAAAACAGCAACAGATCCTCTCAAAGTCCTGTTGCCTTTACTGCAGTTGTAGCTTCACCAAACCTCCGGTCATAGACGAACACTCCGAGGAGACGCTCCGCTGCTAACTCCACTGTTCTACTGCTTCATCTGGACTCCATGACACACAGACTAGCTCACTAAAAGACTGCCTACTGTGACTTGACGTCAAAAGCTAGTTGTTGAAAGTTTGCTGTTGCTGCTCAGACATTTCTGGTTGTTTTATTGAGTCCTTCATTACTGTATTAGCCTGGTGTGGTCCTGAGTACACTTGCACAACATGCTGCTCTCCTCCGCGCTTGTAAAAGCTGATGTCAGAGAGCTGATTGTGGTAGGGCATCAGTGTTACAGGGTCAGAGAGCGCACTGGACGGCAGGTGGGAAGCCTGCTTCCACCTGCAGTACCATTCAGTGGCCTCTAGATGCCACTAAAACACACTGTGACTTCAGCCAAGCTTCAGTGGACAGTGAAAGTGACGGCAAAACGGGCTTATTTGGATATTTCTTGGAACAATTTTATCATACTTTTGACACATGATGATTTTAGATTTTATTGATCAGTCACTGTTTCCCTTGCTTGTCCTGACCACACGCCACTGCATTACATGCATTTTGGCCATGTGCACAGTGTGGTAGCTAGGTAATTTCTTATTGTAATGTCATCATTTATAACCAAGAAGTAAAATTAAAAACCTTAAAAATTGCTAAAACGTGTGAATAATGTTATCAAAAGTTGAAATATATTTATTTTAACCACATTTTAGATGAGTAGTCTAACCTGTCATAGGCACTTTAAACTGTGGAGAGGCGATCGCTCACATGATTTTCAAGGCATATTTTGAGCAAAAAAAATGACCTTTTAATGAAATAAATAGATTAAAGAGATAAATCGATTTCTATACATAGAAACATTTATTGCCATACTGTCTGCTATAGACAATAACATCTCAAGCAGGTGGTGGACTCTTCATAAGAAAAGCTACATAGTGCCCCTTTCATTTTGCTCCCGTCCAGGACCCTGACGGTTGGGTCGTCTCACCTTGAACATCAGGAGCAGTCTGTTTCCTAAAAGCTTCCTGTGCCTCCGTCCAAACCATCTGCCGCCCCACATGCCACACACGATCCCACTGAGACCAGGCCCAGCTCGACGCGCCGCACTTCCTGTCTGACTCTGAAAAGAGAAGAAAAAAAAACAAGGGAGGAATAAAAGAAGGCTGTTACAACCAAATGATAAATCTAGAGTGCTATGGTACACGCAGTAAATTGTACTTTACTCCACAAGAGCTGCTTGACTTGAACTGTGTCATATGTTCTGTTCTTGTAATATTTTGAGCTATAAAATTGAACATGTATAAGTAGGAAAAATCAAAATATTCGCTTTGGATCGACATAAACATAAGAACCCGAACCACACAAAGAATGTGGACAAAATACAAGAGTTATTGAAAGAAAGAATGAGAGCCACCGCTAACAACATTGAGAATTTAAAGCAGAACTAAGTAACTTCAGCGACACAGCTCCCCCTGCAGGTCTCTTGTGAAAATACACTGCCGGGAAAAAGACACAAAAGCTTTTATTTCCTGTGCTTTTTATTGAAATAAGGAAGTACCAACACATACAAAAACATTTCATGTCACCAAATATAAAAAAGAGAATCAGGATTTCTCAGGAGTTTTCTTCGAGTCGACGTCAGGAAAGTTGCAAGGCTTTTTTTCCGCGCAGAGACAGCAGGGGGCGACGATGTGAGCTTCAAACGCCCCGAAAATACATTTACAACCACCAGATGGACTTACGAAGATATTTAACAAGGTAAAAATGTTCCACTTTAAGTACGTAAGTATTCAAGAACTATAACATTTTTACCATATTAAACGTCTGTGTGGTGTTTGTATTTGTATTTCTGACCCGCTGTCTCCCCCTGCTGTCTCTGGGGCTTACAATATTTGTCAACCTGAAGACAACTATCCTGGCTCTTTTTTACATATTTGGCAACGTGAAATGTTTTTGTATGTGATTGAACTTCCTTATTGCAATAAAGCAGAAGAGGGGAAAAAAATAAGCTTTTGAGTCTTTTCACTAGCAGTGTGTTTTCATAAGAGAGCTGCAGGGGGAGCTCATAGAACTATAATAAAACCTGGAAGATGAATCCAAAATGGCCGTCCTGTTTATCCCTATGGAGAGTGCTCATTGGCGCATGACCCCAAAAAAGTTTCTTACTTCCGCATTTACTTCCTGATACGGAGGCTGACATCTTTGTTTTACTTCCTGATACGGAGGCTGCCATCTTTGCTTTAGGGCGCCACGTGACGACAATCCCCCACTTCATATAAAAACGGTAATTTCTGTGATTTTAGAAACGGTAGAAAAGAACATTTCCTTCTATTTTATTTAAATACCAATAATAATTCAGTACTGTCTGCAATTATAATGTGCAATTTTAGAAAAAGGCTGGTTCCAAGAGGCTGCAGTACCTCGCACGGCCACTAATCAATCTGGGACCACAGACAGAGGGGGCGTACCTTATCCAGTTCTTTTAATACATCCATGGGGGAGCTCTGTCGCTAGAGTTACTTTGTTCTGCATTAAACAAGCAAAAACAGAAAAGTTTACAAATGTTTGATACAAGCCAGAGAAGCATAAAACATCACTACACCTTTAAATGTGAGCAAGAGTTTGAAGGAACAAAAAGTGGCACACGCCATACGAGAAGTGGATTTATTTTCTTTTTTCAAACTCAGTCTTTTTTCATCAGTTTTTTTCTCCTCTGAGTGTTTTAAAACAAATTCGACAGATGAAAATAATGAGAGTAAAAGGAGAATCTGATTAACATTTACCACAGAAAGCATTCAAGTTTATTATATGCATCACTGTAATCATCTAGTTCAATGGAAATAGATAATTCTGTAGTGCAACCCACACAATGGCCTTTTCAATATTCATAGAAAAAATACACTTCATTTGCTCTTAATCTTTTTATGGCTTCTTCTCCAAATGAAATAACAAATTTTCAGATAATTGTCACTTTTTCAGCGTTCATTTAAGGCAAAGGCTTGGCGTCTTAGATAGCGACCTTAGGTTAATCCCGTTCAGATAAAACTAATTATAACCCAAAGCTGTGGCATTCAAGTGCAATATTCATCTAAAGTGTTTTTTGATGATTTATAAATTAAGATAATTTAAGACAACTTTAAGATGACTTGAAGGAGACATCAACTTTAGTGAGCTTTTAATCTTGTTACAATATTCTAATCATTAGTTTACTCAGTGTATTTTGATGGATTCGTGCATGTTTGAGTTAATCCTAATAAATTGTTGTACAACTGAGGCTCAAGTGCTCAGAGAGTTACGACTCCCGGTGATGTTGGGTTGTAAAATGTCTAAAATAGTCAGCTTTCCTTATAACGATTGTCCATCCATCTTTCGCTTTCTACAGAGCCTGCTCACGGGGGCAGCAGTCTAAGCAGGGACTCCCACACTTCCCTCACCCCAGACACTTCTTCCGGCTTCTTCAGAGCAAACTTGAGGCATTCCCAAGCCACGGAGAGCCATAGTCCCTCCAGCGTGTCCCGTTGACATGCCCCGAACACCTCCCCAGGACGTCAACGAACCTGTTTCTAGTACTAAGCCGTTTTAAATCAATGCAGTTCACAGTAAAACAAATTTAAAATGATGAATGATGATGGTGCCTGCAAATAGCATAATATGTCTCCTTTAAATAATAGTTTATGTCCATTAAAGTCTGACCCTGTGTGCTCCCACTGTGGAGACTCACTGGGATTTGTTTGGCTAATTCAAAGATGATAGAGCACAATTTCAAAGCTATTGGAGCTTTGGTTTACTTCTTGAAAAATGGTAGTGTTTTGTTCAATTACAAATGACCAGTGGTGGAAAGAAACTAATCACAAAGACAAATAACTTGCTGATAATTTGCTGATTAGATTTTCTAAAATTGTACTTGTAATTGAGTAAAAGTTTAGCATCGTGTGAGTAATGAGTACAGCAAAGATCCCAATCATCAACGGCTTCTTTCTAAACCGACAAACACTCAAAACAACTGTATAATCTGCTCTGATTGGACAGAGCTCAGTTTCAACTATTTCGTTTTTCAAATTTGGGTAAAATATTAATCCAAAATGCTCCTAAAATTATGTTAAAAAATAACTAGAAACTGTACACTGAGAATTTTTCATGTGTACATTTTACTTAAGTACAATTTTGGCAGCAGTACTTGTAATTGAGTACATCATTAGCCATGTAAGTACTTTTAATCGAGTACAACCTTGCAGTACTTGTTGATGAGGAAGTTGAACAAAGTTAATAATGTTATAGAACAATTATTATCTGTGCCTTTGCTGCAACTATAAATGTTTTCTCTTGCTCTCATTTATGTTGAGAAAATGTTTTTGTTTTGTTTTTTATATGTACAGTACTTATCTGCTAATAACACAAATCTAATTAGCATCAAAAGCTAACGGTTCACATAAAATCCATAGCTCAACAGCTTTATTTAGCTCTGTAGATTATTTCATCGACAGCGCACAGACAATCTTTATAACTTACCTTATGAATCCATGCTCTGAAAAGTGCATAAACTTCGAAACGGCAGGTCGATTTCTCATGCGAGGGCTCACGTTTGTGTATTTGCACGCTGTAATCACTCTGGCCTATAAAAGTGTGCTGTTGGTCGGGGCTCACGGTGCCTCGGAACACAATGAAATTTGGGTATTGCTTATGTGCCGTGTCAGGAAGCTCCATTTATCATTTCTACACTTATGGGAAAGAATCACGGCGATGGAGGTGGAAGGCTTTTTTTCTGCTTCTTTACTGTTTTTTCCACTGTTCTACTTATTTCAGTTCTTGGGTGTCTGTCATAAGTTTACTGAAGCAGCGGGTCATTATGAAAGTTATCAAAGTTTTTATCTAGCAAAAGTTTAGGAGCTATAGTTATTTTCCGTACAGTTAGTCATTAAGAAAACGTGCTTCTCTCTGCTGGTCTCTACATTTGTTTCTTATTAAAGTGTTCAGTAAGTTAAAGCAAGTATCTGAGTGTTGTGGCCATGAAGGAGCTCAGCCCGAAGGCAAAGCTCTCAATTTACCAGTGAATACTTTACTCTTATCACCAATGGTCATTAGCTTTGGGTTATGACCGAAAGGACAAGATTGTGGACAAACACATTTCCTGGGTTCCTCCCTATTGACCTTATTCTGCCCCGCCCACTTTTGCAGTTTTTTGCACTTTTGTTGTAAACGCACTCCTGTTTGACGAGAACTCCGTTAAAGCTAATGACGAACGAGGGAAAAGTCTCGCCGCTAAAATGTTACATAAAGTAGATTGATTTGTGTAAAATGTTTAATGAACACGAGCAACAACAAGTCAACAACGCTCCGATTTCCTGGTCAGTCTGAAAACAGCTTTTTAGTCCATGTAGAACTTATTTTCTGTTGAGCTCGTCTGCTCCATGTGAACTGATACAACGGAGACAAGATGGCGGCGTGTACGGCAACTTCCGGAATAAGGTGAATAGAGAGGAGGAACTCAGAGTAGAGCCGTTGCTCCTGCATGTCGAAAAGCTAACTCTAACAACAACAACAACAAAAAATCGAGTGGTTTGTGTGGCATGACGAGCTGCCTTTATCTTAAATGCCTTTACCTTTATGCACACATTCGGGGCTAAAGCCTATAAAAGGTGCACTTGACCTGTCCATCGACCTCTGACCCTCAGTACTTGCAGGTTATCGTTGTTCCCCTCGTCCACGCCAGCGCCTCGTGTTGATTGTGTTCCAGTGTTTACTTCCTTGCAGTCTTCGTGATCGTGTCAGCTTCAATCGTCAGAAATGTCGGCGTGTGGTTGTGCACTCAGGAGGAGCGTCGTGATTGGCCCCGCCCACTCTTTGCTGCGTCTTGGTTGAGGTGGGCACACATCTACTGGGGCACTAGCATGTCCACTGCTGTTTTACCCCATTCCCGTCTGTTGTTGCCCATCTACTGGTTTAGTGGTTTGCGTCTTTTGTAACCTGTACGTAAAGACCATTCCTGAATGCTGTGTCTTTTGTGCCCACCATTTGTTACCTGAAAAGACTTTTTGATAAACTGTCTTTTTGAACTATGAATGACCCTGTAGAACTAGGCTTGGAGTTCTCTGAATGAAACGATGGAAGTGAAAACTGACTTATTCAATTTTAATTGAAGATTAAAAGAAAACAAATATCATATAATCCTTATTCACCTTATTCCGGAAGTTGTCGTACACGCCGCCATCTTGTTTCCGTTGTATTAGTTTACATGGAGCAGACGAGCTCAACAGAAAGTAAGTTCTACATGGACTAAAAAGCCGTTTTCAGACTGACCAGGAAATTGGAGCGTTGTTGACTTGTTGTTGCTCGTGTTCATTAAACATTTTACACAAATCAATCTACTTTATGTAACATTTTATCAGCGAGACTTTTCCCTCGTTCATCATTAGCTTTAACGGAGTTCTCGTCAAACGGAAGTGCGTTTACAACAAAAGTGCAAAAAACTGCAAAAGTGGGCGGGGCAGAATAAGGTTAATAGCTGCCTCATCAACTTATTTGTGCACCTTTTAACGGTTATAAAGTTTACTCTCAAGCTGGAATTCCTGGGGTGGCGTTCTTGGTAAATGGTTACTTTGATTCTAACGCTTACATTTGTGTGTTTACAGTTATGGTGAACCCTCGATATGCCACACAGAACAATACAAAAGAAAACATTAACATTCCAGTTTGAAAAAGTGCAGTTTCATCAGCACTATCAAGTTATGAGTACGAGATCCTAATGTAGCTGATTAAGATTGGTAAAATCTCCTTAGTATAAACCTCCTCATTTAGAAAGAGCCATTTTCTTTCCCCCAAATTTGTAAACTTGAATCGCAGTATCTAGTTACACTCCACCTCTGGGCTACAAAACAGATAGAGGCTTTTTGTGCAAGACCTATGTAATGTATTCTGCAGCAAACACCAAAGAGCAGCTCTTCAAAAGTTTGTGTTTTGTCTGAAAGCCCATTATCCGAGCCCTAACAGCTGTACTTTCCTACTTTGGAGAACTACAATAGTCCTAGTGCATTTGTTTGTGTCAGAAAGTTATCTCCGTCCCGTTTCTTTGACCTCGGCCCAGTCTAATTATATGGTGATGTAGCAGACACTTCTTAAGGTTGTCAGTAAGCAGTCGCGCTAAGGACAAACAAAGTCGGCAATAATAATGCTTTTATCTCACCGCTGTGTTTATGATAAATTGCGGCACCTCAAAAAGCATTCAGCTAATAATGTGATGCATTAAGTTTCGAACAGAGAAGGAGCCACGCGCCTGGGAAAATTTCAGGTCTCTGTTTGGTGTTTTACAGCTTTTAATGATCTGTCTGCCACAATATGACAAACAAGAGTGTGAGTTATCAAAAGGCTTTATCCTGAAAAGTGGTGAATAAACTCAATGTGGACTGGGTTGACATTACAAACATTGCGAGAAGCATTTGAGAGAAAAGGATTGATCCATAGATGATTGCAAGAGAGTGGCAATCAAGATAGTAGACTTTATTTGTCTCGGGGAGAAATTTGACTGCAGCAAATTCACAAACAGGACTGACTTCACATTCACTTCCACACACGAAACATAAAAACATTGTAACCTTAAAAATTATGGGTTACTTTTTTTCTTTCCAGCTGTTGTCCTGACCGGTGTTATCCGCAGTGACATTATCTAATCAAAGCAGTATTCTGAGTACATAAAGCAGCAACAAAGCGTGTTTTTAGCCAAGAAAAAGAAGGGTTAGGGTTAGGAGCTAGTATAAGTAAAAGTATAAGTAAAATAAAATGAAATAACTGGAGATTATTCCCATTTGAATGTGCTGTGACCACACTCTGGCTGCCACTTGAGCTAACACATCGTAGAAAAGGTTTCAAAGGTCGTCATCTGGACACTGTTTTGAAAATCAAACAGTGTCCAGATGACGACCTTTGAAACTTTTTCTACAACAGAACACTCCTGGACGAATGAGGGATTATACCGACTCGAGCTAATAATTCTGGAATCTTTTGCTTTATCTCCACCGCAGCAGCAGAATCATCCACTTTCTCAGCCTTTCAATCTGCATGATATTCTCTCGCTTTTTTTTTCCATATGCTGATGTCTCCTCCTGCAAACTGTTTCTGATTTTTGGAGTTTTGGAGTGTACTTATGGTCGGTGTGTGCAGTGTTGAGAAGAATACGTTGTTAAAAATGTATTTACAAGTTACAGAATACTGAATATCAGCATTAAAACGTCTTTTGTAACGTATTCCTTTACTTGGTACTGTATTCTGAATACTCAGAAGATTTTCACGTTGAGTTGCATAAGACTGTGCCGTAAAAAAAATGACATAGGATTAAAAACGTTTTCTGCTTTTGTTATGCATTTATGCACAGGAAAACTTGCACATGCACTCACTATAAGAGCTGTGTTTATCTCTAATTCCATGAAATTTTGTGCTGAAATACTGCAATTTGAGCCACCAACTGTACTAACTGAATACATATCTGCGTTCAGTTACTTCTGACACAATAAATGTTCTATCTTTTTGCTGTGCGCCCATTTCATGATCAGCTAAATGTTCATTTCCAAGCAATGATCGAGACGTTATTAATTTCCTGGAACATTCTGTGGTATTCATTTGACAATAAGCTATTTTCGTAAAAATTGCCATTGAGATATAAGACTAGAGAGAGTGTCGCCACGGTAACCTGTTACATGTTACATCTGCTGTCATTTTTTCTATTTATCCTTTATCTAATAAAGTTCTACCAAACTAATGTGAAAAATATACAATTTTCTAAGGTTAAAAATAATATCAAAAATATTTTTATTTTATATTGATAATAATTAGTGGTGAAGTAAACAGAATAATTGTCAAGGGTTGTGTCCATATGGCGTATGGACACAAACATGTAACAGTGTAATTCTGCATAAAATATAGACCAATGCAGTGTTTTTAAGATGAATATTCATTTTCATAATTCAAAGGGAAAAAATGTCCTGGAAACAACTTTTCTCTTGAATGCAGCTCAAACCAAGACATTTCCACTGATGAGAGTCCACTTTGTGTGAGTGACAGATAAAGTCCACCAAATGCAAATGAGTGTAAACTTTCAGAAGAAGCAGATGACTTTAGTTACCTCTTCAATCAATATAAAGATACTTTGAATCCTGATCAAAGAAAAATTGTGATCTGGCTCAAAAATCTTGTAATTGTACATTATTATTTGGGATATCGTATGTCCCTTGTTACAGGTGAGATCTGCGGAGAGGCGACCCTGCTCACTGTAAGAATGCACGTTTTTCAGCAATAAAAGCACCTGAATAAATGCGAGATATAAACGTTTAATGTTATGCTGTAGAACAATAGATGACATCGCCATGGAAACAACCAGGTGGCGGACCCTCCATCAGAAAAGTGCACCTTTAAAAAACAGCAGCAGAATAACAAAGTGTTTTATCAGCTCTTTGAGGGACATGTGTCAGTGCATAACATTCTTTTACAAAAGCGTCTTCCTTTTTTCATCAAAGCGGCAAAAAGAGCAACTTAAAAGACGGACTAGAAGATACTTTGATTTATTTTATATCAGACGTATCCCTGTGATATAGTATTTTGTTAGAAATGAAAGACTCGACGGATTCTCCCCGACATTTGGTGCGATACATTTACTTTGGCAGAGCAACACTGATTGGCCTCACAACAGTGTTTTAATGGGGCTCACATGGAATAAGTTCAAACAGACAAACATTAGGCTGAGAGGTAATGAGCTCAGCCGCGCATTAGAAATCACCTTTACACTATTTAGACCCAACTCTCACGGTGCGGATTTGGAAATAACACAAAAGGATTGTTGAGTTGTAAGAGATGTAAAGTATAATTGAGGTTTTACATAGAAATTATCAACAAAAATGATCAAAGTACCTGCAAATTGGACTACATTTAAGATAATTATATTTTAGTTTCAGTCCGAAATGTTTTCAATTTTACTTCCTGATTGCACCCTGGGAAATTATATCCGTTTTATACATGTTACAGGGCCAAAACTCCTCTAATGTATACAGAATGTATTATTTGGACAATAAAAACATATGAAATCCACCTTTATTTTGATAAATTAATGTATAAATGGTTGTACAAATTGTAAATTGTCTTGCAAATTGTGCCAAACCTTTGGATGTAACTCTGAGTCTCCAGAGTGTGATCACTTTTAGGACTCTGCTCTGATTTTTGTAATGATTTTTCAGCTTTTCGTCACAAACTACGACTTGCTTGGTGTAAAACTATCATTTATATCCCCACCAAGTAAAGTATATATTAGAAAATCATAAAAACGTATTATTTGCAACTTATGTCTTAGCTTTCACAAACAAATAACCCCAAGAACAAGATTGTAAAACTTGTAGACTTTTTCTTTCAGCAGGGAGCGTTCAATCAAGAAAAAATACTTCATGTGTGGAGGGACTTAACCATAAAATGTTACCAAAAGTGCTGACAAGAGGTGAGCCGCCATTATGACTATGTCCAATAGTTGCATCATTTGTAACGCTTAAAAAGGATGGGTGTTAACTTTAATAAAATCACAGTATTAGAATGTATATCTAGAATTGCATTGGGATCATTTGAGAGTGAAAGACAAGGAGGAGTTTGGTCGCAATGTTTCCGCTGACGGTTTAGCGGCGTCTTTTTCCACTTTTTTTCCTGTGTGTGTGCGTGTGCGTACGTGTGTGTTTGGTTGTGTGGGGTACATTGGTTATGGGATGGTTGGGTGGACATGTGTGGGAATGTTTTTAATTCACTGTAAAGCACTTTGTGTTAAGTTTTTGTATGAAAAGTGCTTTATAAATAGTCTGATTAAATGATGCAGATTTCTCTCAAGAAAATTTGAAACCTGCTGTTTGTTGTTATGATTATTATTAATAGTAGTAGTAGTAGTAGTAGTAGTAGTAGTAGTAGTAGTAGTTGTAGTTGTAGTAGTAGTTGTTGTAGTTGTGGTATTTTATCTTGCAGAACAGAAATAATTAACTGATTTAAATCCCAAAAAGCCTGAACGTAGAAGACACTCTGCTGCCAGTGTTCTGAACTGTACTGCGTTGAGTGCAGATCCTCCCGAGGCAAACGAGAGAATCTAACAGACTCTGATGTGGCTGTGACCTTTTTATTTACGCTCAGACTCCTCTTCCTCTCTCCACAAACCCACATCAGAGCCTCGTGATGCTAACAGACAGTTTGTTATGGGCCCTCGTTAGCGACAGAAGGCGTCCCGTGACCGAGGGGACTGCGCCGCCTCAGCACAGAGCACATTAGATCCATTTTTCTGCTGTTTGCTTCCCCACTCAAATCTGCCAAGACTCGGGAAGCTGGAGGGTAAACAGCACTGTATAACAGCACAAGCAGTGGCCGTAACTGTGATGACGCCAGTGTTAGCATGGAAGAGACGGCGCTTTATTCACAGACAGCGTGGCCAAACATGGATTTATTTATTGTGCTGCATTTGATGGGCTACAAAAAGGAAATGGGTTCATTTATTTCATGGATTTATTTCATTTGGGCAATTCAGTCAAAAGGGATTATAATAGATAATCACACAAGGTTTACACCCAAAAGGAGGAAGATAAAAAGGCCTTACCCCTTTTACCTGACAGACAAAAAGTGACAGCTGTTGACGTTCATGTTTAACAAACTTCATGGGTTATCATTCATCTTGACGCGATCAATCAATCAATCAATCTTTCTTTATAGAGCCCTTTACAACACTCAAGGAGAGCAAAGTGCTTTCCAATGAATAAAAAGTAAGGCAATACAAAACCACAAAACCCTAAAACAATACATTAAACACGGTAAAGAAATAAAACAAACTGTACAAATGAAAGGGTCACTACATTATTGATTGTTAAAAGACAGAATATCGAAAAGTAACAGTAACAGTGTGTGCATTATTTACATGGGAAAGATTGTATCTATGCTACTGCCTTTATTCAAATTTGAAAAATAAACTATGAATACGCATGTATACAGATTATCTTGTGTATTTTCAATTTGTGCATTTATTTAGTTCTTTATACATTAGTGTATCAGGTTTTTATTGTTTGTTTACATTGTTGTTTAAATTGCTCCAATGAGGTGCTAACCTTAATGCAGACCTATGATGCAAAATCGACTTTTAGCCACAATGTGGTTATATTGTGGTTTTTAATCAGAATATAATTGTCATTAAACCACACAAAGTTGTATTAAGAGTGATTCATGCATTTTTGAGTAATCTGTGTTCTCCAGCGGGCAAGACTCCTTTGCTCCGTCAGTCCAGGTCTGCACCGCTCCCTGTGTTGATTTTATTTATTTATTTATTTGAACAGGACCATGTACAATGACATTATGCTCGGGGGCAAAGATGATTGCACCAGATTATAGCTATGCAAGGTAATTTCCATCTGTTACACCCTCTGATATCTCCTCACTTCAGTCACATGTGGACGGTACAGCAGTGTCACGTAGCCATTTGGACACAAATGGATACACTATTGTGAACTGTAGCTCTCCAAACGTAACATAAAGGGGCGCTGCGCAGTTTTCAACCCAGAGGCCAGTAGACTTCTTTTTTAAACTCATCGTTTTAGATCAATATTGAACCAAAATATAATGAATAGAATGATCCACAAGTGTCATAGATGTAGAGGAGCAGATTTGGAGGACAGAAGTACAGTAGGTTCCTGCTCATCTGTAAAGTTCCAAAGCTTGTTGCCAGTTGAGATGTTATTGTATTTCCTGAACTTTTTCACAGTATTTCATGAAGCTTAATTTGAGACAACCACATGATGCCACAAAGCCAAGTTACAGGTCTGATCTGTGGAGTGGCGACACCACTCTCCAAAGTAGGTTTGAACTTTGATAAGATAAGTGGAAGGCCCTTTTGTGAGACATTCCAGGCAGTAAATTAATGATCGCACATTTTGGCATCCGTCTTAACACCCAACATCACTTTTCAAAGCAAACACAATGTTTTCAGTCAGATTTCGCTTTTGTCTTATACACTTTCTTTGCCCATATGCACAATTACAATCAGCACATTTCAGCAATCTCTCGGGCCCAATGACCATCACGCTTTCCCCTGTCCGCAGCTCTGATGATGAGTAGCCAATGTTCAATGTGATTGATGTTTTTGTGAACCCCACTGCTCTGCTATAATCACAGTTGGATTGGATAAACTCACCTTCCAACTCTAGAATGACAACAGAAAGGCTTTTGTTAACAGCGCAGCCCAATATAAACTTAGGCAAAAAATCAATAGTGTTTTCACTTAGTACACAGTGGCAATTCAGTTTTGATTTTTATACTTTTTTTTTTCTTTTTTTTTTACAATGGCACAAAGCCAGATAAGAAACATCTAATTACATTCCTTCATCCTTTCAAAAATCAAATGAGATTTCTGGGGCTAGTGCATAGGTCCGCTAATCCAATCAGGCGCCGCAAAAGCTCACCACTCCTCGAACCGAGATAACACACACTTAATCAAATCGCAGCAGTCAAGGCATTTCACGTGAATGTTCTAATCATATATGAGCCACTTTATAGTCTTGAAAATATGTTTCAAGACAAGCAATTCATGTTTTATTGTTTTTCAAAGTACAGCAGTGTGTGGTGTTGAGCATATCATGGCAAAGTACGTATGTTGGCCCTGTAAATTTATAATTACTGAACATTACTTATGTGCTAATTACAGAGGAATGATGCAGTTGAAAAAGGGCTGAATTAAACTGCTAATCAAAGTTGAAATGCATCTTGAGGGGCAAGATGTAGGCAATTAGAGCACTGCAATGATCGAATTGAGTCTGGTTTTATTTCAGAAACATGGAGGAGCACTTCCTGGTTTTCCAATCAAGAGATCACGAGTTGGACCTGAGCGTTTCGAGAGCATCACTACGAGGTGTTCAGGAAGTGTCCAAAAAAGTGTTCAAATCCTGCTCCCGACGTTAGTTAGTTACAAGTATGACGGGTTTTTATGATTTTCTAATTTTGACTTTATTCAGTGTGTTAATACTTTGTGTAAATACAAATTATAGTTTTGCACCGATCAGGTCACTGTTTTTGGAGAAAAGTTGAAAAATCTGTCGACAATTCCAGGAAGTAAACAAATCGATGACATCACACTGGGGAGACAAAGGTTATGCATAATTTACACAAAATAAACTACTTTTTTGACCCTTTAAACTTTGATTCAACAAAATAAAGGTGTTCACGTGTGTTTTTCTTTGTCAAATGAAAAAATCTGTGACATTAGAGGAGTTTTGGCCAATGTACAGTGTGGTCGCTATGGTAATTTCCTAGCGTGATGTCATACTTTACAACCAGGAAGTAAAATGTAAAACCTAAAATATAGCTAAACTGGGTTTAAATTTGTAAACATTTTAGTAGAAATGTGAATATATTTATCTTAACTGCATTTTAGTTAAATGTGTATTTCAATCTGTCATAGGCACTTTAATGTTGATAGAGCAATCCCATCCCAGCTCAAACATGAACACTGTTGTCCTGTCCTTGGGCAAGAAAGTTATAGCTTCTGCTGCATCTATTTATAAAAGGTTTTATTCTACGAGAAGCAGGAAGTGAGCCGTTAGCTTACAGGTTGTTAGCTTGACAGTGACGGAAAAACATGCTCAAGGAGAGTGTTTAAACTCGCTTTAAGACAGTCTCAGTCAAAGGTCTTGTTTGTCAGGGCAGTTTGAGGTGAGTCAAAGCCCTCAGGACAAAAGACTTTTCTGTGTCTATCGAGCATTTATTCAATTATAGACTTTTTGCATTGGACAAGAGGGTAATCATGTGCCATAATGAAACAAAATGCGTCTCATCTCTGGTACAATTTTACAACTTTACATGCTCTTTATTGTTGTTCTTGCTGCACTGTTGTAACCGCATGTTTCTGTTCTACTTGCACACTATGTATTAGATTTAAGAGTATTTTTAATAGTTATTTATCTTGATTTTTATTGCATGTTTCTTTTCACCTGCTGGAATTTGCCTGTTGTGGGACAAATGAACATTCTCTTATCTTTATCTTATTTTTCCTGACGATAACCTAGTTGCCAAATAAATCTCACCTTCTGCAAGAAAGACCGAGTTACATAGTGCACCTTTAAACACGCAGGATTACTTAACAAATGATGAGGAAACAAGGTAAAGACATGAGTTGATGGAGCAATTTAGCACAATATAACACTGCACACATAAGTAAATATTGATCTGAGCTCCTCCCTGAATAATAAAAATCAATGTTTAATATTACAAGTCTACAAATCTAGCTCGTTGCACATATTATTCTTCTCATTTTAACAAAATCAATCCCTGACAAGGCCCGTGTTATTGTCCAGCTCCTTTGGTGAGGAAAGCGCTGGACGACTGTTTCCTGCACCTCGCCCATGGCCGCTGTGAGCCGAGGAAAAACAAGGCATTTATACTGGCCAAAGATGATTAAAGAAGGAACAGCAGATTAAAATCAATAAAGCGAACTGCAACGCTCGAGCAGAATTTTATTGTTTTAACTGCCACGGCTCTAGTTCCAGATTGATTTATCAAGCGACATTTTGTGCATCGAGAGCAGATTTCAAAGGAAAAAGAGGAAATATTCATGAAGTGCAGAGTGGGGCTCAGTGAAGATAAGGAAACACTGGAGAAGTCGTTATGGTGAAGCTTCCAAAACTACTGTTAATGAGCTGAAGAAATGTGCGCAATGCCGTGTAAACTATTCATATCTGAGGCAGACAGTTGGTAATTACAACATTAAGCATGACTTTTTAAAATATGTGGTTTTGAAATTTACTTCAACACATCAATACATGTTCAAATATCTGAAACGATTAGGTTACCAATGCCCTTGCAGCTATTTACCATTTCCCGTGTGTTCCCAGCAGGTGGAGACAAATCCTTCTAATTCTTAAACCATCATAAAACTTCACATATCAACAGAGCACAAGCTTGGAGTGAGTGAGTGTTGTAGAGCCCAAGAAGTGCCCACAAACTCAGAAGGAAAAACAAGGGAGGAAAAACACATCCAGCTCTCTCAGCTTGTGGTACATGGGTAACAACTACAAGGGTTTTTTAGACAGCATGACTATTGTGTGCTTTAAACCAGGAAACACCTTAAGAAACAAACTGGTTCATCAAGGACAAGAGGCTCACACAAAAGACAGAGCAATGTAGTGTATCCAATGGAGTGGAGAAAGAGAGTCCTGGATGACCAAGGGGTTACAACGACACATAGTGAAAAAGGTTGTAATGAGCATTACATAGACTGAACAGTCACTGCACAAACGACTATGAACACATAAGGCACTCAAATTCTGGATTGTAGTCGGCCGTGCATCTCCATCTCAAAACCACAAACCATTCGTTTGAAGACAGAGAAGTGCAAATTTGAAGCAGAGATGGTTTGATGGAGGTGTAAAGGAGGCCATTAAAAAAGAGAATCCCTGTTTGAACAGAAATGGTCAATTAGGAAATGTGCCAGCCGTTTGCAGCAGTGTCCTTTCCCCTTGGTCAAGTGAGAAAACAAGCCAATCAAATCCAAGGTTTTCCACCCAAAATTCCTAGAAACAAGTCAGTCATTTGCCTGGTCATTCGTCCAGGAGAGTTCCATCATTGAAAAGTTTTGAAAATTGATGATTTTTAACTGTTGATTTTTAAAAACAGTGTCCAACCTTTTCCACGACGGACACTCCTGGACGAATGAGGGACAACACTGACAAGCCGATCAAACGCTAATCGGTGCTTAACAGTGGAGCAGAGACCGGTCTAACAGGTAAACAAAGCCAGGGAGTTTGAGGTGAAACTCAGCTCAGAGCAGTGGAAAGCTGAGTTTTTCAGACCTTCTCCTCAGATTGAAATTGACATTGATCTTGATTTGTAAAACACAGCCTAGAGATGAGTACTTTTCCATTATTTTCTACACCAGTAATGCTAATACAAAAAGTAGAGTATTTGAAAAAGCATTGAGAAGAACTGTGAAGGATATTTCAAGCTGTATTTGAATGTTCTTCAAGTGGTTTGATGGAAGAAAAAAAAGTTGTTTCAGATTCCTTAAGACCAGATCACCAAAATATGATTACAAAACAAATGACATTCTTAACCCAATGTATTTGTTGAAGGTTAATGTTGGTATCTTTAGTCTTTATTACATTTCACACAGGATCTATCTTAACATTTGTGCTTGACGTAAACTTTATCTTGGGGCAACGGCCGATTCTTTTCCGGCGCTCACAGCAAGACACCATTTTAATAGCCGACAAGGGAATTTCTCCTGTTATGTTCTTAAGTTCGGGGCGAATTGTTGAATTGGAATGAAATAGTGTTACAAATGACAGCTTTTAAACCCGGCGCAAATTTGCAGTTTAATTCACACTGACACCGACCGAGGCACGAGGAAGATGAGCTATCAAAGAGAGAGTTCAAGAGGTATTCAAGCTGCACATCACGAGGAAAAAATGACAAAAAACTACCACAAAAAGAAAATGTGGAAGCTATATCTTATGTTAAAAATAGACTTGATGTTTTTCTCCTCTCAGAAACCAGTGTAGCATTAAATATGTAGTGAAGAGCTATTTAAAAAGCCTTTGGAGGGAGGAAAGATAACGAAGCATAAAGACTCCATGTCTGATCTAATTAATTATTAGAAAATACATTTGGTTTGCTGTGAATGAACAACTGTGCTACAAAACTCAACAATCGAAGTGTTTAAACTGATTTCACTAATGGCAAAGAAAATTACTCAAACGTGCTCTTGATAAATCTTCTGGTGGAGGGTCCAACACCTGCTTCAAGTTTAATAATGTCATGGAAAGTAGGAAGAACAAAAGTAAAGTTTTTTTTCAAGAACCTGACTGAACATTTTACTTTTACTTCGCTACATCTGAGAGCAGATATTTGTATTTTTTACTCCACTACATTCTAAACGTACAAGGTATTTTTAATGGCTTGAGATTGTTGGAAATGGCTGAGTATTTTTTATATTTTTTGGCATGTTTATGGAGTTATCTTGCCTGAAGGTTCTGAGTTCAAGTCCCCATTTTGAACTAAAATGCATAAAATTGACTTAAATGTTAGGAAATAGTGTCAGTCACTTCTGTTGACCAAAAATGACAACATTCTTAATAAAGATTACCCCATTTGACTTGTTAATAGTTCCAAAATCTATGTAATACTTTTGACTTTTTAATCTAAAAGTACTATTTTGTATGTGTACTTCAGTACTTTAACTTACTTAAAGTGCATATGTTTATAGGTTCTCATGTTTTTCCAATTATTACTTCGTTTGGTGGCATAGTCTGTGTAGTAGATAGTCGTCATGGTTTTACATCGGTGAAGTTGCAGTTTGTGAAGAAAGTAAAGCTTAAAATTACAGGAAGTAGAGCCGAGTTCTAAAACCGAATCCCTCTGTGATGTCATCAGTAGGCGACCACTGAAAGCACAGATATCATTTACAATCAACTGACACATTTTTCTGACAGTTTCAATGATCATTCAACGGAATAAAGGCGTTATCAGTTATTCATTATTGTCAATTCCAAACTAACATGACATTTATATGAATTTTGGCCCTTGTTTTCAAAACCTCTACATATGTCACATCTGCTGCTCACGTTCAAACAGGAAGTAACATTATAAACTTTACAAAAACTGTCAAACTGTGGACAAATAGGCAAAATGTTTGGTAAAATCTTAAATATAATGATGTTCACTACGTTTTAATGAAAAGAGTAGTTGAACCTGTCATATAGACTTTAAGGTGAGACACTACAGGTGAATAGGCAAATATCTTAAATTTAAAGATATTAACTTGAAACTTCTCCTGTAGTTTACTTATATAAATGTAAGAACAAATATATTAGAAGTTTTTCATCATGTTTTATGTAGAAATAAGGCATTTTATGTGAAAAAACAGCCAAAAATACACATATTTGGGACACAAAACTGAAAAATGGACAGAACCAGGTTTAAATTTCTTGGTTCAATTTATGCACATATTAGTTACAAAAAAATGTACAGAGGGGATTTTCTTCTTCTTTCTTTCTTATTTAGTTTTTAAGTAAACTAGATTGGACAGAAAATTGCCCTAAAAATTCAAATCATTTTTTTCATTTTTTTTACTTAAACTTCAATAAATTAATTTTAGAATTAGATATCAAGAAACCTTATGCATGTTTCGCCAAAATCTTGTTGAGTCCAAGATTGTAAAGTTTGATGTGTGTGGGATCTACTTTAAGTGGTGATCTTTATGTCCCTGGAGGAGAAAAATTCATTTTAAGAAAACAGCCTTTGAACTTACAATGTCCCATAGATTTCTAAGGATGAAGTGGATTCAATTAAACCATAAGATATTTTTAGGAGCAGATTGGACAAGTTTGTTGTTTCCACATGAAAGAGTTCATTTTGGTTCCTGTATTTATACTTTCACTTAAAGGGCCCATGACAGGTTGGACGACTCATTTAACCAAAATGTAGTTCAGATAAACATATTTCAAAATTAGCTAAAATTATTTACACATTTTACACAGTTTTCGCAATTTTTAGCTTTTTAATTTTACTTCCTGGTTGTAAATGATGACATCACGCTAGGAGATTACCATAGCAACAACAAAACTGATCTAATGTCACATTTTTTTGATTTGACAAATACAAATAAATTTTGTTGAATTAATGTTTAAAGGGTCAAAAAAGTAGTTTATTTTGTGCAAATGATGCATAATCTTTGTCTCCCCAGTGTGATGTCATCAGTTCGTTTACTTCCTGTATTTTTCAACAGGTTTTTCAACTTTTTTTTCCACAAACAGTCACCTGATTGGTGTAAAACTATAATTTCTATTTACAACAAGTATTAATGCACTGAATAAAGTCAAAATTTGAAAATCATAGAAACCCGTCATACGCACTTTAAGTAACAAAACGGAGCAGCTCTTCCAGTTTCCCGCTGTCTGGCTCTCCGTTCTGCCTCATCAGCTGCACGTGCGTCTCATGTCAACCAGCACTGCCTCACGTTTACGGGCCTGTCATTATCGTGCATATGTGAGCAGCTTAAATGTTAATGCACTGGTATGAGCAGGACAGTAATAAATTCGCTTCGTGAAATCCTGTCAGGAGTTCTCTCTGAAAGACCATGTGGGAAGTCACGGTAAAAAGAAAAGAAATGTGACTTGCTGCTGATTCATCCTGCACAACCTTGAAAACTCCATGTTCTGAAGCCGTGCTCTTTGGTGTCAGGAGAAATCCATCAACACTTTGCAGATAAAAGTTTAGACGTTGTGCCACAGACTTGTTGCGAGCATTAAAAAGTCTATATGACAGGTCAGACGACACATTTCACTAAAACGTAGTGATTGTATTTAAGATTTTACTAAACAATTTTGCCTATTTTTTTGTCCCCAGTTTGACAGTTTTCGTAAAGTTTTTATTGTTACTTGCTCGTTGATCACGGGTATGACGTAGTTAGAGGTAATTCCACAGCTGTTACCTAGCAACCATTTTGAAAACAAGGGCCAAAATCCATAGAAATTACTCATTAGTTATGATTTGACAAATAGTAATACCTGATAACACTTTATTTTGTTGAATGACCGTTTAAACCAGGCATGTCCAAACTCAGGCCCGGGGGCCAAATGCGGCCCTCAGACCAATTTTTCTTGGCCCTTAGGCTTCCTGGTGAACTGGCCCACATTGTCCAGATAAGTACTATTTACAGCACATTTCAGATTTTCTACAATTCCAACCTAAATAACTAACATTTTGGTGCAATACAGACCTGATATTAAGGCAATGAGACTGAATGTAGATGTGGTGGTGCTTCAAACATCAGATAAATGCAGCTTTTTTTAACGTTTCGCGATTGATTTGTGGCCCTCCGCTTGGTCTATATTTCAATATGTGGCCCTCGATGGAAAAAGTTTGGACGCCCCTGGTTTAAACTGTCAGAAAGATGTGTCAGTTGAGTGTGAATCGTCTTTATATTTTCAACGGTCTGTCGCTTTTTGATGACATCACAGAGGGATTCCATTTTAAAACTCAGCATTACTTCCTGTAATTTATTTAAACTTTTATTTTTCAAAATGTCTTTGCAAACTGCAACTTCACAGATGAAAAACTATGATCAATAATTACCACCAAACTAAGTGATAATTAGAAAAACATGAGAACCTGTCATATTGACCTTAAATTCAAATCGTATTCTCCATGTGTTTTGTTTCATTTACCTAAATATGGTTTTAGAAATATGCTGATATGTTTATCTTTGTACATATTTTATTCATTTTGACAGAGATACGTGCTGCAGGGGGCTATGCATAACAAGCTCGTCAAGGATCCACGGAAAAGACTCATTAAACAGTGAAGAGAGGAGGTTCAAAGCACTCTAATATAAGTTTAAGAACCCTTTATTATAACTGAACAGGGACATATTGACCTTATTCTGCCCCGCCCACTTTTGCAGTTTTTTGCACTTTTGTTGTAAACGCACTTCCGTTTGACGAGAACTCAGTTAAAGCTAATGACGAACGAGGGAAAAGTCTCGCCGCTAAAATGTTACATAAAGTAGATTGATTTGTGTAAAATGTTTAATGAACACGAGCAACAACAAGTCACAACGCACCGATTTCCTGGTCAGTCTGAAAACGTCTTTTTAGTTCATGTAGAACTTATTTTCCGTTGAGCTCGTCTGCTCCATGTAAACTAATACAACAGACGGCAGCGCGTACGGCAACTTCCAGAATAAGGTCAATACCGACACGTTTTTTTCTACGGGTTAGGGAAAGCCATGTTTAATTCATCCTGACGTGCCTCTGTCCAACCAAAAAGGTCTGACATTGTCTATTTGTGTCATAATATTTAAGGCGAGACACTTCAGGCAAAACCCCTTTTTTTTCAGTTTTGTTTTTTTTTTGTCAGTTTGCTCTCTCAACATATCGGCTTTCACGTGGAAACAACAAACTTGACAAAATCTGCTCCTAGAGATGTTTTATTATTTATTTTAATCCACTTCATCCATAGATTTCTCTGGACATTGTAACTTCAAAGGCCATTTTCTCTCACAAAGACATAAAGATCAGCTCACACCAAACCATTCAGTCTTGGACTTAACAAGATTTTGACAAAACGTACTGAAAGATTTGTTGATATCTAATTCTAAACCTGATGTATTAAAGTTTTGAGTCAAAGAAATGAGGCCGCTACAATGTTCACTTTGACCCAGGACAATCACGATGGGTTCTCATCTGGTTAAATAAAGGTTAATAAATAAATATTCCTTTACCTGATTGGCTTGCAGCTGCTCAGACCAGTGCCTTGACATGTCTATCATGGAAGTTGAGTAAAGATTGTCCTGCAAAGGATTTTTGTGAAGAAAATGACATTTTTATGAATAAAATTGATGTGTGGAAAGCGAAGGGATTTAATGGAAGATGAGGGACAGCAGTCTGATGGCATTGAGAAACAGAATGAATTATTATGCTGAAAAAAGAATTCCGTCCAAAAAGACAGTTCAAACAAAATAAAAAACTGCAATAAAAAGGCATTTTGAAAGTGGGAAAAGCAGCTGCAGAACAGAAGGGAAAAGAACGTGAAAATAGAGAATGAAATCTGAAAAATGTTGACAAAGTTAAAAGACCATTTCAAGACAAAACTTGATTTATCTGAACTCTTCTCTTTTAAAATATGTTTTATAATGATTTTGTATGTCTTAATCTTTTTTGCGATTTAAATGTAATTGTATTCTGTTGTGTAAAGCACTTTGAATTACGTTGTGTTTGAATCGTGCTCTATACACACTAAACAGCAGGCAGGACTGGTGTTCATGGCACAGTCTGACAGCAGCAGCAGCGAGGAACGACCCGGGGCGAGGGTTAATCAGTCACTGAAGCAGACAGCGCGTCCTGCAGGGGGCGACACTCCAGCATGGATGTGTGTTTAACCAGGACCCTTCTGTCCCCCACCTCCTGCTCTGAGTCCCAGGATGGAGCTGGACCACTTGAGCTTCTCCCTCGTGATGTTTCTGCTCTGTAGTGCTCTAGTCTGAATCGTTGACGATATCTGTCTTTGTTTAGCTCAGAATTTAGTTTCTCTGAGTTTATTATTTCATTTTTTTCTTATATATTGATTATTCGCTGTTTAGATTATTTGGTTTGGTTTAAGTTAGTTTCACAGGACAAATCAAACACAGAACATGCGTTTTTGTCACTTTTATTAGCGTTTGTGTGATCATTAATAGCATTTAGGACACTATTAGATGCATTTTTGACACTTTTAGACGCAGTTTTGTCACTTAAAGATGTGTAGTTGTCACTTAAGTCACATTTTTGACGCTATTTGTCAGGTTTATCTCCCTTTGAGTTAGGTTTTTGACACTTTTAGATGCTTTTTTTTTTTGCATTTTTGTCATAATTTTGATCTAAACTACAGGTTAGCAGTTTTTAAGTGAAATAAAACTGTATATTTTGTTTCACAGGACAAATCAAACACAGAACATGCGTTTTTGTCACTTTTATTAGTGTTTGTGTGATCATTAATAGCATTTAGGACACTATTAGATGCATTTTTGACACTTTTAGATGCAGTTTTGTCACTTAAAGATGTGTTGTTGTCACTTACGTCACATTTTTGACGCTATTAGTCAGGTTTATCTCCCTTTGAGTTAGGTTTTTGACACTTTTAGATCCTTTTTTTTTTTCATTTTTGTCGTAATTTTGATCTAAACTACAGGTTAGCAGTTTTTTAAGTGAAATAAAACTGTATATTTTGTTTCACAGGACAAATCAAACACAGAACAGAACCATAGAGTAGACGACAAATAGAAAAGGATTATAAAAACAAAGCAGCGCAATGGAAATAAGATAAAGAAAAGAAAATAAATAAAATTACGGCACACCCAAACTAACATAAAAGTTCCATTTAGTCCAAAGTCTGTTCAATCGGTCCATTTTCATATTTCAAACCACAAACGAACCCTTATTACAACATGCGCACAAAGCAGTAGTCTAACAAAACACACGTCTTCCATGATTGTGCGTCCCAGATCGAGGCTCTTTTGTCCGCGGTTCTTCGCCGCCGTTCAGCCCGTGCTTTCATGGACAACACAAAACACGCCGAGAATCAGACGCCACCGAGGCACCTGCGTCTCCTCTTCATTACCTCCATCTGGAATAATGCCTGTTTGCGCGGGCCTCATTATCCGCACACATCCTCTCGTCCTATCAAAACATCTGACGCTCCGGAGCCCCATCAAGGGTGAATGGCCACTCACGGCTCCTCCGCGATAACCCACACCGTAAAGCGCCGACACACGGGCATTTAGCCGCTGATGGGGATGTGCGTCAGGAGCGCGAGGGCCTCAAGTGCAATTAGATTCGTTTTTCTCAGATCAAAACCTTTATCCACCACCGTCACGGCATGCAGCGAAACAGGCCATTGTTGGATCTTGTCTGTAAAAGCGATATCCTGTTATGTTTGTAGTAGCGGGAGAAATAGGTCGTATGCTCCTGTTTATGCCGCAAGTGCGATATTAAAGGGCCAATGTTTTGCTATAGTTCACGTTTCATAGTCTACCCTGAGGACATTTATGGTAATATTTTGTGATAAATCTCTTGAATCAGCGCGCTAGCAGGAAGTAATAACTAGCTTCGGTTTGCTGTCTTGGCTGCAGAGCTGCACGGTTTGGGAAAAATATCTAATTGAGATTTTTTTTTAACCAGTTTTGCGATCGCAGTTAGATTTGCGATTTATGTTTTAATAATGGGATTCTGTTCAAAGTTCACATTTTAAACACAATCAGGACAATTGACAAAAAGACTGAAATATGAACTGACAAACGAATAAAAGTACCACATGTTTTGGAAAGTTTGTCATGTTTTTGCCACTTTAAGTCCTGTTTTTGTTACTTTTTTAGTTTTTGTCACTCTTATTAGTGTTTGTGTGATCATTAATAGCATTTTTGACACTTTTAGACGCAGTTTTGTCACTTAAAGATGTGTAGTTGTCACATTTTTGACGCTATTAGTCAGGTTTAATCTCACTTTTAGTTAGCTTTTTGACACTTTTAGATGCTTATTTTTTTGCATTTTTGTCGTAATTTTGTTTTAACAAATCTAAACTATAATTAGCAGTTTTTAAGCGAAATAACACTGTATATTTTGTTGTTTATGGAGGGAATGTTTGCAGGTTTAATCTCACTTTTAGTTAGCTTTTTGACACTTTTAGATGCTTATTTTTTTCGCATTTTTTTCGTAATTTTGTTTTAACAAATCTAAACTACAATTAGCAGTTTTTAAGCTAAATAAAACTGTATATTTTGTTGTTTATGGAGGGAATGTTTGCATTTCAAAAACTGCAGCCTTGCTAATTGCATCCATTCAAATTGCGATTTTGATTCAAATTCAATTCATTGTACAGCCCTACAATTAACCTAATTAATCATCTCCCACATCCCCCACCGATTTGTGACTATTTCCACTCACCGAGGTTAAATCCAAGCGTTTGTAGCATCAGCAAGGACTGTTGGGAAAAATGTGTTCAAAGCAAAGTCAGTGGAAATGACTGCGGCGTCGGCAGATTCAGATTTCCATTTGGCTTCTGCCCACTTCAGACGGGGTGTGTCTTGCGTAGACTTTTTTTTTTTTTACACATATACACTGTACAAAGTTGTGGATGGGAGACAAAAGTACATTTCTGGTGTAAATCTTGTAAGCCATGTAAGTATAATGAGATCTGGGCAGAAACAGAACACTTCCTGGAGGAAAGTCACCACAGCACCGCGTCTCATTTGTTGCAGATGTTGCTCGTAGAAAACCTAATAAACGCCCGAAATAGCCACTTTGGGGATTTTTCTGAGATGCAAGTAACACTGATGTAAGGTTAAAAGCTCACAAAAGTCGATTTTACATCAAACTGGACACATTTCCATTTATATACACCATATTACACTGCAAATAATTAAGTTCTAAATTAGTTCAAATGTCTTTATTTCAGGATATTAATCTGAATTTCCAACGCTTTGACTCGTTAAGATCAGTTGAGATGATGTATTTGATGGAACTAGATTATTTTACTTGTTTCAAACCGTTTCTGACTTGTTTCAATACATTATTTCTTACTTCAATCCAAATTATCTGTCAGTGGGTTAAGATCATTTTACTTACCACTGACACATGTATTTTCTTATTTTAAGCAAAATTATCGTAGGATCAATCAGAAATACCTGAAAGCCAGTGAAATATTCTGCATCACATCAGCAATTAAATCTCATTGAGTTAAAACTCCTCAAATCCAGATAAAAATGGTAAATTCAAGCCATTTTAAGCTTGGATGGATTTACATGTTTTGCTGTGTACCCAGAGATCTGTGAAGAAACTGCACAGTGTTCTGCTCCTTTGTCAAGAAAAGTGAAGCGCTTGTTATGGAATTAGACAAAAAAAAGTTAATTAGCTCCATCTTTTTTGTTTGTTTCTTGTTTGTCATTCCACATTTGCAAAACAACCTGCCACTTCTGCACAACTTGTCATCAGCGTGTTCAATAAGCGGCTCTTTCCTTCATGATATTCAGTCAGTGAACTTCAATGCACCGTCATGAAAATCAATGCAGAACAATTAGTAAAAGAGAACAGGACGTGCCCATCCTTTGTGAAACAGAACAGCCTGTAACTTGAATAAGAATCACTGGAACTTATTATTCAAAACTGGACACGCAAAACATTTAAGGCTTTATTTGACTGGTACAAAATATATACAGCTGTTGCCTCGGAAGAATATTCATGATGGATTTGACCTTCTTGTTTATTGAAAAGATGTAATATTAGACATTATGGAAAATTATTTGTGATATCAGGTTTTGAGTGTGACTATACCAGCTTGTCCTCTGCCTTTGACCCATTCTTAAGTGGGAGGAGCAGTGGTTGACCCGGTGTAGCGTCCAGTGACCCATCTCCAGAGCTAGAATCATCGGTGAGGACACTAGGGCTGAAAGTGAACTGATTAATAGCAAAAAAACATCCCTGAAATAATCCAAAACTATGATATTTGACCAATCGTTATTCACTTTATTCTGCCCCGCCCACTTTTGCCGTTTTTTGCCACAGATACGCACTTTTGTTGTAAACGCACTTCCGTTTGACGAGAACTCTGTTAAAGCTAATGACGAACGAGGGAAAAGTCTCGCCGCTAAAATGTTACATAAAGTAGATTGGTTTGTGTAAAATGTTTAATGAACACGAGCAACAACAAGTCAACAACGCAACGATTTCCTGGTCAGTCTGAAAACGGCTTTTTAGTCCATGTAGAACTTATTTTCTGTTGAGCTCGTCTGCTCCATGTAAACTAATACAACGGAAACAAGACGGCGGCGCGTACGACAACTTCAGGAATAAGGACAATATACAGACTCCAAAACATGCCATCTGCTGAGAGAAGAGTTTGTATAAATCAGCTTTTGTTCCTTTCATGATTTATTGATTGATGGAGAGAATAGTAGCGATTAACCGATTAGTAAAATTATTGTTGTCAGCTGGCAGTGGATCGATGCGCTGTTTCAGTTCACTAAAATGAATTAGCTTGAACTATTGTTGTAGAATTGACTCAGAGACATCACTGCGGTAACAATGCACACATTTGGAAATGGCTCGGTACGTTTTTAGACGGTCTAAAAATACAAGCGTTCATGTTCCCGTTTAGGTGAACAAAAGAGTGTGACTGACTGAAAAACAGCAGAATAAAATGTTGTTTGAGAAAGACTTGTTTAAAGTGTATATGACAGGTCCCCGTGTTTTTCTATTATGACTTAGCAGTGAAGGATAGCGCCTGAGAAAAATACTCATAAAATATATTACATCTGTGAATTTGTAGTTTTGAAGAAATTTGGAAAAAATAAAAGGGCAAACTAATAGCTTAACAAAGACAGGCCATTGTCAGGAATGCATTCACAGATCAGAGCAACACATGAACTAGAGTTCTCAGACCGGCTCCACTGATTGTAAAGGACTTTTGGATGGAAGTCGAAACGTCTTGATTTTCAAAACAGCATCCAGAGGGCGACCTTTGAAACCTTTTCTACGAGAGATTTACGTGCCGAGTTCTAAAATGTAATCCCTCTGTGACGTCATCAACAGGCGGAGACAATTTAAAGCAACGAATGCGTTTTTCTGACAGTTTAAACAATCATTCAACAAAATAAAGCCGTTATCGTGTAATATTTATTGACAAATTATAACAATTGTGCAATTTATATGGATTTTAGCCATTGTTTCCAGTATGGTTGCTAGGTAACAACCAGGGTTGCCAGATTGGGCGGTTTATCCGCCCAATTGCGCTCCTTTTGTTGGCTTCGGGCGGAAAAAAATAGCGTTGGGCGGGTGCATATATTTTGGGCTATTTTTGGATGTCTCAGGCGGGAATTTGAAAATGCAAAATAGATTAATACCTTCATAAATATTTGTGTATTATTGATTGAGTTGTTGATAGAATATTAAATAGAATAGAATAAATTACAGAAATTGAATATTTAATGGTTTGCAATAGTGACATTGGTTGTGCTGGTTGTCAGTCAAAATGTCTAATCGACCTCTGATTGGATGGAAACAATAAACACCAGCTCAGTCTGCGCACCCTCGGGTTTGGCGCTGGGTCCTGCTTAACGTTTAGGGTTTAAGGCGAGGTCAGTTTATCTCACGGCTGGAGAGGAGATACAGGATTTAAAACAAGATTTCCAAATGGGGGAAATACAAGAAAGTATAGCGGAAGTAATGGGAGAACCACCCTGAGCTGAAAATGTGGATTGCCCCAGTTCTGGAGAATGAGTCCAAAGCATGCAACACGTATTACAATTCTGATATCCAGTTTGCATGGGACTAAAGTCTATATGACAAGTTCTCATTATATTCAAATTATGGCTTAGTTTGGTGGGAGGGCACTTGTGGTAAATATTTAGCAGTTTTACATTTTTGAAGTACAGTTCCAGAAGAAATTTTGATAAATGAAAGTTTAAAATTACAGGTGTGTGTCATCAAAATGTGACGTACAGTTGAAAATAAATAGACAGTTCACACTATAAATGTTATGAAGATTGTCAAACAGATGACAAAATAGGCAAAATGTGCAGTAAAATCTTAAATACAATCATATTCAGTATATATTAGTCAAGCATGTCTAACCTGTCAACTTTAAACGCACCACACAATCAGATAGTGGTACTGTATAGTTGCCAAATAAGGAGGGCTAAGGGCCCGACTGGTCTATATGTTTATCTGGTGTGTGCCGTTGGTTTGTTCATAATTTTACCGTTGCAACTGTGCTTTGTATGCCATTTAAATAGTCATTTTGGAAAGTTTATAATTTGGGCTGGTTTTCATTGATATTGGCGGGTTTTATGTGGACTTTGGGCTGGAAACTGTCAATAAAATCTGGCAACACTGGTAACAACTATTGACCTTATTCCGCCCCGCCCAACGAGGGAAAAGTCTCGCTGCTAAAATGTTACATAAAGTAGATTGATTTGTGTAAAATGTTTAATGAACACGAGCAACAACAAGTCAACAACGCACCGATTTCCTGGGCAGCTGGAAAACATCTTTTTAGTCCGTGTAGAACTTATTTTCTGTTGAGCTCGTCTGCCCCGTGTAAACTACAACGGACAAAAGATGGTAGCATCCACAGAAACGTCTGGAAGAAAGTGAATATTTGCTGCTCATGTCCAACCAGGAAGTACATTATAAACTTTACAAAAACTGTCAAACTGGGGACAAATTAATAAAATGTTGAGTAAAACACTAAATATAATCTTGTTCACTTCATTTTAGTGAAATGTGTGGTCGTACCTGTCATTTGCACTTTAACTGCACAAATATTTATGGTCAGATTGTGTTAAAACAAAGCTCAGATTAAAGCCTAACTTGATTATCCTACTTGAATGGAAACACAAAGCACCACCTACGAATAACTGCTGGTTACAAGAAATCCTACAATGTATCTATCTAGAAAAAGTTCGTGCCGCAACCAATGGATCATACCAGCGATTCCACAATACATGGGATCCCTTTATACAATACATTGAGGAAAACTTGTCATAGTTGCACTGGAAGAGAGACATAATTGCTTGTACCTGTGTTTTTTTTCTATTAACTTTTTTTTATTATATATATTCTTTTTCCTTCTTCGTTCTTCACTTTTTTCATTCTATTCATCTATCTACTTATCTATTCAACAACTCACTTTTCTTTTTCCTTTTGTCAATTGATTTAACCCCTTTTTTAATTATTACTAATAAATAAATTAATAAATAAATAAAAAAGCCTAACTTGAGTAACAGAGCTTCAGACAGTGCAGACTCTCCAGCTTCGCCCCCCGAACGAATGACATCACTTTAAAGATATCAAAGTTTTGCGATTTAACAAACAATCTCAACTGTTCAAACTGTTTTGGAGTGAATAAACATAAAACACATGGGCTCGGCTCCTATATGTCGCAGTTTGTCCTCCACAGATCAACACTTTAGTGAAGAAGCTGACGAACACATTCACTACAGTCACGACACATTTCACCCGCTACATTTGATAACTAACATTTTGTGGCGTGATGACAACAGTGCTCCGGTGTTCGCCGTTTAATTTAACAGTGGCCTCTGAAGTTTGAAGGGAATCTCACAGTAAGAAAACCCTATTAGTTTTATGTCTGAGGGAAAATGATGAGAATTTATACGTAGCAACAGAAGGAAGGCACAGAGCTCGGAGAGAAAATGCTTGAAATGGCAAGAATTGGAGAAAGATAGAGAATTAAGCAGAGAAATACAAGAGGAGACTGAAGTGTGCCAGGAAAATAAACATTGAGGAGGCCTTACACTTTGGGGAAATGCAATAAATCAAAAGCAAGAGCATTCTTTGGAGCATTGATACTTTTAATATGTCATCTACACAATAAATAAACATCTCGCAAAAGTTTTAAAAATCTGGTATATGTAGAAAAGCATTCCTACATCCTGCTCTGTTTACACTCATGACATTTTCTCCTGTAAAAGCTCAAAACACAAGTAAAATGTGAACAAGCTCTTAAAGTCTAATAACCCACATAAAGGTCTGCAACTCTACTAAACTAAATATTGTATTTGTTATTGAGATAAAAAATGAGAAAACAGTTGTAGAAAACCAGATAAACAACAGGAACACTGCAGCTACGGTCACTTTTATCACTTTCTGTCCTTAAATAAGATGTTTTCAGCCCATTTGTGGAGGAAAATAATTGTTGTGCAGCAGTTGAAGTGTCCTAAATCTCCTTCTGTTGTTAGCAAACTGGCTACAAAAGCTCAGCACAGTCTCAGCAACAGCAAAGAAACTACTTTCAGTTTCCATTTTGTCCATTTTTAACATCAGCTCCAAGGAAAAAATAAGCCAAAAAATTCAAAGAAACACATTTTACCAGTGGTGCTGCACATAATTTTAATTTTAAGATATTTTTTTGAATAAAAGTGCATAACTGCTCTGAACTTTCGGATGGAAGTTGTACATTTTTAATTTCTATAAAAGTCCAGGGGTCGCGTGTATAAAGAATGTGCACTTTCAAAAATGTTGTGCCAAGTTTGTGAACTGAAAACTTGACCAAAACTCATCTAAAAACTCCCATTTGCGCTTTGAGCTTTTCAGAGATTTGAGACTTAGAGAGACAAGAAGCTTAGTTCACATTTAGTACGAATTCCACGTACATTTTTATAAATAAGGTCCCCGATGACTACTTTTGAAACCACTTCCTGCCATACGTTTGCTTTCAGGCTGTCTGTCAACCTTTGCCTCAGTCAGTCACCTTTCATGCCACTCTCTTTTTAAAGGCACTCTCTTCTCTAATGTACACCATTTGGTCTGTGACGCAATCCTCGCCGCAGCAGCACAAAAACATCCACATCTTCTCCTCTTCACCACACAACTGTCAGCGTTTATCACTCCTCATTCTTGTGTCCAAGTCTTTGCGTCTGTTGTGATCAAAGGGACACTGCGTAACCTTCTACTTTCCTGTCTCCATGGTGATGTGATTTATTTTGGAATGTTCTGTGGCATTATATACAGTATTTATTTCAACTCAACTGTGTTTATCCACTGGAAAATAAATCTTAAAATCTAAAATAACACAATGAATTCTTGAAATAAGGAGTAGTTTTCTTGTTTTTGGTGTAGTTTAACTGTCTAAGCCAGGGGTGTCCAAACGTTTTCCATCGAGGGCCACATATTGAAATATAGACCAATTGAAGGGCCACAAATCAATCGTGAAACGTTAAAAAAAAGCTGCATTTATCTGATGTTTTAAGCACCACCACATCTACATTCAGTCTCAGTGCCTTAATATCAGGTCTGTGTTGGACCAAATGTTAGTTATTTAAGGTCAGAATTGTAGAAAATCTGAAATGTGCTGTAAATAGTACTTATCAGGACAATGTGGGCCAGTTCACCAGGAAGCCTAAGGGCCAAGAAAAATTAGTCTGAGGGCCGCATTTGGCCCCCGGGCCTGAGTTTGGACATGCCTGGTCTAAGAATAAGATCATCATGGAGAGAGCATAAAATATCTTGTTATACTTAAAATAAGAAAAAGCCAAGGATTTTCTAACTTGATATTAGAAAAAACTTGTACTTGAAACCTACTTGTTCTATTGGCAGAAAATCAAATATATTTAGATGTAGATGAAAGAAAGAAAGTTCCTCCAGGCAGATGAGGAATAGTTCATCCAGTGTTCAAGTCTCTCCACGGCCAAGTACCAAAGTACATCTCTGACATGTTAGTGCCACATGAACCATCTCGCACTCTGAGGACCTCAGGGACCGGCCTCCTGCTGGTGCCAGAGTCAGGACTAAACATGGACCAGCCTCCTGCTGGTGCCAGAGTCAGGACTAAACATGGACCAGCCTCCTGCTGGTGCCAGAGTCAGGACTAAACATGGACCAGCCTCCTGCTGGTGCCAGAGTCAGGACTAAACATGGGGAATCAGCATTTCAGTTTTTTGCAGCTAAAATCTGGAACAGTCTCCTTGAAGATGTGAGACAGGCCTCCACTCTGACAATGTTTAAATCCAGGCTAAAAACAGTTCTCTTTAGACGTGCAAACGACTGAAAGATCTATCTGCACTCTTCTCTTTTAAAGTGCTTTATTTAGCACTTTAAAAGAGCTGCACACATGTTCAACGGGACATAAAACAGACAGAAAGTAGTCAACCCTCAAGAAGGTCAAAGAGAAGTCTTTAGAAGGGACTTAAAACTGGAAGTGAGTGACGTGGAGAGGGAGCTTATTCCACAGAGAACACTGTTATGGTCAGCACTCAGTTTCTTTCTGGTCTTTGGGCAAGGAGAAGGGTCTGAGATCCAAGTTTAATATCATACTGGAGAATATTTCAGGCAAAGGCGGAAGAAAGTTTCAAAGTAGTTATCTTTTTTTGAAATTGAGACATTGTCCAGATGACAGCCTTTGAAATGGTTTCTACCATTGACCACTGACTCCTGGAATCCTCATATTTTCAGTTCTGCTGAAACCCTGTTAGCTCCCTGCCCCAGCATCTTAAATTCAACCAAATAATCTGTTCTTAAACCTAATCCTAACCCTTTTCCTGTTTTTCACATTTCAAAACAGTAAAAATCAGGTACAGAGCCTTTAAAAACGGTCTCCAAGGTAACAGTCATGCCTCTCTTGCTAAAACAACAGTTAAAGATTTTTTTTTCAACCAAAAGGTCAAATATTTTAAAGGCTTACTGAAAAAATCTGAAATACAAAAGCATCTGTTTATGAAGAGCAAACAGAAGCGCGTGAAAAGTAAAGAGTGAGGTCAGCGATCAGGTCTTTGATCCGAGTCCGAGGGGTTTTAAGGTGTCCGGGGTGTCGTCAGAAACGGGGTGCCGTGGTGTTCTCCCTCGGGTGTCGGGCAGCGGTGTTGACCCCTGAGTCAGAGCCATCCGTCACCGTGGGCGACAGTGTTAATGTGGCAGCCTTTGACTCATCCATCAGCCCATCAGACGGACCACAGGCGCAAGTAAAAGGACGCCATCTGTCACTCACACATCGATCCGAACAGACTGAAAACTGACCGCCACAGACCAGGGCCACGAGGGGCTTTATATTGTCTTATTTGATCTTTTTTTTCTGCTGGAAGTGATTCATTCAGCTGTGCATCATACAGTCTTTTATCAAACGTGAAATGTCTGGTGCTCAGGATGTTGGAAACACAAACGGAACTATTTATTTTTTGATGATTGTGAAAACATAATCCACTGTTTGTTTATGGAAGACACAAAAAGCTCTTAATAATTAATTTGGCATCGTGCAAGTGTTTGTCTGTCACAAACGTGCCAATATTTAAGCGAATCGTTCAAGTGTTTTTCAACTAGCCCTTTCAGAGGCGGACGTTTAAAGGTCCCATATTCTGCTATTTTCCCCTTTACACAGTCTATTTTAAGGGCTTTGTTGATCAAATTTTGCGTTGTGCAATATCCATAACATAACAGTTTCCAAAACACACCCATTTCTTGGACTGGCCCCCCTCCTTACAAAAGCAAACGGTTCACTCTGAGATCCGACCCCCCGAACAGAGAGCAGCCTGCCTCCCCCGCCCAACCCGCGCGCCTCTCCCGCCCAACCCGTGACGAAGCATAGCGGAGATAGTGCGCATGCGCCGTGTGCTCCGGTCATGGATGTATTAAATGAACTGGATAAGGTACGCCCCCTCTGTCTGTGGTCCCAGATTGATTTGTGGCCGTGTGAGGTACTGCAGCCTCTTGGAACCAGCCTTTTTCTAAAATGTCACATTATAATCACAGACAGGACTGAATTATTATCGGTATTTAAATAAAATAGAAGGAAATGTTCTTTTCTACCGTTTCTAAAATCACCGAAATTACCGTTTTTATATGAAGTGGGGGATTGTCGTCACGTGGCGCCCTAAATCAAAGATGGCAGCCTCCGTTTCAGGAAGTAAAACAAAGATGGCAGCCATCGTTTCAGGAAGTAAAACAAAGATGTCAGCCGCCGTATCAGGAAGTAAATGCGGAAGTAAGAAACTTTTTTGGGGTCATGCGCCAATGAGCACTCTCCATAGGGATAAACAGGACGGCCATCTTGGATTCATCTTCCAGGTTTTATTATAGTTCTATGGCTCCGGTAAACAGCGATACACAAACACGGGAATAAACCTTTTATCCGTCCTGACGGTGCGTCGTGCTGAGTCCTACGTCCTGGATCTGACTTGGAGTTTGACGTGCTCCAGTACCTCAACGACGGACGTTGCTTTTTGGTAAATAACAAGCTAACTCTTCGATCTGTCGTATCCATCGTGTAATTACTGTGTAGCATTAGCATTCGCTGTTTTTATTCTTGCGGCTGCGCGCTTCCTGGAGGCGTGGCTTGAGCGCCGCGTCATCCTGGTGAAGCCGCGTCATCTTAGTGAGGAGCCCCCGTCTGCTGCTCAGCCGAGGGGGACGGAAAAGACAGTTCTCTAGCGAAAACATGCGGGAATCAATCAAAAAACCACTTTGGGCACAACATACGAGGCCCAAATAGCACTGTAGGAAGGTTAAAACCTCTGAAAAGTCGATTTTGCATGATATGGGACCTTTAAAATGATTAGTTTGAAGTAGGGATGGGTCTCTTGACATGAGATCTTGAGGTTAAATTGCAATGGATGGCATGGGTGATTGTGACGTTTGCTTGTTTTAGGCGTTTACGTTATGCAAAAAATAGATGATGAGTTACACGCTTTGAGACACTGTAGTTCCAAAAAACAATGCAACAATGACAGCAATGATATTACATGAAACTAAATACAAAATTGTGAATTTAACCGTTACAAACAATACCAAACTCGTCTTGTCTCGTCCTCTTTGACTCAATCTCGTGCCTCGTTTCGTCTTCTGTGTCTTGAGTAATGAAACCAAATGTTGAGATATCAATATTGACCAAGGTATCGAAAAGTATCGGTACTTATTCAAGAATATCAATACCTAAAATATCTCCAAGTACGCTGTTTGTCAGTGTTTTTATACGTTGTTTATATTTTTGGTTTCCTGCACATATATCTCAGTTCAAACGGAGTAGGGCTGCAAGATTAATCGCATTGCAATTTGAATGGAAGCAATTAGCGAACTGTAAAGACAATTTTTGAAGTGCAAATATTTCCGCAACAAACAACAAAATACCCTGTTTCATTCTGCATAGATACTGCTGAGCCTGTAGTTCAGATTTACACAAACTTGTTCTGAAATACATGTGATTCTTGTACTCGTTTGTCAGTTCAATGGCCAGTTGCAGTTGCTGTGTCCATTCTCCTGGTTGTGTTTAAAATGTGAACTTTGAATAAAATCTAAACCAAAAACATAGACCGCAAATCTAATCGCAATTGCCAGAAAAATCGTTGTTAGATATTTTTCCATTAATCGTGCAGGTCTAAAGCAGAGGTGGAAAGAAAATAATGATACCCGAGGTCAAATTGTTCGTAGCCGAGGAGTTTTAACGTCACAACGTCACAAAACTCACTGGTATCAGTATTTGATGTCATCAAAATTCCAAAATGGCGGCGACTGGAGGCAAAAGGAAGTTGAGTGTAAATGTTTCAATGATTAGCTCACATTAGCGCTAAATTCTACACACATTTGAATTTCCAGGTTAAGTTCCGTTAGTTTGCTTTTCTGTAACAAACAAGGGACAAAATCCAATGTTTTAGCCTTAAAATTGTATTTCAGCTTCAAAATAATCTAATTTATGGTACAGTATCTGATAGATCTCTAGATTAAATTTGTATTTTTCCAGTAAAACCCATAAATCTGGATTGTTACTTCATCAAAATTGCAAAGAGTTTATCAAAATGTCCTAAAAAATAATGTAAAATACAATAATAAATGTGTTTAAAGCAGCTCCGATGTCACTCACGTGTCTGAGTGGGTTTCCTTTGCCAAAATTTTTTTTTTTTCTTCATATTTTGTGATGTTCTGAGGTTTATTCCAGTTCCTCCAGTGAAATCACATTATGTTCCACTTCACTTTTGCCTCCATTCAATTTAGAATGTTTTTGTTTAAGGGTCTATTGGGTCGCCCCTCACCACTTGTTACTAATTGTAAAGATGTACCTGTTTCATTTGACAATTTATAATGAAAGCACCAACATATTGTTTCCCAGACTGTGTGACGTATCAAGCACAGTCTGGATCCTTTGTGACGCAGCTTTACACGTTGCACAATAAATTGAAACACCCAAAAATACATTAAACAATAAGAGAAATGTTTATACTAATGTTTACAGCGTGGAAACTATGCCTATTTGCTCTATAGCTGTACTATTAAAACTTGGAAACACAAATAATTGAATGCATTCCCATCAAAAAACAAAAAGCAGATAAATGTGCAACAACAAAGTGTGATAAATTATGACTTTGTGTACAATATAAACGGATGTGTGATGAGTTAAAAAATAAAGTTATAAAAATGCAACACATTTAAAAAGAAATGCATGAAGAATTAAGCTCTACTTTCATTCATTCATTTTAAGAATTGTAGTTTTGGAGCTACCGCATCCAGGAAATGTCTAAGTTAGAATGAAATATACTTAAAAGAAAAGGCAGTATTTATTGTACTTGAACGTAAAAGGTTCCTGGTCAGACGGGAAAATAGGAGCTTAAAAAACTTAAAAAAGAACTCAGTCCCTATAATTTGCAAACGCGTGTCAAATGGTGAAACGGTGAGCAAAAAGTACCAGGAATTGCACAAAAAAAAACATATATTTGCCATTTTCCCTCCCTTCCTTCAGCTCCTGGCTCCATATTAGTCGTGTATCTCTAATCTGTGCTAAAAGTGCAGAGGAAATGACAGGCGGCTGCAGCTGTGTGTGCTTCTTTACTCCAAACACCATCAGGATTCTGCTCAGGTCCTGGAAGATCAAAAGCACGCTGTGTGGTTGGCGCGCTACTACAGAAAGCCCACCGGAGACCTTCCAGGACCCCTCCCTCCTCTGAGCTAATCTGACGTATGGAAATGCAATGTAAACTTAAAGTGCAATTTGTTTCATGCTCAAGACCAGGAATCATCGTGTCCCTTGTGCAGGAGAGAATGTTTCTTGAGAGAGTTGAGTCCGTGTGGATTTGTCTGAGCGTGCAGCCACGGAAATGTGTAGAAGCAGTGCCCCCTAGTGGAGCTCTGGGGGAAAATACTGCTGAGGCTCTTTGAAATCAACACATCTGAGAAGAAACCTGTGTGCCCAAAACGCCATTGAGAATTAAAATAGATATACGATAGAAAAATAACGAAAATACAAAGCGCTAAATCAGAAAAAGGTCGTTCATTTTTGTATCTACTGACAGAAGATACAAGCATGTTTTGTGGAATATAATAGAATTTAAAGAAACACAAATTTGCACCACTTAGAGTGGCAATTGACTACTGGCATGACAAGACAAGAGATTTAGTTATAAACATAATAACATATTTTCTTATTGTATTGTATTGTCTCTTCTGTATTAGCTGGTGTTGTTTTGTCAATGAATCCAAGAACTACATGCCCAAAACAAACTTCCCTCTATGGGACAGTAAAGTTTAAGGTGAGACACTGACTCTGGTGAGACCTAATGCAGGGGGAAATAAATCCTACATTTAAAGGTAACATTTTGAAACGTCTTCTGTAGTTTAGTCACATAAAGGTAAAAATAAAATATATTACAAGTATTTGTTTTGTTGTTATTTATGTTTTCATACATTTACAATACATACATACATACATACATACAGTTTTTGGCCAAAATTGCTCATTTTTGTTGTAATAGAATGAGTTCTTAGGTCTAGTCACCAAGAAAAATCATCAGGTTAAACATTTATCAATTTATCTTTTAGATGTTGCAGTCCATTCTAAGTCCAGTGTTATAAATAGGGAAAAGTGGCATCACATTCTAAATCGTGAACGCAACCAATACAATGTTTTGTGTAGTTTACTTACATTAAAAAATAAATATATATTATGTTGTATAACATGTAAATCATCATGTGATGTTTTCATATGAAAATTGTGCATTTAAATTCCACATGAAAGACCAAAATTGTACATATGTGAGACATACTGTATAAGTTAGAAAAATGGATAGACCAGGCATATTAGATCCAAAATAATTAGATTAAAGTGTTGTTTATTTATTTATTTTTGTCTTGCATTTGAGTCAACTCGATTATGCCACTGAAAATTTATGCAAAAATGGTTTTGTATTAAATGTTTGGGAGTTGAAACTTGAAAAATCAGGCTTAGATTTGTATATGTGAAGCACTTTGAGCTACATTTTAAATGTATGAAAAGTGCTATACAAATAAAGTTTGATTGATTGATAGATTTAGATATCAGAAGCAGCATCACTGTCTGTGAACAAAATCCCCAAACAGGAACTTGCTTCGGGCGACAACAATGAATAATAGTAGTAGCAAAATTAATAAAATAAGGCATGCATAAAATTAAGAATGTACCAATCAAACAAAAACAGACTGAGATATCAACAAATCCTTCAGTACGTTTGGATGCAAGTGGATTATTACATGAATAAAACATTCAACAATTTAGTTATTTCAGGTGAAAGCTTTTATGTTGAGAGACAAAACTGACCAAAAACCAAAAAAGAAACTGATTTTGCTTGTAGCGTAAACCCTGAACTGTATCATTGTTTATATAAATAAAAACCTGTGCCATAAATCCCTGAGCGTGCACCTTCAGTTTTACATCCTTTTCAGTCCAAACACAACTTTAGATTTCTTTCATTTCTGCAGCTTTGCACATTTATCGACTGGCACTAAATGGTGTTCAGGTAGAGATGGGGTCGAAGCTTAAACTTGACACAACTCCTCCACAAAAGCGTACTTATTTCAAAGCTTTGTTCAGCGTTATATAAGCATCAGCCTGTTGACTCAGAATGCCCATGCCGGCCTCTCTACCTCTCTCTTTCTCCCCTTCATCTCGTTTGATCGCTCGGGGCTTTTAGACGCTCGTACAACTCAGGTGAGGAACGCAAAAAGGTAGAAGAAATAGCTCTACTTTCGCAACAAAAGGTCAAACGTTCTCCTGGCTCAGAGTTAACCTCAAAAACTCAAATTGCTGCTTGTTTTTTTCCCCCCTTACCGCCGAAAGATGAGAGCGTTGCATGTTTGTTTCATGTACAAAGCGTGAATCCTGGCTCAGATCTCGCGCTGCCGTCGTGTGGATGTGGATGGGTGCGAGCGTCCGCAGATGGGAGGACGAGAGGCCCGGGAGTGTGGAGGCAAAGAGGCCCGCTCAGGTGCTGCACAAACGGGAGCCTTCCAGACATTGGCTCCAGCTACAAAGAGACGGAGGAACATGCGTTTTTTCTCGAATCCGCCGTGTGTTTCGTTACGTGCAGCGCGGATTTTGGCAGAGCGGGATGATAGTGAGTTATTTTTACGCCATTTTGTTCGCTTATGTAACGCAGTTCTTATGGGCAAGTGTCGTTGTTTCTTTAATGAGGTTTTTGGCTCTCCAGAATTGAATTGTTTCTCAAAAGTAGTGCGCTGTATGGCTTTTTTCAACCAGTGCGCCAGGGAACACTAGTGCGCCTTCAGGTTTTGCCAGGTGCGCCTTGAGAAAATGTCCAGTTTGAGTTAACGGATTCACAAATGTAGATTTAATGATGAATAGACGTTTTCAGAGTGTCCTGAGCAACATTTGCACCAAAAAAGAACGCAAAACCATCACTGTTACCGACTTTAAAGAACTAGACAGTGCCACAGACATTATTTGCCTCATTATATACAATCTTTTGAACTAAATGGTCTGATTTGGTCATGTTTTAGGGGTAGGTGGCGTGCCGTGGTGGCTTTTAAACCCAAATTTTGTGCCACAACTCAAAAAAGGTTGAAAAACACTGCCGTATGGTATAAATGTATCTATCTTGTATTTGTTTAATTGCAGGCGTTTTATAATTGGCAAAAAAACGACTTGGTTTGGCGGTGTCACCTCAAGTTTTATGTTGTATTCATGGGTTTAGGACATCTCTCCTGATTTGAAGAATTTAGCCTGACAGTGGTTTTGCGTTGTCATTTAGCATAACAAAATGTAATATTAGAGCTATAGTTTTGTGTTGTTGTTTTTTTTTTTACAATTTTTACATCATTTTGACCCAGTGAAGCGCGTTATCCTAACCTATTTTCTTAAAATGTTGTAGCTTTTGAATTGTTGGAAGGTCCTCAAAAACTTGTTCAAGTCCAGAAGGAATCATTTGCCTGAAAACCATGAATAAGTTTATGTCTAAGTTTTATATTTTGTGTAACTTTTGAGTCAAAGTCGTTTCTGGAGGTGGAACGTCACCTGCATGATTCCATAGAAATAGAAAGTTAAAACAATACTTTGGGACATTCTTCAAAGAGATAGACAAGCCATATTGTGGAATATTATTGCTGAAGGAACAACATTTCCATGGAAACAAGCAGTTCGAGAAAGAGTCAGTTTTGTTGAGATGCAAGTCCACTCACAATAAGGACAAGGACAGTTTTTGGAGCAATACAAACAAAAACATGCTTTTGTTTTAGTCTGTTTTTAGGATAAAATGGCACATACGGTGTTTAAAGAGTGTAAAAAAGCGTTTGGAAATCTGTGGGTCATTCAATATAAAAGTTACTCTCTCTTTTTGACTTGTATTTTATGAATAGAGTTATGAAGTGACAAAATGTACACCACCTTTCAAGACACCATTTCTATACAAAATGAACAACACACAAATCAGTCTGTTACTCTTTCACTATTCTGTCATTGTCACGGCACGATGGCACAGTGGTTAGAGCTCTCACTTCACAGCAAGAAGGTCCCGGGTTCGACTGGCGCCTCTGTGTGGAGTTTGCATGTTCTCCCCATGTCTCTGGTTTTACCTCTCACTAAAAACACATGCTATTCACATTATTCCGGAAGTTGCCGTCTTGTTTCTGTTGTATTCGTTTACATGGAGCAGACGAGCTCAACAGAAAATAAGTTCGACACGGACTAAAAAGACGTTTTCAGACTGACCAGGAAATCAGACTTGTTGTTGCTCATGTTCATCAAACATTTTACACAAATCAATCTACTTTATGTAACATTTTAGCGGCGAGACTTTTCCCTCGTTCGTCATTAGCTTTAACGGAGTTCTCATCAAACGGAAGTGCGTTTCCAACAAAAGTGCAAAAAACTGCAAAAGTGGGCGGGGCAGAATAAGGTCAATAGTATTCTGGTGTATGAATGAGTGTGTGTGTGGGACAAAGGATGGAAATTAGCCCAAGACTGTAATCCAGCGTGTTTAGAGCATGTGTATCTTCTATGATCATCAACATGCACTGTTCCAATCAAATAAATAAACAGATAAAAGTGCTAGTGTTTCTGTGGTCGTGGTTGCCCTGCAACCAACTGACAAATATGTGATTGTGATACCAGTGGTGGAGATCTAGATTACAAGAGAAAGAGTGACAAAAAACCTCTCTCTTGAGGCGCAGATGCAGGAGAAGATGCACTAAAATTTAAAACAGTTTGCAGATGTCAATCCTTTTTTATTAGCCATTCGGAGATCTAGATCGGCCTCAATAATAGAAAACATACAAACTGAGCTACTGCAACATAACAAGCAACTTTTTTTTATAGTTTAGTTTGGATAGAAAGCTCATTTTACACTTTTGGCTACTCAACCACCTCCTGCTAACACGGGGCAAGAGCTGAAGATAGTTTTAAGTGGTCACAAAGGGAGAGAAACCCGGTTGGGTGATTGAAACTTTGCAGCTCCTTGTTTGTTTGTGAACTCAGCGGTGGCCATTGGCAAAACGTTGCCCAGCACTTGATGCCAATCCACAAAAGTCAACAGAAATGACTCAAACTGGAGCTGTGGAGGCAGAAGCTGAATGTTTGTCACTCTCTGAGCCAGTGGCACGTCTCCTCGGCGCAGCGGGGGACTGGCATCGACGCACTCCACTGAGCCGGGGAAACGGGATGGAAACGCAACCGGCGCTCACAAACAAACCGGAGGGAGACGGCGCGGGTACAGTCTTTTCATATGTGCTACAAGAACCTCATTTGATGTAAAGCCTCCCTGTAGTTGAGGCACAGAATCCACATTTCACCAGAATTATAGACGTTTCCAGGAGTAATTGCAGTAAAACGTGTTTAGAAAAGCCTCGTAGTGATGTAAATGTTCTACGCTATTCATTTTAATGAGGAAGAAAAGTAAAAACATGATTTTTGTTGTTTATAAAAAGTATTAGAAGTCAATGTCTAACGTCCAGCTAGCTCCATTTTCTAAAGTTTACTCATTAAAGGTGGATTTGTGAACAAAACAAAGCAAAAAAAGTAATTGTCAAACTGTTATACATGCGATATATTTGGTGCATCATTGTCCAGCATTATCTTAGATTTAAAGCAGAACTAAGAGACATTTTTCCTCATAAACGTCTTTGTAAGTCTGTGTGGTGGTTGCATATGTATTTGCGGGGTGTTTTAAGAGCTCGTCGTCTCCCCCTGCTGTCTACGGGCGGAAAACCAGCCTTGCAACATTTCCAGACACCAAACCGAATAGAACTCAGGGGGAGCTCTGTTGCTGACTTGATACTTAGTTCTGCTTTAAGAAATGTTAATTATGATTATTAACCATGTGTTTTGAGACTGTCCTGATGGAAGTATTGGACTGAGATTAACAAAGCACTACGAATTGCCATTTGCCCCCCGCTGGACTTCAGAACTATGTACTTAGGCCTTAACTCCTGCCATGGACACAATAAATGGACACTTTTGGCGACAGGGAAGAAGGCAAACAAATGGGGAAAAAATGACATTTAGACTTAATTTGAAAATGAACATATTATGAATAAGGGTTAAATGAGACATATTTGTTGGACTGTATGTGCTGTAATTTAATTTATTTTAATGTTTTGCACCACTAGTTTTTATTTAACAATTTAATGTCTTTCTTCACTCTCTGGTCGTGTTCTGTGTTCTATGTGTTCTGTGTTTTAACTTAAATGTTTGGTAATTTCAGGGCCAAATGCTCAAATGTCAAAAAATAAAGACTCTGTTAATGTTTTCTAATGAGGCTCTGACGTTAACCATGTTTGGTCGAGTGGTTATCTGTCGCCAAACCGGCCCTGCTTATTTGTTTGTGATGTTTGGAGGCCAACACTAACTTAGAAAATGCAATGTATAGAACGGCAGCAGTCTTTACAAAGCAGGCGTCCTGTTTTCAGACACTGGGAGGGGCTAATCGTGTGTGCGCTATTTCAAGAGTAGAATGCACTTTACAATATTTACATATTTTCCCATCCAACACCCTTTAGTGTGTAGTCACAGCTGCCCTGGGGCTGTCACCAATCTCAGTCGCATGAACATAACACCTACCAAAACTAATCGAGGGTGAAGTGTGTGACCCAAGGACATAAAACACTTTGCAAAGCCTTGGCAGAGATTGAACCATTGACCTTTAGGGAGAGTAAGTTATGCCACCAACTGTACAAGTGCTGTGACATTTCGTTGACCTGGGCTGCAAACGTGAAGAGCAGAAATGATTGTCAGATTGTGTGTTTAGAAGGGAGGACATCTAATCCTCAAAGTCAGACATTAATATTATCAAATGTACCAGGACTCTGCTGAAGTGTTAAAGCAGGAAACAGGTTGAATAATCGTTCATTTTTCTTTAGCCAGTAATTTCAGCAGCTACATCTTTTCAAGGCGAAGCAATAGAGAGCGTCGTGTCTTACTTTATCTTGTCTTTCTCACTGAAAGCCTTTTCAAAACTCAGTGATCTAAATCATTTGGATACAACATGGCAGTTTCCTTCAAAATCCCACTTCACACATTAAAGCCGAGTTGTTCATCGACCTCTGAGCGGCTTTCATTTCGAGGACAGTGAAGTGACTGATGGAAGTTTTTTTCATATGAGCTACTGCGCTGCAACACTCAAAACCCATTTAAGAACTGAGGAGCTCTCAGCTTCAGCTCTGATAAAATTGTGGAGGCAAATTTTCTCTCTTACAATTTTGAAAAATTTGAAAAAAGTGAAATGAAATGTGAATACAAAAGCAACCATTTTGTGAACTTTTATTTCTTCTTTATACAATCTTCTGCACAAGTCGATGTAATCCCTATCATCTGCACTTATCTGTTTTTGAATTCTCTGGGCACTCAAGCCTTAAATGAAACGAATGATATGAGCTCAAAAAAATCTTCATAATATGATTGTCCCATTTAATGTTCGTAATTGTTCAATTTAAATGTTTAAACACAACATATACTGTCCCCAGTGTAGGATGTTGCACTGTTTGCTTTATCGGACGTTCTCTGTAGAACTTAAAAAGTGGTTGTGGAGCGGTCAGACTTGTCAGCACTGACAGATATTTGCTTCTCCTCAAATAAGCCCAATGTTTCTTGCTTTCTAGTTCCACACACAGTGGAAGTATGTATGTGTATAGTATGTAAATATATATTTGTACATGTAACTGAGATAAGTGGCTTATGGACTGATTTAATAGTGAAAGGTAAATAGGCAGGTCATGTATATTCTATAAGACAAATGTTGTAAATACTGTTTTTTTGTTCATGTGTGATGCTGTGTGAGAGCGCTTGAGTCAGAGTGGAATTTGTGAATTGATCTTACTAATCCTTGGTTGTTTGCTCTGTACTATTTATTCTTGTAAATCAGGGACTGCAGATGGAAACTATCTATTTAGCTCTAATCTGGTGCGGAACATCTCTGTTTTTTATGAGCTTAATGTCTCTGTACATTGTCCCTTCAAATAAAGTTAGAAAAAAAAAAAAAAGAAAGCGTAGCGTGAAATGGAGGTGAGAGCACGGATGTATTAAATGAACTGGATAAGATACGCCCCCTCTGTCCATGTTGATTAGTGGCCGTGCGAGGTACTGCAGCCTCTTGGGCCCAGCCTTTTTCAATAATTGCACATTATAATTGCAGATAGCACTTAATTATTATCGGTATTTAAATAAAATGGAAGGAAATGTTCTTTTCTACCGTTTCTAAAATCACCGAAATTACCGTTTTATATTAAGTGACGTCACAGTAAACATGTGCGAGCCGCGTGAACGAGCCACGTGAACGAGCCACGTGAACGAGCCACGTGAACGAGCCACGTGAACGAGCCACGTGATTGAGCACATCGGACGATACATGGAAAAGGCTTGACTAACAATACCTGTAAGTTGTATTTTATTTCATTTCAGACGCTTTCACGTGTGTCTAACATGAAGAATACAATTACAATCACACAAGCTAACGTTAACACAAAAACTTGCAGCTGCGTGGTCGTTCATGTCGCTCAAAGCATCATGGGGGATTGTCATCACGTGGTGCATCTAAAGCAAAGATGTCAGCCTCTGTATCAGGAAGTAATGCAGAAGTAAAAAACTTTTTAGGCGTCATGCGCCAATGAGTACACGCCATAGGGATGAATAGGGCGCCATTTTGAGTTCACCTTCCAGTTTTAATTACAGTTCTATGGGTGAGAGCAGGGAGGACGTTCAACTGACCCTGGTACATGTGCGGCTGCTTTAACCACTCCACCACCGAGCAGCACGAACATGGAAAAATAAAACTGGGGTATTCGATTGCGCTCATAATTTGCCAGTGCTTCATGATGAGGGTGACGATGATCTCCAGATAAGTGCTCGAACGTTATACTTACAGTTTAATAAATCCTCCACAGCGTTAATCACCTGGGATAGAATTGCTAGCATTTTAAGATCTAAATAAGTACTTACAAGCTCCTGTGACAGATCCATTGCAAAGGCTGTGCCATTTCCCTTTCAGAGTCAGTGCACCAGGGCTTGTAGTGCTCCACCTCCAGCTCTGCTCTCTGCTCTCATCTCCTCCGCTCTGCCCTCTCGCTGTTCGGTTGTGATCGCCGGTTCACCTCCCCTTCTCTTCTTCTCTCACATCTCCAGAGATCCAACCGGCCTGGGTCCTGCTGCAGCTGAATTTGGAAACAGGAGGAGGAAGAGAAAGTGAATATCGGTCTAAAAGTGGCCCGAGCCGAACGGTAACCTGCTGGGACTCAACCTGTGAGGACTTCAGAAATAGTTAAAACAAAAGTAGCATTTCCTTTATATTGATTTGTTTGGGAGAAAGCCTGGAGGGACTGTGTTTCATCTGTGGACTTTGAAAGAGGCAGAAAGTCAAACTTAAAGTGCACGACTCCAAATGCGCGCGTTTTTTATTCTACCCGCAATTTTAAGGCGAGTGTATTATGCCACTACAATAAGGTGAATGACATTGAAAGCAGAATAAGGTGAATTACAATCAAAGCACATACAAATGAACCTCCCAGCAGCCAGAAGGACGTACAATTTGCAATAATTTATTAAAATATGCTTTCACCCACTCAGCATAATGTTGGCTTTTTGACTCGCTTTTGGCGTTGCATACTGCCTTTGTGTTCTGGTGCAAGTAATCCTTATTGCTAATTAATCACTCACAAGCCACTTTCATAAGGTTTGTTCAGATGGGTGAGGTAGGAATAGTAGTTGACGGATCCATGACCTTTTTTGAGTTAAAGGACAAAAAATATGCACAATCAACTTGTTTTTTTTTTCTTTTATTGCTGTTATTGCCTCATCAAAAACATACTTGGAGTTGTATTTAGTCTCATTTGCATTTGTGTGATTAAAGCTGGAGTACCTGACCTTATTTTTGGGTGTAAATTAGTAAATTTTGTGTTTTGCATCAAAGTATCTCGTAAAAGCAACACTTTCTGATCATAATGAGACCTCTGCGTGCTGTCTGCGACTAATAATAAAATATGTCGTCTTGAAGTAGGGGCTAAAAGCAGTGCTCTGATTGGCTGCACCTGGGTGGTCCTTCCTAGTTTCACTTTGTCATCAGAAAAAAGCTGCTGTAAAGGACCGAGAGTGACTGCACGTGAATTTTAATGATGTGCCAAAGGGTTTGTGAGAGCTAGGGATGAGTTTGGCAGATTTAAAAGCTTACGTCAGGTTCTGCAAAGTGAAAATCTGGTACACATCTTCCCCGCTCCTTCTCTGAGCCTCACAAAATACTTGGTTTCAAATTTGCCGGATTTGTGATGTCATGTGTAGAGATCTGGAAGTTTTTCATTTCATACAGTTGTCACCAGACTTGTATAGAGCTTGTATTTGCATGTTGGGGGCAAGCTACAGGAGTTTTTTGTTATTTTAAAGGGCCTGTACCTGATTTTGAATCATAAGACAGGAACACGTTTTTGTTTGAACCTTTAGCCCCGCCCACATAGTTCTTCTTTTCACTCAATATTGCACCATGACTCAGAAACCACTGTCTTTTGCAATTATTTCCATACAGTTCTTCTTATAATTAGCTTTTAGCACTTTTGAAACGGTGTCAAGCAGTTATTTTCCCATGATTCATAGTGTACGATATGCCTGATTGGCTGAAAAGAGGTGACCCTGGCAAACACTTCGGCACTATTTTTTTCTAATAAAGTGTATTTATAATGTGCACAGATTATACATTACAAACCCAATGTCTTACCATGAAGTTGCTTCTATCAAACGAAATGTAATGTAAAGAGGATTTATCTTAACTAGAGTAAATAAAAATCAGGTACAGGGCCTTTAATTCTGTCCATAGATGGAACGCAAACACAAATCCTAATGATAGAATGCCTGATCTACATAGAAATTAATGTGTGGTTAGAAAAACATGAAATGCCAAAGCAGACAGGGTTTGTTTAACGGCCAATCACAAAACAACAAAAGCACAATATGTCTCTTTTAAAGTAGACTTGTAAACATTACTTACTGAAAAGGGAGTACGGAATGACTTTTTAGGGCAAACAAAAATCTAATTAAATTGCTGATACATTTTTTCAACACAGTATTTGCAAAGCAGACATACATCACTGCCATATGGAAAGGCTCAAATCTAATTAGGAGACAGGAAATGATTCTATATTAGCTTAAACCACATTAAACTTCCATTGTGTGATTCTACAAATGACTCGAATTTCAACTCAGTCCTCTGTTTGCTCTTTGGTCCTCCCATTCTTTTAAATTAAACCGAAGGCTCGGACCTCGGAGGCCCGAATCAATTAGCGGCACCCGTCTGGAGGAGTGTTGTGTGGCCTGCTAACAACGCTAACATTATTTAACATACACTTAGTAAGAAACACACATAGCTCATTTATTGGCTCAGGCAGAAACTATTTCAAAGGTAAAGAGAGGACGATTTTGAAATACTAATGTCTAAACAGTGCATTGTTTAACTTATTTTTCCCTTTAGGTTATTAATCCAACCTATAGCATTAAGTGTATCATTTATATCAGGCATGGCCAAGCTCAGGCCCGGGGGCTAAATGCGGCCCTCAGACCAATTTTTCTTGGCCCTTAGGCTTCCTGTTGAACTGGCCCACATTGTCCTGATAAGTACTATTTGCAGCACATTTCAGATTTTCTACAATTTTAACCTAAATAACTAACATTTAGGTGCAGTACAGACCTGATATTAAGGCAGTGAGACTGAATGTAGATGTGGTGGTGCTTAAAACATCAGATTATTGTAGCTTTTTTTAATGTTTCGCGATTGATTTGTGGCCCTCCGCTTGGTCTATATTTCAATATGTGGCCCTCGATGGAAAAAGTTTGGACACCCCTGATTTATATTATTTATTTATATCATATTTCTTTCATTGCAGTGTTTAATTAATCAAAAAAATCTTGAAAAACATGCATTATCGTGAACCTCTCCACAGATCTGACCTGTAACATGACCAGATGGTGTCACCTGCTTGCCTCCATGGAGAAAAAGATGTTTAATGCCAAAGTTAATCTACCTTAAAAGTAAATATGACATTATTGTTGTGTATTATTGTATCAGCATTAAAAAATTGATAGATTTCAGATGTTGCCTTCCAGAAACGAGGGAAAAGGCTAAATCTTACACTTTTATGACTCTATAACATTTTTCTTTGATCACAAACTGTTGTAGTGTTGCTGTTGGTGTCCAAAAGCCACAGTAAACAAATCACAAAATCAATTCTTGGCCAAAAGTGTCCTTGGTTCAACTTAAAGCTTACACGACTTTAACGTTGATAAATGGTTCACTTGCAGCGCTGTCTCCTCTGTAAATGGACATTTCTGTAACTATAAGATGTGAATTGTTCCCCAAAGGATCCCGGCAATTTAGCTCATTCTGTTCTGTGAGGAATGATCACCTGGAGACAGCTTTTCTCTCTAAACAAAGTCATAAATGTACACAACAAGGACGAGGCATTAATGAACTGCCAACATAAAACATATATTTAAGCTACACACTGCATGAAAGGCCCACCACCAGCTCGTCTACTGCTCTGTCTAGAATGTTCCACGGTATTGCGTTTTAAATATCATGTGTCCATACAGAGTTACAGGTCAGATCTGTGAGGAGTCGACTGCTCTCATGGTCCTCCTATGCCAAAGAAATTAAGACGTTCAAGTGGAAGTGTAATATCTTTAGAGTGAGGAAAGATCTTCACAAAAATATATAATTCAGGATCATTTGCATAAAACACATGAGCAGTAATACATTTTATGTGTTTTGTTTATGTATTTTTAAACTTGTAATAATCCTGACGTGTGCTGCTGACCACTTGGCCAGGTCCGGCTTGAAAAAGAGATCTCAATGGGTGTTTTCCTGGTTAAATAAAGGTTAAATAAATAAATAAAAAATGAGCAGCAATAAAACACATGTTTACCGGATAATATTCATCCACTTTTCATAAGCAGTTTGTTTATGAATCTGTTTATTTTACTCAACAGCACTAGTTACTTTGCATTAGACCCCTCCTGGAGTGACATGTTCAGATCAGCTGCACACACAGCCTGGTACTTGTGTAAACATTCAACGCCATTCATTTTATTGAAGCCGCAATAAAAATGTTTAACTTTGACGTTTGTAGATATCGCAGACATATAGTTCTTGTTTACTATGTTCATTACGTTTGTGAATAGTAATAACTGTCACTATCTATCATCAACCTCCGCTTACTGAAGTTCACAAAACACACAAACAAACATTTCCTTGTCAAACCGTTGAGACCATGTTTTTAGTGCATTATTGTCCAGAACAACACTTGTCTCTAACAAAAACAATCTACACAAAACACTTCTACAAGTGTAAAGTGCAATATGACAGTCGTCAAAACAGTCCAGATTTGTGATGTTTGAGGACTACTGCTAAATCTGATTAAAATGTGCACCATTGTCATGCAGTTAACAACTCAATTTGAAATATTCTAACATTTCAAAAGACAAAACTTGTCAAGGTGCCTTTAAAGTATATATGACAGTTTAAACTGCACACACTGGAAAAATGTACAACCTAAAATAAGAAAATAAGTTAAAAAGTGATTGGATTCGTAATATTTATCTTGATTTGAGTACATTTAGACAGTCTTAAAATAAGATTTGCCAATAAAACAAGTACATTTGTTCTTATTTCAGGTGCAGTAGCGTCTTTTTTCTAATTTCAAGACAGAAAATGCTTGTCTTTTTCATAATTAAACTAAAACAAGATATTTTATGCTTGTTCCATTGGCAATCTTACTTCAAAATATACTCAAAACAAGTTAAATACTACTTATTCCAAGCACTTATTAACTTGTTATCTTATTTAAGACCATATTTTTTCCAGTGCATTTCTCTAAAACATAGTGAACATAAATGCTATCATAATAAGTAAGTGTGAAAAAGAAAATTAAGTTGTTGCGGTTGAAAGGATGAATATATTTGCAATGTAACTGTGTGTGTTATTGAATGCAAATATTTGGTGTCAAGTACAAGTTGCAAAAAGGGGCAGATAACATAAGACTGCTCTTCTTTCTGCTCCTTTTCATTCATTTTTTTCTGTGTTCGAAATAATCTCACTGATGATCATCGTTATATTTAAGATTTGACTAAACATTTTGCCTATTTGTCCCTAGTTTGACAGTTTTCATAATGTTTATAATGTCACTTCCTGGTTGGACATGGGCAGCCAAACCCATGATATGCATCTTATAAAATTATGGCCATTTTTTGGGACCTATAGACTCCTTCAGTGTTTATTATCATCATAAATTTCAGTTGTTCTAAAATACTTTTGGTCAATTTTGCTTTTTCATTTGCTGAAAAGAAGGGCTGGAATAATATTTCAACTGCACTGAAATAGATTCTGCTTTTGAACTAACCTTTTAGTTGCTTATAACCCTAAACACTGAAAGACAAAGAGTACAATGTGAGCCTTTGACACTCATCTGTTTTTGCAAATGAATCCTTCGTTCTGTTCCATTGCCTTGCCTTTCTCTGACAGTGACTATTGAATCAGCCTGTCATGTTGTGTGTTGATTTACACTAGATGGCAGCTTTACACAATCCACTGACCGTGAAGCGTTCATTAGCAAAACCACATCTTTTGCACTCTCTGATACGAGTGTTAGCAGCAAGACTCGGCGTGACGGCTCATTTAAGGCTTTTTTTGGACTACGTTTATGGACAGGAATCAGGTTAACGTTTGACTGCTACAAAACAAAACGTAAAATCACAATTCAATCCATAAATGTAGAGTCTCCGCAAATGCATGTCCACATAAAACCTAATCTGCAAAGAGGATTATTAATCCGACATCCCCAGCAGCTCTGCTTAATGCCAGCACCTGTGCACATGCCACTGTCGCCGGACGACGTTTCAGGCTCTCGGTTGAAACAGGAAGCAGATTAGATTTTATGTGGACATGCGTTTTTATCACTCTTTTTCCCCTCACTGGTGCATTTTAGGATTGAGTTTAAGATTGAATTGATCACTGTTAAAGCTCACTTAGGTCAGACTCAGACCTTTTATGCCCATACCCCAGTTTTATTTATCTATTTATTTATATTTATTCTTGATTGAAACGGGATGAAATACTGGCAGAGAAAGTGGTAGAGAGACCATAGATAAACCAGACGCCGAACTGAGCACTTTTCACCCTTCAAACGAGGAAAATAATATTTAGTTTTGAATTAATATTTGGGTAACTCTTTATAATAACTGCACTTATTCATGACTTAATAAAGCATGAACAAAGACTTAATTCATTATCAACAAATAGTTTCCTAAGAATGATTCAGGCTTAGTAACTATTTAACAAATATTCTAACCCTAATTTCTAACCCTAACCCTAACCTTAACCTTAATTAAGTAGTTACTAATCCTGAATCATGTTTAATAAACTATATATTCATTATTAATTAAGTCTTTGTTAATGCTTTGTTAAGGCAAAATAAGATGTAGTTATTATAAAAAGGTACCAATATGTTTTGTGGCAATGTTGCAAATGTTTCATTACTCAAAATCCATGGATAACCACTAAAACTTGAAGATTTTAAACTCTGAAGCCAGTCCTTATATTTATTCATCTACATTTATGCATCTGAGCTGAAGACTAACTATAACTATCAGCTAATATTTGTGATGTTGTGTGCTTGTTGTACACTGGGAATAAGATAAGTTAATGAATGCTTGAAATAAATAGTATTTATCTTGTTTAAAGTATATTCTGACTGTTTTTAGGTAAGATTGCCAATGGAACAAGCTCAAAATATCTGGTTTTACTTAAAATAAGACAAGCATTATCAAGCTTAAAACGGAAAAAAAAAGTTACTACACTTGAAACGTGAACAAAACTAACTTGTTCTATTGGCAAATTTTATTTTATGAAAGTCAAAATAGACTCAAATCAAAACGAATACTGAGATTAAATCACTTTTAAACTCAATGTCTTATTTTACATTGAACATTTTGCGTCTAGTGGCCACTGAACATCCTCTTTTACAAGATAAAGGTCATAAAATGAAGTTGTTATAGAAATAAAGTTGTTATATACCATTTGTTTCTGTGAGATGGAACTATGATTTGACATAACTTCGTAGCAAGAGTCTGAGTTTGTCTCAACAGGCAGAAAAAGAGAGAACTTTGTGTCTCTGAATGTTTATGACACAACTCATTAGAAACTGAAGGTGGAAAACATTCAGAAACATTCAACACTGAAACAAATGTTAGGTCTCTTGATTTGATTATATTCACTTCGAAACAAATAAATGTTTAAAAATGTATATAAACAGAATACATCAGTGACAATAATAAAAGGCTATTTGACAGGTTCTCAAAATGTTATAATTATGACTTTGTTTGCTGGGAAGGCACTTATTTATCATAGTTTTACATCAGTGAAGTTGCAGTTTGTGAAGAAATTTTGAAAAAGTTTAAAAGAACAGAATCAAAAAGAGACACACCATCATAAATACAGAGACAATGTATAGAGAACTGACAGTTTAAACAGTCATTCAACAAAATAAAGCTATTATCAAGTATTATTATTTTTCGAATCAGAACTAATGAGTAATTTATATGGATTTTGGCCCTTATTTTCAAAATGGTTGCTAGGTAACAGTTGTGGAATTACCTCTAACTGTGTCATATTTGCTGCCCATGTCCAACCAGAAAGTAACATTTTAATTATTACGAAAACTGTGAATGTTACGACCACGGCCCCCGAAAAGGAGAATAAAACTTGAGTAAAGAAACAACAGCTGTCGTTCACGTCTCAAGTCAGTGGTTTAATGACAATTATTGATTATAGCACACTTTTTACACTTATTTGATACATCAAAAGCACATTTTTACCTGAAAAGGGGAATAAAACTTGAGTAAAGAAACAACTGATGTCGTTCACGTCTCAAGTCAGTGGTTTAATGACCGAGACAGGACCGAAGCTCCCCCTAGTGTCCACTTGACCGGATGTGCTTTCCAAAACAAAAACTCTTTCAAAATATTAGAAAATAATACAGTATAATCATGTAATAGTAATGAAATGACTTTTACTCTTGAAAATGAATTGTTATATCAGTCCTTATTTAACTATTTACTAATGTCGTAAAATAAATGTATATTTAAATTGTAGTGCTTTTTCATAACCATTACATGGACAAATAGGCAAAATGTTTAGCAAAATCTGAAATACAATCATGTTCACTACGTTTTAGTGAAATGTGTCGTCTGACCTGTCATATAGACTTTAAGGAATACAGTACATTTCAGTCTGTTCGAAAGAGTGTAGGAAGAAGTTTTCTGAGCACTACAGAGGGTTTCTCGGACTGACCAGCTCACATAAAGCTAGTACTGCAGCAGGGAACACGTTTTTCTTTATAGTGCAGAAATGTTCACAAAATCGTCCATGAAAGTCAATGAGGACGGCTTGCAGTGGTGCTGAAGAACAGTTCCAGTGTCGAGAAGGCCTGCTAGTTTGCATCGTATTGTAAAGTTTTCAACATAAAAACAATGTAGTGTTCAAATTTAAATGTATGAGTAATGTTCCCTTTTGATTGCTGCATAACTAAATGGATATACAAAAGTCTGGTATTGTTATCATTGTGCTAACAGCAGCGGGTCGGCCCCTCAACTCTCCATCTGTGCTGTGAAAGCAGAAAAAAAAACACTTATCAACTTTTTGGCAATGTTTTGTCAGTTTTGCTGTTGGTTCATAACAGACATATGACCTTCTGTATATGCCACCAGCGACCATATTGGATCGAAGCGCAACTGTACACAGATATAAACTCCAAAGAAAATTGCTACTTGTTTATCCATTTTTGACACAGTTCTATGGATTACACAAAATTTTGATTGTATTTACCTTATTCTGCCCCGCCCACTTTTGCCGCTTTTTGCCACAGATACGCACTTTTGTTGTAAACTCACTTCTGTTTGACGAGAACTCCGTTAAAGCTAATGACAGACGAGAGAAAAGTCTCGCCGATAAAATGTTACATAAAGTAGGTTGATTTGTGTAAAATGTTTAATGAACACAAGCAACAACAAGTCACAACGCAACGATTTCCTGGTCAGTCTGAAAACGGCTTTTTAGTCCATGTAGAACTTATTTTCTGTTGAGCTCGTCTGCTCCATGTAAACTAATACAACAGAAACAAGACGGCAGCGCGTACGGCAACTTCCGGAATAAGGTGAATAAAAATAACAAAAAGTTACTAGGGTTCATTTTAAATGCGCTGTACCAGAATTGTATTGTTTTGAAACATGAAAAACAGACCTTGTTCATTTGTAAACTCTCGGTCACATGTATTGCTCATTTCCCTAATGCACATCCAGCATCCTAAAGATTCACCGGTGTGAGTTTATAAGAACTTTTCACGAGTGTCTGAGGCCAGATTGCGTTAGCTAACAAACATTAGCATTCTAACGCCACACTTCCTGCTTATCGTAGAATAAAATGCTTAATAAACAGATACAGAGAAAGTGCAATGGTTTCATTTTCACCCGAACGGACGCTTTTACAATATATCTGTACTTTGACATTTGACAAAACATTGGGTACATGAACTTGTTCTGTTTTTCACGTTTCACAACAGTAAAACTCAGGTACAGCCCCTTTAAATTGGAACTTGTTATATATAAGTATAAATCCCTTGTTTGTCACAATCCCTTGTTTTGTGACTTTTTACTGCTCAATACTAATGGATTCACAGATACAACAGCCCCATATAAATACAAAGTTAAAAGAAATGTTGAATATGAGCCCTCTGTTCAAACTCCCACATAAATTCCAACTCAGTATTAACCTCCTTTATAATTACAACCACTTTATATAAGTGCGTGCCCTTCAGGTCTTTGCAGAGGTTAAAATCTGCCCCTGATCCAAACGCCACTGCATTCTAATGTGCCTTTAAGCTTCTGGAAATGATATTTGCCGACGTACAGAAGGTCAGGAGGACAGGAGCTGACTCAGCAATAACAGGGCTTTTTACCCAACTAAATCTAATTAGGAACAGCCTACAGGGATCTATGTATCGGGGGCGCAGGGAGGGTTGCTGTTTCTGTCCAATAGAGGCTACTGTCCCTGCTAATTATGTAACAAAGAGGACAGTAATGACATTAGCTTACCCTATAATGAAAACAAAGCTTTTTTTTTCCCTGCATTTGTAGGATTTCTGCTTCATGACTCATGATGACGTTTGTTACAGGAGTTTACCTAGAATCTAAAGAGCGTAGATAAACTTAGATAAAATATAGAACAATTATTATGCATTATTTGTATTGATATTAGCCTTTAAACATGCTCTTGAGTATCTTTACTTTGACCTTTAAAAGCTAAAAAAAAAAAAGGTTTTACAAAGAACAGCATAACTTTGTCAAAGCCTTGGGAGACACCAGGTTAACTTAGCTGTGGCTCCATCTACTGGCTGAAGAGGGAATTACAGACATTTAACAAACTGTTATGCTAGCCGTGTTACTGAGCAGTCACGCAGTTGTAATGATTGTCCTTGTCCTTGTGACCATGATTTATGGACTTCCAAACAGAGCAGAAGATTCTCGGAGCCACGTCACACATCGAAAAAATGTCAGCCATAGCAGGAAATCAGAATGGAGTGAGTTTATTGGTCGAAGAGAGAGAGGATTTCCAAACCAGGATTCGACAAATTAGCGTAAATGAAGCTAAATACAACTATGTTTTTGATGATGGACAATGTTAGAACATGGTTGAAAGCTCAAAAAAGTACATTTTGTATTTGACTTGTCCTTAAACTTAAATAAAGACAAACTGAAACACCTTTTCACCAGAAAATACCTATCACATCCCACATTATCTTTGGCCATACTCTATTCATTTTAAATTCTGTGTAAAAGTCTTTTCTATTTGGGTTTTAAACTGCTGAATAATATTTAACTGATTATACATTTAAGAAACCACAGGCTATTTTTTTATCATTATTTTGTTTTGCTGTTTTCCGACCAAGCCCCAGAAAATAAATGTGAGGGAACATTCAATAAAACATGAGGGCTGTAGTGTAGGATTTGAATAGAAGTGAAACAAAGTGAATAGCAAGTACATAACAGTTATTTTCTGCTGCCAAACCTTTCCTCAGAAATGAACAAAACACTACTCAACAAATACAGTCCAATTCACGTCTTTGAAAACCACAGCTTTGGATTGTGACGTTGTTTGGTCCTAATCTAGATCAGCCGTAATCATTATCATCATCACCGCGGTCTCTCTGGAAACAGTCGGCATGGGAACCGCTGCGAGAATGTTAGGGGCGGTCGTCCAGGCAACCGGACTAAAAAAAATGCCGGCCTCTTGTGTCACAGCGCTCCTCCTGACTCATCCGCTCGGCTCTGTGCTGCTGCTGCGTGAAAACATCCTTGTGCGGAGCCGAGAGGACGAGACGGAGCAAACTGTGCACTTACGTCCGTCCACAGCTCCGTTCGAGAGCCACGTCATTTTGTCCAGATGCAGCGGTGGGGGAAGTATTGTGCGGTATCGTTGGGGTACATGCAGAACTCTCACAGACAATTGTGCTCTTTTGAGAACAGTTTGAGGACTTTTTCCCAGTCAAAAGATATAAAGATACTAAAAAGCGATTTAAATTATAAATGATTAATGACAGCGGACTTATATTATCATCATTCTGAAAACTGTGGGTTGAAACCATCCGTGATGAAAAACTAGAACCATTGAACCAGCAATTAACTCTGAACAAAATGTTATCTTTTCTGAATAGGGCCTGTCCCATACTTTTTATTTATTTAAAACAAGGACAGTGCACAGATAACATTAAACTCAATGAGAAGAGATGCTCTGCGCCAGATTTAGCTACAAGCTACTTTCCATCTGTAGTCCTTGGGCAGGTTTTAAATAGACAACAACAAACAAGATTTGTTTACAAAGTAGCACCCGTTATACACTGAATAAATAAACAATTCATCAGCAGAGATTCTACTAAAATACAATAGTTCATCATTATTAGCAGCACTTTACAATACAATTCATAATTAATCAATAACAAAACCTTCCAAAATTACAATTATCAAATTCATCATAAAACCTTTAAATTAAATAACCAATTCATAAATACAATTACCACAGTAAATACTAAAAGATACGAATCTCATCCTTAACACGATGCTCCAAGATACATTTAAATTCATAGTCATCATGTCTTCTAAAATCAGTCAGAATGTTTACAAAAGCCTAATGTTGACAGGCCTGTCTGCTCAAAAGCCATTGTCTCACCCCATGTGAGAAGGACAGATAGTTTGAACATGTTTTTAACTCAGCTGGAAGTGTGTACTTGTACGACACACTTGACCGAAGTGTGGATTTTTGAGTGCACAAGGGCGCACAGGAAGTAGACGTGAGAATGGGAACAGTCCGCACTTCACACCTCATTATTTGACCTCAAACAAAGGAGAGCAGTGCTAAACGTTTTACAGTATTATAACCTAGCACTCTGCATATATTTATATCAATTTATATCATCAAATTTTAACTTATTCTACATTCCTTTCCATTTTCTCCTGTTAGCGCACGCTGCTAAATTGCAAGTATCAAGCGTCTGAAAACATTACAATGAAATGCACTGTGGGGAATGCACTTGCTAGAAGTCGGCTCGCTCCACACTTGCTGGGACCCCCTGTGCACTGAAGCCCCCCTGTGCACTGAAGCGGCTCGTCGTAAAGCATTTGAAGAGCGCAAGGGCGAGTACTGGGACAGGGCCGTTGTAAAAATGCCTGAAATTTAGTCGTCTATAATGGGGAAAAAGTCCGCATTTTGTGGTCATGATGCATTAAAACTGCATAAAGAATGTCTCCTCGTTGTTTAATCTTTATCGAAAACCATATCGTAGTAATAACATGTTTGAAAAGTTGAAACAGTCTCAAAATTAAAGCCCTCGTCCACGTCATATCAAAAATGTTATCAGTCCAGAAATAGTCGTAGTGAATGGCCAGTAAACCCTTCCATGTATTTGTATAAGCGTGAATCATAGAACTATAATAAAACCTGGAAGACGAATCCAAAATGGATTCGTCCCTGTTTATCCCTATGGAGTGAGCTCATTGGCGCATGACCCCAAAAAAGTTTCTTACTTACGCATTTACTTCCTGATACGGAGGCTGCCATCTTTGCTTTACTTCCTGATACGGAGGCTGACATCTTTGTTTTACTTCCTGATACGGAGGCTGACATCTTTGCTTTACTTCCTGATACGGAGGCTGCCATCTTTGCTTTACTTCCTGATACGGAGGCTGACATCTTTGCTTTACTTCCTGATACGGAGGCTGCCATCTTTGCTTTAGGGCGCCACGTGACGACAATCCCCCACTTCATATAAAAATGGTAATTTCGGTGATTGAAAAGAACATTTCCTTCTATTTTATTTAAATACCGATAATAATTCAGTCCTGTCTGTGATTATAATGTGCAATTTTAGAAAAAGGCTGGTTCCAAGAGGCTGCAGTACCTCGCACGACCACTAATCAATCTGGGACCACAGACAGAGGGGGCGTGCCTTATCCAGTTCATTTAATACATCCATGGCGTGAATGCACCGTGCGTGTCTCCTGTCCTGCTTTATGTGGACAAAGCATGATACAACAGGGCTATTTCTCCGCAAGCTCCGCTCCAATGACAACAGGACTGCTCCAAACTGAGTGGCGAGGAACTACAGCTGCAGACGAGGCGGAGAAAACCGAAAGACCAGCGACCCAGTCTTCCCTCACTCAGCCTTGTCTCTCGTTCTGTCAGTGATCAACAAATAAAGTTAACTAACTGAAAGAACTCCACCAAAAATCTCTATGTTGAATTTAAAATGTGGCTCTAAATACAGTTTCTACGGTTAACTGTGCCACTCAAAACTATCACAGATGAATGATAAAGTGAATTAAGCCCTTAATTTTCAACCAGTGCACAGAAGAACACTACTGTGCCTCGAGGTATTGCTGGGGCGTTGGGAAAAAATCTAATCTGGATTCAGGCATGGATTTAATTTCATATTTAACAGTTTGGAGTGAACATTTGTATCAAAAAAAGAAAGCAAAACACTTGCAAATTTAAAAGAACCAGACAGTGTCACAATCATCATTTGCCATATTATACCACTTTATTTTTAAAGGTCTGAAGTGGTTGGTGTGCCATGTCCTTTCAACCAAAAAAAAAAGTGTGCCAGAACTCAAAAAAGGTTGAAAAACACTGCATTAAGCCATGTTTTTATGGGCACTTTGCATCACATTTATGATTCTTGACACCTAATCTTCTATTCACAATTTAAAAAATGAGTCACCAAATCGTGCAATGTGTGTTTTTGCATAAGAACCACCCAAGAACATGTCAGTCAGACCAATGCAAATACTCCGGGGAATTTCCTTTTGCTTGGTTCCAACCCATTTGACTGCCCTCCACTTCCACTTCATACTTTTGCATTTGAAAAAGGCCAAAGAACAGTGCAACCTCAACTGCAGCCGTCTCATAAAGGCAGAGTATAACTTTCAATAGACCCATGATGCTCCAGTGGTTGCGCGGTATTTTGGAGAGGAGTTCAATGCAGACTCGTCACCCCGATCATCTGCTACCACCTGTGACAGCGCGATGAATGCCCGAGTGGAAAGTGTTTTATTGGCTGTCATCTGCAGCTTGAGTCCTGCCAGAGTCCATTTATCCAGAGACGTGACTGAGGAGTTAACAGGCAGCTGAGCGGACTATGAAAGGCTTTTAACACGCTGCGGCTTTTAAAAGACAGTAAGAGGAATGTACAGGTCAATACTCATAATTTAGTTTGGTTGTTAGATGCCAGCTTATGCATACTGTTTTGTGTAGCGCAAGGTACTAAACTATTATTTGTTTGTTTTATGAGTGGCAAAAACGCATGAGAGTCAATTATGAGTAATGACATTGTCCCCAGCTCAAAACACAACAAAAATGTGAAAAAGCTGCTGAAGTAACAGATGTAAAGGTCTACAATGAGGTAAACTGTTGTAGAAAACCAGATAAACAACAGAACACTGCAGCTACGCTCACATTTATCACTGATACAGACTTTGGGATCAAACACAGTTGAACTCATTACCTCAGTCAAAGTGAATGAATTGTTGTGCGGCAGCTAAAGTGTCCTTTATCTCCAACTTCTGTTACCAAACAAGCTAGCTAAGCTCTGCACAGTCGGAGCAACAACTGAGAAACTACTTTCAGTTTACATTTTGCCAAATAAAGCTGATTTGAGCAAAACAAAAGCTCCATAAACAAAGCAGCAAAGAAATACATTTTATCAGTTGTGCTGCCTATAATTCTGACACTCAAGTTGGAATGTTAGCATTTTCCAAATAAAAAACAGGAAGACAAGCGTCATTTATGAATTCACCATTTACAAGACAGTTTCAGGGCTCTAAAAACAATCAAGTTTAATTTTTAATGCTGTATACTTGACAAAGGTTTGTTCAGTGGCTCAGTATATGAAAAACTCTTGAATATAACTTTTTCAATCGACTAATCCTTGACTTTTACATTGCAACACAAGCTTGATAAGTTCTTTGACACTTTCTTCAGACTCCTCCATGTGTGACATACGTGGCTCCTCATGTCCCACTTTCTCTCCATAGCAACAAGTGTGTTTCTATAGTGACCAGCTCACGTCAGCCTCTTAATCATTATGTTTTTAAATAGCATTTCTGAGGTCTGTACTGTCAGGACTGAGTGTGACAGTACAGTGAAAAAGTAGCACTGGCTAGAGCTGGGAAACTATTAACATTTATCTAACAAATGTAAGAGAGAACTGTTGCTATTGGAAAAGTAGGTCAGATCAATGCCAGATCTCGTCAAATGTCAGAAGCTTAGCAGGTTGGACCTGAGTATTTGGATGGGAGACCACTGGGAATAGCAGGTACCACAGTGAAGCGGCTGTGGCTGTGGTGAATACTGTCGTTTTGTCCATGGTCCAGACACTCACTTTGCCTCAGTGTCCATGTACAGCACACTGGTGTATGAATCAGACTGTGAGAGTGAAAGCGAGAGGTAATTATCCCACGGCTACAGTCGGGTGTGTTTACAGCATGTATATCATACGTGTTCATTGACACACTGTCCAGACACAAACAAATAAACACTCATTTTAACACTAAGCCACTAACAGATGTCATGGTCGCGTGGGCTGCATGTTAAAGTGTGAAGACATTTCATTATCAGAGCAATTTTAACTTCAACATGTCATTGAGTCTTTGGGTAAGAAACCTAATCCACCTTCTGGTCAGAGAGGCTAATGGTACAGATTGGCAGCCTCGCCTCCAAGTCTATCTCAGGGCAGCTGTGACTGTATAAGTAAAATGAATGAATAATGACTGGAGTGTAGATTATTTGAGAGGTTTGTCAAGCTTGAAAGGCATCCTCATGAACTCCCTTAGTTTCAACGAAGCGTTTAAGAATATGCTTCCAACTTAAATAAATTGTCATCACCCCATACATATAATTTAAGCACTTCTGTTTTTGTCGTAATGGCCTATCACTTAAAGTGTTAGCTTTTGATGCGTGCAATTAAGCTCTGTCAAAGAAGTCGTACGCTGTGCAAGAACTGCACTAATGGAAGCTGGAAGTTTACAAAGCTTTTACTTTTCTTTTTGAAAACCCAGACTTTGCTGAAACAAATGACCTCCGTGAAGTCCATGTTAGCACAGAGCACAATCTCTAATCAGAACTCAGCGTACCTTTTCTTCAGGGACCGATCATTAAATAAAATCGCTGCATATTTGTTTTGTAATTACGCCACTTTGCAGCATGTATCAAAACTGAGACAACCGTGTGAAGCCTGTGCGTACTGCTGAGACTTCTATGAATACACTGCTGTCAGCGCCTCTAACCTGCACAACATTTGCCCCAGCTTACGCAACGATCCATGGGGGGCACACGGACCTCCTTAACACCCACCAAAATAAGAACCAGGATCACGGAGGTGACAGAAGCACAGACAGACTCCTGGGATCGCTGGGGCACCTCAGGCCTCGCATACTTTGCAAACAGTCGACGTTAAAAAAGCTATTTCTTTGTTTGCCGCCAGAGGAGCTTATCAGGTTAGACGATGTGTCAGGCTTATATAAGACAAGGGGTCGGGGACAAGATCGGAATAAATACATTTGGAGATGGCCCCGCTGGGTTTTTGACAATGATCTATAGTCGTCGCACTCGGATTTACGATCACCTGTTATGGAGGAGATTTGTGTCATATCTCTGGGAGAATAAATCAGCATATTTGTTCTGTTTAAATATTAGCGGAGGTGAAACAATGACAAATGCATCTGAGTAATGAGCGCATAGACAATGTGGTATTTACAGCACGCGGCTATGCCAAGGTTTACATAACACGCAGTCGACGCTCTTTGCTTGATTGAGGCTTGTGACTTGTGAATTTCTGTGAATTATAAGGATGTTGGCAAGACAGAACACGTTGCTGAGCTAATTTCTTCTCATAGAACGCTTCGGATGGAGGGTCCACAACCTTCCTGGGCTGAACAATTTTGGATGCCTGACAAGCATTGTGATTACATTAGAGGTTATGCAGGTGACATCACTGTATTCTGCTTTTTTGGGTGTGTTTTTCTTTGCAGTGAGTGGTAAAAATGCATGAGTCAGTAGTGAGTAATGACATTTTTTTCTGTAAAAGCTCAAAACACAAGTAAAATGTGAAAGAGCTGGTACAGTCTGATAGCAAATACAAAAGTCTGCAACTCTGCTAAATATTTAGTTTGTACCTGGGACATCTAAAAAAAAGAAACAATGTAAACAGTTGTAGAAAACCAGATAAACAACAGAACACTGCAGTCTACGCTCACATTTATCACACACAGTTGAACTCATTACCTTTCTCTCTGTCATTAACAGTCTTTTTGTTGAGGGAAATTATTATTATGCGTCAGTTTATGTGACCTAAATCTTCAACTACCAGCAGCAAACAGGCTAGTGAAGTTCAGCACAGTCAGAGCAACAACAAAGAATCTACTTTCAGTTTCCATTTTGCTGTATAAAGTTGATTTGAGTCAAACAACAGCTCCATGGACAAAAAAATGAGATAAAAAAGCAAAATAACACATTCTGCAATTGTGCCGCAAATAATTCTGCCACTCGAAAAGTTGAGGAGCCGTTTTAAAATGAAAGAATGTGAGTGCATAACCTCCATTTGATTCACCACGTACGATTAAATTGTAGGGTTTGATTCGAGTTCACATTTTAAATGTTAACATTTGAAAGAAAGAACAAATTGTTAAATAATATCATGAATCTAATGCATTTCAGAACATGTTTGCAGAAGTCTAATCTACAAAAGGAGCAGCTTTTGTACAAGACAAGATATTTAGTTGTCAATTGTGAGCATTCAAACTGCGAGTATGGCGCGAGTATTGTGGTAAATCTTCCTGTCCTACCTTAGAATATTCCACAGTATGGCATTAAAGTTATCTAGCGCCACGGAGACGAGTAGGCGACACCACCAAGTCGAGTCAGAGTAAGAATGCATGATTTTTTTGCAATAAAAACACCTCTAATGGCAAACTTCTGGATAGATTAGTGTGATGCCAGACTGTGGGACATTTCAGGCAAAGCAGATGGCGCACACCCCGGCAGAAAAGTTACATAATGCACCTTTAAGTAACTGCTGGTGCTACTCTATACCTCAAATTGCCGCAATGAGCCACAAAATCGATTTAATATCATTGTTGTGTCGTGTTGGGTTTCAGATGACACAACAGTTTATTGGCTTTTAATACTTAACCCAAATAAATCGACAAAAATAAATACATTTCTTTCAGAAAGGAGTTTTTACTGCTCAAAAGTACCTCCTCCTGGTCATCAAAGGGGAATACTTGCCCTTTGAGTATGAAATCATCCCATTGTTGATTATGAAAGCGACCAAAGGAACTGTTTAGTGTCTCTAGAAACATTTAAATCACATCTGCTCCAATTTGGCTAAAACGGTCAGTTATGCACATAGTTGTATGATAGATAGATGCACTTAGAAAGCATTTTGTCCAGTCTGGAGCAAACATTTCCCGCATCGCTTCATCACATAATAATTAATCTTCGCTCGAATGATTTTGCTCTGTGCAGTGATTTCTGGTGAATCATGGAAACCTCATTATGGCGGTTTTGTGCAGCAGGAAATGGTAGACTGGGTTAATGTAGGTGATTCATCCAGACAGCACCAGTCTGTAAAGCAGCTGCTCGTTATTTTCTTGCGTGTTTGATTTCTGCGGAAAACGTTTAGGCCCAGTTACAGTAAAACAATGATTCAGAACGGACTTCACCAATGGGGTTCCAGAGCTTGTGTCTGTACTTTTATTTGCTTTAATTCAATAAAGCTGTGGCCAGATGGTGAAAAATGTCAGCCGGCGTCCAACGATACACGTGTTGATGAATTGGTGATTATAAATATTCCATAGCGGAAGACAGGAAGAGCTGAAAAGGTGTCCATAGATTAGTATTTAGATTTGGCGGCTCAGTTGGCGCATGCATACCTCTGTACAATATTCAATCGGCTCGGATTAGTGAAAAATATAAGCTTTTTATGGTAAAACTTACACGTTTATTCTGTACAAGGCAGAGCTAAAATTGTGCTGATAAATCCACTTTTTCTGAATGTACAAAATTAAACTTCTGTGATTATTATGAACGGTCAAAAGTAAAATATATATGGTTTGGCTCATTGTTGATCCTTTGATGTTGATTTATAGATCGTTCAGTCGTTCAAACTTGTAATTTCTACAGATAATACACTCACGCAGCACAGAGCTGTATTTAGAGATCAATAAACGTTCTCAAACATTGTTATTAGTTTCTTGATTTTTATTCCAAACATTTATATTTATAATAGGCAGATTAGACTTTAGCTTCACCATCGATAAAACCTTAAAAGGAACAAATATCATGCATTTTTCATATTATTAGCCTTTAAACATGTTCTTAAGTGCCTTTGATTTGCCATCTCATGTTTTGCCTGACACTTACTAGGTGTATGCAGCCAGTAGATGGCGCCACAATTTAGTGATGATCATTTTAAGAGACGCTACGGTCAGGCTAGTAGTAGCAGTAATAGTGTTTAGACGACACAAATGGTCAAAAGGAGTCTAGCGATGATTTAAGGACTTGAAACAGCAGAAGATTCTAAGTTAAGTGGCGTATATGATCGGGAAAAAACGTCACAGATCGAGAGAGTTCAGCAGGAAGTGTTTTTGACAGTCAGAGGGGGGAGGATTTTCAAATGAACATTCCTCAAAATGGCATGAATGCAGCAAAATGCAACTCCAGATATGTTTTGATGATGGAACATTGTTAGAACATGGTTAAAAGCTCAAAAAGTCACTGCAGAAGAATATGTGTCCTTTAACTCTATGTGACAAAAATGCAATTTGTACATTTCAAATAACTACAGTACGTACAGTATAGTATCGCTAAGTCGTTAGTGTTATTATTTCTATGTTAAATGATTAGAAATAGCTTTGTTTGATCAAATCTGTTGCTCTTCATTGATAAATTCTGAGCCTCAGTCGCACGACAAATCCAGGATCAACTCAAACAAGAATCCATCAAACTACAACTTTGAGGAAACTAATGATAAGGAAACATTGCAGCAACAAAGTTAACGCTCACAGTAGTACATTTTGCACAACATGCACCCTGTAAAAGTCAGTCACAAGAAAGTTTAAGAACAACTGCTCTGACAATTCCATACAGTATCACCACAGTGTCCTTTCTAAATGCTTTTCATCTCTACCATTCCTCTCTCGCATTAGATTTATGATATTAAATTACACGGCTTATTTCATCTGTGTGATCTCGTTGTGAGAATTGGCTTGGTCCCGGAGTCTTACATAATGAACTAATCGCTCTCCCATAAGTTACATTTCTGTTCGGCACGGCATGTGATTTGAAAAGCTGCCAGGGCTGTGCATGAATTTGCTCAAACAATATTACCAATTTTTATCACTTTGGAAAACTTATAGACTCATTACACCGCCACCGTGTCCGGGTAAATTATTTCTTCGTGTTTTAATGGCGCGCTGACGAACTTTTCTGGTGCAATGTCCCAGAGTTTGTAGTCAGACCTGTCAAAACGTTCCCTGAGCTCATGTGCAACAAAAGTCAGACCACTGCATTCCCTCGTGATTGACTTCCAGGGTTTGACGTTCCAGCTTTTTTAATTGTGCAATCAAAATCATTTGTGTTGTTTATATACACCGCTCGAGTTATTTATTTAGCGGGCTTGGTGAGCGTGCTTTCTCATGACATTTTAGGTCAGCTTAGGACAAGAAAGTTCATTTCCTAACCACAAGAGACGCCACAAATGCTCTTTTTGTTCTATTTTATTTGATCGCATTGAGGCAACAGCAATCGATTTGTTCTGGCTTAAGTTATTACGCTGCTTCTCCGCGTTGGTGTCTGATGGTGCGTGTCCGATGGTGAAGGGAAATGGCTGATGGTGAATGGAAGCCAGCGTGGCATTTTAACATTATCCAGTCAATATATTAGCTCCATTTCCACACAGCACAAAACCAGAATGGACTTTTTTGTGTTTGAATACCAGGCTTTTTAGGCCAGTCTTCACATTTGGAGTCGTGCCATAACATTTCGTCAACTTTCGAGTCAGCGTCCGAGGGAATTAATGGCGCTCCATGGGGGAAACAATCCATTCATTTTAATGTGTCAAAGCTGCTCTCTCGCCCACTGTTCGACAACTGTAAGAACAAACGCTGGGTTTTGGAGTTTTACTGTGCCAAATACAGACAAGAAGAAGACAAGAAGAAGAATAAAGTGGTCGAACGGCTCAAATTTTTATCCAAGAATGCTAACGTTAGCTGTGGGCTAAATGCTACTACAATTCTAGCGCCCATTTTAACACCTGCAGTAGCTTAAGTGTTTTTTCCCAATCCACTCACACACATCCACATCCATCGTCATCCACACACCATTCAACTCCTTTGCATTGGTGTCTATACAAGCAAAGGTTTATTGTTTAGAATATACATATATATATTTTGTTCACAATTAGGGTAAGGTTAGGGTTAGGATTGGGGTTAGGAACAGATACTTTGATTAATTTAGGGCTTTAGGGCATGGGTAACCGGGTCTCGGCAGAACTGTGTTGTAGAAAAAAGGACGCCCGACAGAAGAATCCGTTTATTTTTTTGAGGCAGCGCTAATCTCGGGCTTGAACTCACCATGAACGTGCTAAAAATAACCCATCAAACCAAATGAAAAGCACTTTCTATTTTTCAGTCCAGTTTAAAAATGTAGTGGAGTAGGAAGTATATATATAGACCTGCTCTCAGTTGTAGTGAACGGTGAGAAAACAACTTAAAGTAGAGCTACAAAGCTACAAATTGCTTTTACTGTTGTACTTTCAACCACTGTTGTCTTTTTTACTAATTTACAAAACATTGGTGAAAGGTAACGACGTACAAAAGTAAAAGTACTGTACTGAAGTATCTGTACCTTACTTAAGACGTTTTACTTTTTACTTCACTACATTTGAGATCAAGTATCTGTACTTTTTACTCCACAGCATTTTTTGACTGGACTGAAAAGTAGAAAGTGCTTTTCATTTTGTTTGAGGGTTGTTTTTTGCTCGTTGATGGTGAGGTTCTGAAGGTTTTGAGTTCAAGCTCAACAAGCAAACAAACACATACACATAAAATTCTCTCCAAAAATGAATGAACGTTGACCAAAATTAAGCTAAATTCTTTACCAAAATTATGACATTTAATATGCAAAATTGGTCTCATAATCTGCATCAAATACTTTTACTTTTTACTCTTTTTTTAAACAGCTACTTCAACATGTTTACTTAAGTAGATTTTTTAATGTGATACTTTTACTATGTGTTATTTTTTGTGCACGTATCTGTACTTTTCCTTGAGCAACAAAACTGAGTACTTCTTCCACCACTGCAAATAAACCAGGATTTCAATTGACAAATGTTCAGGGGGAAAAAGAGAGTGAAATAACTAAATAATCGGCGTACACTAGACATAAACGCTTGGCCCAGTGGTTTTGGTGCTTTTTAATATCCGCTCTCATATAAGTCTGGGTCTGAACGGAGCGGCTGTGCACACATTGCTCACTGTTTGTTCCCACGCGACCTTCAAAGTCACGTCTGTCGCTGCGCACATGGACAGGTACCACTCCTGCGTTCACGATTCTCTGTTTGCAGACGTGTACGCGCTCGGACAACGGTTACAAGCGGCGGGACCGTAAAACCATCATAACTCTGTCTCTGGTTAGCCTCCACGCTGGGAAAGCTCGCACTGGCTTCGAATAAAACCCACCCAAAGCCACAAATCCTCATAACGACTACACTTTTATTGTTATTGGTGCGTGAATCTGTCGTAGCGTTGACGAATGGGACCCTTTTTGTTGAGATGATGATGACACCACAAATACAGCAATGATCCGCCGTTGCTTTTTGTACTAAATGAAATGTGCTGCGCGAAGGGTTTTACGGCGTCTTCATTGCTCCAACTTTAACAATGACTTTTTATGTAGCGTTGGAAACCGCGATCGTCGAATGCAAAAAAGGCGCTCGTGAACCAGGACACGTTCCTCGACCTTTCCATTTCTTCCTCTTCGGTGTTCAAGAAAAGGGGCCATACTGATTGGCGAATGTGTTAACGATAATAAAACATGTCCATTTTGTAATTTGTCTTATCTACTGAGGAAATCGTTGCGTTGTTGCTCGTGTTCATTAAACATTTTACAGAAATCATTCTACTTTATGTAACATTTTAGCGGCGAGACTTTTCCCTCGTTCGTCATTAGCTTTAACTTTAACGTTCTCGTCAAACGGAAGTGCGTTTACAACAAAAGTGCGTATCTGTGGCAAAAGGCGGCAAAAGTGGGCGGGGCAGAATAAGGTGAATAAATAGGTTGCGTTCACATTCTAGAATTCTTCATTGATTGCATTGGGTTTTATCATGAAATATCTCAAAGGTAAATCACAACCTCATGATTTCTTTTAGTATTAGTTTAGCTTTTGACTAATATTTAATTTAATCAGTTCATTTAACATATTTATTTATCATATTTATTGTGTTTATTTAACTTAGTCTTAGCATTTTAGTTGTATTTATTTATTATTTATTTATTTTACTCTATTTCAACCCAATTATTGACTCATTTCTTAATATTTATCTATTTTTTATTCATTTTAGACTCTCCAGTGTTTCCTCTGAGGGGCCCTCTGTACCGGGAGCGGCGGTCGTCTGTGGCTGCTGGCCCCTGGCTCATGGGCCCCTGGTGGAGGTTTGGTGTGGGCCTCTTCTCTCCTCGGGGGTCTGAGTCTGTGTCCTGTGGCTGTGGCCGACTCTGCTCCTGGTGCAGATGGCTCCTCTGATGGTGCTTGTTCAACTGGTGCATCTGTACTCAGCCTCATGTCTCTTAAAATGTGTGTGTGTGTGTGTGTGTGTGTGTGTGTGTGTGTGTGTGTGTGTGTGTGTGTGTGTGTGTGTGTGTGTGTGTGTGTGTGTGTGTGTGTGTGTGTGCGTGCGTGCGTGTGTGTGTATATGTGACTATCTATGGGGGGAGGGTTGGTTGAGTGGGCTGGGTGGCTGTGAGGGAGGTTGGGAGGGAAACGGCATGTGGGAATGTTTTTAATGCACTGTAAAGCACTTTGTGTTACATTATATGTATGAAAAGCACTATATAAATAAAGTTTGATTGAGTATTTTAGTGTTGGCAGAACAAGCAGTGTGTCGTATTGTGTGATTTCCTCTGCAGCCAGTAGATGGAGCCACAGCTAAATTGATAAGAATGTGATAAAGTTACATTTTACTTTTAGTTCTACAGTTCTCTTGAGTATATTTGTGTATCTACAAAGTTATTAATTGTAGTGTCCTGAGTTGTAATGATCGTGTTTGGAGGCAGAAATGCTCCGAGCGAGTTTGACGATGACTTAAGGACTTATAACAGTAGAAGATTGTCAGATAAATGATGTAAAGAAATGGAAAAACGTGCCAGTGCTTTTTAGGGATAAGAAGAGACGTAATTCGCACAAGACGAGATTGAGTCCACGAGAACGAAACAAGGCCAGATTTTCACGTAACTTAAAAATAAATCAATTGCATTCAGTGTTTTTCTTGAATTAATATTGTTGCCGTCACTGTGCGCTTAAAGTCCATGTGACAGATTCTCATGCTTTTCTAATTATGACTTAGTTGACCCTGTGCTAAATATTTGTCACAGTTTTACATCAGTGGAGTGGCAGTTTGTGAAAAAAAATTGAAAAGAATAAGCTGAAAATTACAGGAAGTTGCACTGAGTTCTGAAAAAGCAATCCCTCCCTCTGTGATGTCATCAATCAGCGACATTCAATCAAAAACGCAGTCAATGTACACTCAACTGATACTTTTTTTGGACAATTTAGACGTTTGTGTGTGTTATCAGGGACTTGTAATTGTCGAATCATAACTCTTTTTTATGTGGACCTCTGTTTACAGAATGGTTGCTAGGTAACGGTAACCTCTAGGCCAATTCCACATCTGCTGCTCATTTCCAACCTGGAAGTAACGCCATAAACATCACCATAACCGTCCAACAACAGGGGACAAATAGGCTTTTTGTGTGTGGTGTGTGTGTGTGTGTGTGTGTGTGTGTGTGTGTGCGTGTGCGTGTAAAATCTTTCATATAATCACGTTCGCTATGTTTTAGTGAAATGTGTCGTCGATTGCACTTGAAGTCTTTTTTGTCCGAGCCACAGAAAAATATTTCACTAGATAGTTTTCCAGAAATGCAAAAACATATTTTTTTCTTTTTTTTTTGCGAGATCTTGTGGCACGAGATCTTGTCCTATCCTTGTTTATTTTCATCACAGATTTATATACTGTATACACTCAAAACAAGTTGGTGATGATTTCAATCAAAAGTCACATTGTGGATAATAGTGTGTGCTTAATGTTTTGCCAGGTGAAATAAAGGTTAAATAAAAAGATTTAAAAAATAATAATAATTTGGATCCAGAATTAGTTAAGTAATTAGATTTTTTTTCCAAGTTATTTATCTTTATTTTCCTCTATCTTCTTTATCTTATCTATCATTTCTTGTATTCTTTTTTTTAACTTTGATACACTGAAACAGAATTGCACAATCACAGCCGCTAAAGCAGTGTTTCCCAACCAGGGGTACGGGAATCCCAAGGGGTATGTGGGAAATTACCAGGGGCACGTGGAATGGTTTCAGGTTTTAAATGAAGATAAAATGTACTTTTATCTGATTAAAAAAGTGTTGTTAGTTGTAAATTTAGCCTATTTCTTGTATCTTGGATCATAAATATTCACCTTATTCTGCCCCGCCCACTTTTTGCCAGATACGCACTTTTGTTGTAAACGCACTTCCGTTTGACGAGAACTCTGTTAAAGCTAATGACGAACGAGGGAAAAGTCTCGCAGCTAAAATGTTACATAAAGTAGGTTGATCTGTGTAAAATGTTTAATGAACACGAGCAACAACAAGTCAACAACGCACCGATTCCCTGGTCAGTCTGTAACCAGCTTTTTAGTCCATGTAGAACTTATTTTCTGTTGAGCTCGTCTGCTCCATGTGAACTAATACAACGGACACAAGATAGCAGCGTGTATGGCAACTTCCAGAATAAGGTAAATAACAAAAACAAAAAGATACACTAGTAATAATTGACTATATTCGTCTAGTAAACTAATTTATTTGCCCAAAACTCAAGTTAAAGGGTGCTCTGAGTGTGAATCAAAGCTTAGGGGGTACTCGAGACAAAAAAGGTTGGGAACCACTGCGCTAAAGGACGAAGATTTTTGTTGTTATTATCTTCCAACTTCAGGCCAAAACAGAAGAGCTCATTTGGATTCTGTACATGGGGTCCATTGTGCCCGCTCTCTCCAGTAATAGTGCAGCAGTGTTTGGGCGGATAATCTGATGTCGCCCGTGTGAGGGAGGATTACATTTTGGTTCAGGAGTTTGCATCCGGCCTGGACCATCTGCCGCCTCCAGCCGGGCCGCGCTGGTGGGGCGGCCAGCGGCGCTTTACAGTGCGCGAGCTGCTAATGTGATTTACAGCAGAGGAGAGGGGGCCAGTGGTTTACCTGAGAAAGACAAACACCAGACGGAGAGCTGTAAAGCCGAATGACCCTCGAGTTCAGACCGGTTTCCCATGATGCACCTGCTGAGAGGAATATGGAGGGACTTTCCAAAGCTGTTCAGAGCTTGAGTAAGCTTCTTTTGTCGTCAGAAACTTCAGTCTTACTAAAATATGCGTGCGTGGTTTCTGTAGCGCTCAGTTTTAGTTCTGTTCTGACAAATGCTCCAGTGCTTTATTAAAAAAGCTTGAAGTCAATTGTAAACCTCTCCTGTAGTTTACGCACATAAATGTAAGGAAAAAAATGTATTACAAGTTTTTCATCATGTGTAAAATGGCCAAAATTGCACATATTTGGGACATTTAAATTCCAAAAATAGACAGAACCAAGTTTAAATTTCTTATTACCATTCATAGTTTAACATATTAACAAAAAGCCTTTACTGAGGGGATTTTTTATCTTATTTAGTTTTTGAGTAAACTAAATCTGACGGAAAATTGGCCTAAAAATTAAAATTTTGACTTTTTTTTTTTTTTTTACTTTGACTCTTTTGAAATCGTGTTAAATACAAAATTGTTAAGTTTTAAGGCTGATCTTTATGTCTCTGTGGGAGAAAAACGCATCTTAGGAAAATTCTGAAAAATCTGTGGATGAAGTGGACTAAACGAAACAATGACACATTTTTTGGAGCAGACTGGTTTGTAATTTGTAGAGTTTGTAGTTTCCACATGAAAGCCAATGTGTTGAGACAGAAAACGGATCAAAAATACAACAATTGCAACAAAACAAAAAAAAGAGTTTTGCCTGTAGTGTCTCGCCTTAAACAAGAGCAATGACTATACAAGCTCTGCCATAGGAGGAACTCTCTCTACACTGGATGAACTGCCTACTTTTTCCCACAGGGATTTTTATAGTTTTTCTTTGCCAAGAAGGAGGGTCAAGGACAGGGGGCGCTCTGGGACAGTTATCCACTTGCTAAATTCCCTTGAACACCGTGTATTTAATCTGCTTTTCTATATTGACGGCTTCATTGTCGCCCATTGAGGCAACTGCTGTGGGCACAACAAAAATAAAGTCGAATGCAGTACCATAAATCATAAATGTACACCACATCTCCTTAATAATCACTGCATTTTAAAAAGCTTACCGTTTCTTTAATAATGTGATTTTGGAAAGGCTTCTTTGACATATTCTATTTCACGTAGGGCTGGGCGATACGGCAAAAAATGATTATCACGATTTTCTTGGGGCCAGATTATGATTTCGGTTTGATTACGATTCGTGTTCACTAAATTGTCTTTAATAGATCGGCACGATTTAGGAAAAATGTCTAACTGTGATTTTTCTGACCAGTGCGATTCTGATTAGAGCTGCGATTTATGTTTCACAAATTCACATTTTAAACACAATTCAGTCGCTTTTAGTCGAGTTTTTGTCACCTTCAGTTGTGTTTGTCATATTTCAGCTTTTAATCACGTCTTTGTCGTTCGTAGGCGCGTTTTCATCGCTGTTTTGGTGCATCGAGTCGCGTTTGTTGTTTGTAGGCGGGTTTTTCTCGCTTTTGGTTGCACTTTTGTTGCTTGTTTCAGAACACGTTTGTACAAATCTTAACTACAGTGTTAGCAGCTTTTATTCAAACCAAAGCAAGACATTTTGTTGTTTTTGGGAAGAAATGATTGCCGCCTTTGCGATTTGCGAACGTTGATTTAAAGGTGGAATGGAGGATTTCGGGCAACAAATCAGAATCTCATTTCCTCGTGGGTAGCACAAATAACTGGTCCGCTCAGGTGTCAATCATTCTCTGCGTGCTAGTGCACGCCGGCAGACTCGTCCAGGGGTCAAAGCGCTCGCTCCCTGGCGGCGCATGCGTGGTTGATATGCTAGTGTGTTTATGTAGCAGGTTAGCGGCGAGTTCCGTCATTGTAAGTCTAAACTTTCATCCGAAGTACCGAAATGGCTGAGGGACGAAGAGAAAGACTGTTTTGGAGCTTTCACAGAAGAGACGAAAGTCTGCAGAGGAAAGAAACAAAACGCGTGTTATTCTGGGGGAATCGTTTACGCGCTGGCGAGCATTGAAAGCGCAAAATAGGCTGATGCCTCCGCTGCAAACTTTCTGCTGGACAGGTAACTGTTTATCGGACTCTTTTTTTAGCTTATTGTATGTGGAGTGTATTATTAAATCTTCTTCGCGGAGGTTGTCGTGAGAAAGCGACACCAATCGTCTTGTAAACAAATGCGCATGGGCAGTGCTGCTGGGCGTGCTCGTTCACAAGGTTTGCTAGGCGTTCAGTCAGGAGAAACGGGGCGGGAGGGAGGGGGAACCTGCGCATGCGCTTTTTCAAAAAAAGGACTAACAGTCGCAGATTTTCAAATCGGCGAGAAATCCTCCATTCCACCTTTAATTTAATTGTGCAGCCCTAGCCATTAAAAGGTAAATAAAGTCCTTAGCTTAGAGGCTAAACAACAGGAGAAAAAGTGGGTTTGAACAGACCGCTGCATCAACGAGAGAAACAGTGAGTCACGATACGACGATTTCACAAAAATAGCAGATTGTCACAGGGAAAAGCCCAGCCCTAAATTCACGTTTTAACACTTCTTAAACAATCACGTCATAATATGTACAGTCTCTTCCCTCCATCGTTTTGCCGTTTTATACAAATGCCTCTAAACCAGGCATGTCCACTAAGGCCCGGGGGCCAAATGCGGCCCTCAGACCAATTTTTCTTGGCCCTTAGTCTTCCTGGTGAACTGGCCCACATTGTCCTGATAAGTACTATTTACAGCACATTTCAGATTTTCTACAATTCTAACCTAAATAACTAACATTTTGGTGGAATACAGACCTGATATTAAGGCACTGATACTGAATGTAGATGTGGTGGAGCTTAAAACGTCAGATAAATGCAGCTTTTTTAACTTTTCATGATTGATTTGTGGCCCTCTGATTGGTCTGTATTTCAATATGTGGCCCTCGATGGAAAAAGTTTGGACACCCCTGCTCTAAACCTTCATTATATAAAATCAAACTATGTGGAATGGACAATATAGACGTAAAAACGATAGCGCTTTCACCTCAAAACAAGACGGCTTTGGGTAGAAAATTCAGTTTGATGCCTTTCTTTGTGACGTAAAATAACAAAAATCTGTGTCGGGAGATCAGCCTGTGCAATAAACACCAAATATCTGTCATTTTAAACAAAGACAGTTCACTCATTGTTGCTGATTTCTTAAAACAATTTCAGCTCAGTTAAGAAATCCAAACGCAGCTTCCTCTTTTCTTATCTTCTTTTTATATCCCTTCTGTATTTCTTTGAATTCATGAATCCGCCGTTGCCTCAAGTTTACCTATGACTCAAAGATTTATCCCGCTTTGTTTTTCAGGAGGGCAAGAGGAAGTGGATATAATAAGATCATGTTCAAGCGTCTCATGACTGTCAGCACACGGCTAAAAATGTCCACAAATAATAACCGACCCAGCCTTCGTGTCATGCTCGTCTTCCACACGGGGAAAAAATACATCTTTAGTGCGCCGTAAATCCGCCGAATTGTCTTTCACGGTTTCTTTTTTGAAGGTCAACGTGATTACAAGATGATTTTATTTGTTAAAATGTGCTGGTGATGTGAAAGGCTTTGTGTATGTGTTGGCCTGGAGCAGTAAATTCTCTAACACAATCGTTCCTTTCAAGGCGGATGATGTAACCGAGCGGCCACAGTTTCTCCTCAGAGCATCAGCGGTTGCATGTGGCGTTTACTGTTTGGCTTTTTGAGGTTTTGAAGAAGAAGGTCTGAAGCCGTGTGAAGGCCGTGTGATTTATGGACTGTTATTGTACATTGTGTTCAGTGCAATTTGTAATATTGATCCAAAATGGCTCAGCAAAATAAGGTGGGTTTATTGACTTTCTGTTCAAAACTCCAAAACTGAAAGGTCCCCCTCTATTTTCATTGGTGTTTTTGTTGTATGTGATGTTTTAATCACAAGTGCAGAGCTGTGGGTGGGTTAGTAAAAACATACATTTTCTGAGCCTCAAATGTAATGCAATACAGAATTACTCAAACAAGCATGAATCAATCAACATACAACTCAGAGTAACCAAAAAGGGAGAGTTATTTCTTGATTAAATTCTCATAAAAGATGAGTTTATATATCCCCTTTGAAATGTGATAGTGTTCATCAACTACTAAATTAGAATCAGAAAACCGTTTATTGCCATTGTCAGTGAAATGCACAAACGTAGGAACTTGCTTCGGCGTAGGTGCAACATAAAGCAATGAATAAAATATAAAAAATATATAAAAAGGCATGCATAAAATTAAGAATAAAATAGACTGAGACTATATACAGAATGTACAAATTATAACAAATGTACTTATGTATGTATGCCTTTTTCTTTCTTTTTTTTTTTACTAACTGCCCCGTCGGCGCGCAAATTGCTTTTCTACAGGGGGGGGGGGGCTCTCTTGGCCCGAGGCTCCGCACAGGGAGCGCGCACTGAGCGTGTGCGGAGAGCTCCAATGTTCTGCGGCGCCGGCTCTCAATTAACGCATCGTCCCGCGGTCCTACACCCCTCACAATGTTTCCCCGCTCCCCGGGCTCTGTTCCCCGCTGTAGAGGGCTCGAGGGCGCACACACCACACTCACCTGCCGCCGTCTTCTCTCCGCTCTCCGGTTCAGGGGCCAAACCAGAGCACTTCCTGGTCCTGCTCTAAATAGCGCAAAATGGCGCGCCTGTCGGTGCCACGTGACCAGAGGACTGGACCATTTAAAGTTATTTGTATATTTTGTTATATTTGAACATTTTCCAGGACTTAAGTTACTGCATATGGAGGGTTATTTACTTCATTTTTCTGTAAATTAAAGGTACCTTTTAAGTTTGAGAATTTTGTTTGTATTTGCTTAATTAGTCCATAAACCCTATAATTTGTCAGTCGGTTTACCCTGGGGAGGGGCTAGGTGCATTGGCTAGCTGTAATGGCTGCTGTAATGTTCCTGTTTCCTGTGCATACTTTGTTTCCTTTTGTGGCGTTTTTCTCTTCAACTGTAAGGCACTGTTTTTGGGACCTTGGTGCAAATAAAATCACCTAAATATAAGCCATAGTTTTATCTATAGTTTGAAACGTTGCAATGATTGTGATCAGACGGCTGAAGTCCACAGTCTGACGATATTCACACAGGATACTCTCAGAGCTGCGTCACACATCGAGAAAACGTCACAGATCCAGAAAACGTCACTCGTCCTGGAAAAAGTGATTTTGATGCTCGGAGGGAGAGGATTTCCAGGATTCATCAAACGAGCGTGAATGAAGATAAATGCAACTCCAGGTATGTTTTTGATGATGGAACAATGTTAGAATAGACTTAAAAGCTCAAGACATTCATTCATTCAAAGCTCAAACAAAAGAAATATGTTTAGAAATGGAAATTGTTTTGCTCATGACACTCAAAAATAGAAATGATTCCATTGAAGCCATTTGAATCCTTGAACTAAAATGGGAGAATTTTTTAGAGGCACACGCTGTAATATCTTAAGGCAGACTGTTCCCTGACGCTCTCTTCAAAAACAAGGCAACTGTTTCCTTGGGAATGCTCCAAGTTCAATTCAGTTCATCAAAATATAAATCAAAGTCAATTAAAATGTAAAATGCATGTGAGAGGAACAAAACGGCATTTGTACATTTTAGTTTCATACAAACTTATTCTGATCCTGACATAACGAGACAACTTTACTTGAATGTAAGTTAATAATCAGTTAAAGACATGCATGTGGTCGCTTTTTACTCATATTTTGGTGCATTGAGTCGCGTTTGTTGTTTGTAGGCGGGTTTTTCTCACTTTTGGTTGCACTTTTGTTGCTTGTTTCAGAACACGTTTGTACAAATCTTAACTACAGTGTTAGTGATCCTGACATAATGAGACAACTTTACTTGAATTTAAGTTAATAATCAGTTAAAACACTTGCATATGGTCGCTTTTTACTCGTGTTTTGGTGCATTGAGTCGCGTTTGTTGTTTGTAGGCGTTTTTTTTCTCGCTTTTGGTTGCACTTTTGTTGCTCGTTTCCGAACACGTTTGTACAAATCTTAACTACAGTGTTAGTGATCCTGACATAATGGGACTTGAATTTAAGTTAATAATCAGTTAAAGACATGCATATGGTCACTTTTTACTCATGTTTTGGTGCATTGAGTCGCATTTGTTGTTTGTAGGCGGGTTTTTCTCACTTTTGGTTGCACTTTTGTTGCTCGTTTCCGACCACGTTTGTTAGCGATCCTGACATAATGAGACAACTTTACTTGAATTTAAGTTAATAATCAGTTAAAGACATGCATACGGTCGCTTTTTACTCATGTTTTGGTGCATTGAGTCGCGTTTGTTGTTTGTAGGCGGGTTTTTCTCGCTTTTGGTTGCACTTTTGTTGCTTGTTTCAGAACTCGTTTGTACAAATCTTAACTACAGTGTTAGCGAGCCTGACATAATGAGACAACTTTACTTGAATTTAAGTTATTAATCAGTTAAAAACATGCATATGGTCATTTTTTACTCATGTTTTGGTGCCGTGAGTCGCGTTTGTTGTTTGTAGGCGGGTTTTTCTCACTTTTGGCTGCACTTTTGTTGCTTGTTTCAGAACACGTTTGTACAAATCTTAACTACGGTGTTAGCGATCCTGACATAATGAGACAACTTTACTTAAATTTAAGTTAATAATCAGTTAAAGACATGCATGCGGTCGCTTTTTACTCATGTTTTGGTGCATTGAGTCGCGTTTGTTGTTTGTAGGCGGGTTTTTCTCGCTTTTTGTTGCTTGTTTCAGAACACGTTTGTACAAATCTTAACTACAGTGTTAGCGATCCTGACATAATGAGCCAACTTTACTTGAATTTAAGTTAATAATCAGTTAAAGACATGAATATGGTTGCTTTTTACTCATGTTTTGGTGCATTGAGTTGCGTTTGTTGTTTGTAGGCAGGTTTTTCTCGCTTTTGGTTGCACTTTTGTTGCTTGTTTCAGAACACGTTTGTACAAATCTTAACTACAGTGTTAGCGATCCTGACATAATGAGACAACTTTACTTGAATTTAAGTTAATAATCAGTTAAAGACATGCGTATGGTAGATGTTGAAGGCCAGTTAGTTTGAATTTGGTTGATTTGTTCCTTTTTCCGCCACTGAGCCACCTCTCTCTGCGAATATCTTCAACAACAGCACCACATTTAGTCTAAAATGAAACGTTTTAATTCCATTTTCACTCCCAGACTTGTTTACGCTTCATATCTGACTGTCTCCATCGGCGGCCGGAGCCTCAAATCTTGTGATGTTGTTGAGGCTCAGAGCTGCAGCATGTGTTTCTATAGCTCGGATACTGTGACGTGTGAAGCGGGAAAAAGAGCCTCTCCTCTGCCTTATCTCTTTTTTATCTGCTCCGATTAGCTTTGGGGCATGTCTTCTGTGCCCTCTCTTGAGTCTAATTAAAAAACGGCCTATCCAGTTAAAGCGATCACAGGAAGCACTGATGGAGGTGCTTTTTGTCTCCGGGCATCTCGGGGGGACAGGCAAACATTTATTATCTTTTCATGAGGTAGAAGATAGAATCAAAATGTGCACTCGGAAAAGTGTCGTGGTATAAAGTTATAAAATGGAAATGCACCTAATAGCACGGTTTGAACACAGCTTACCTCTGCTAACACTAATCAGGATCAAATTAATAAATGAATCAAACCTTTACAGCGCTTTTATGCTACAGTTGCTTTACGATGGTGTGCGTTTTTCGTTCATTCAGAATATTCAGTGGTGCCATGCCGAACACAACAGCAGAACTTGGCTGGAATCGAACCTCTGACCTTCAGGTTGATGGACGAGCGCTCCAAACTCTGAGCAACTGTTTTTAAGGCGAGACACTGCAGGCAAAACTAATTTGTTTCATTTTTTAGTTTTTTGGTCAGTTTGCTCTCTCAACACCTAGGCTTTCATGTGGAAACAACAAACTTGTCCAATCTGCTCCTAAAAATAGTGTATTGTTTCATTGAATCCACTTCATCATTAGAAATCTATGGGACATTGTAAGTTCAAAGGCCGTTTTCTTAAAGTGCATTTTTCTCCCTCGGGACATAAAGATCAGCCTTAAAGTAGCTCCTACACACATCAAACTTTACAATCTTGGACTCAACAAGATTTTGATGAAACGTACAGAAGGATTTTTTTTATATCTAATTCTCAAATGGATTTATTGAGTCAAAAGTTAAAAAAAAAAAAGTAAAAAAAAAAAAAAAAGGAGGCAAAATTTTGAATTTTAGGACAATTTTCAGTCAAATCTAGTTTACTTAAAACTAAATAAGAAATCCAAAATCCCCTCTGTACATTTTTTGTAACTAATATGTGTACACAATGAACCAAGAAATTTAAACCTGGTTCTGTCCATTTGTCAGTTTTATATGTCCCAAATATGTGTATTTTTTTCACATAAAATGCCTTATTTCTACATGAAAACATGACATGATGAAAATCTTGTGATATATTTTTTTCTTACATTTATGTGAGCAAACTACAGGAGAAGTTTACAATTGATATTTTTAAATTTAAGATTTTTTCCTATTCACCTGCAGGGTCTCATCCTAAGTAGACAGTTGAAAACTCTCTTTCATTGTGTCTCTCCTCAAGGTTTCTCTTTTGCCCAGTCTTTATACAGTCATTTTATATATTTATATTTTATTTGAATGCTTTTGAATGCTGGTTAATCTCATTTTGACCAATGACTGTTTCATTGTTTGCCTTTCCGATGTTTACCAATTTCCACTTTTGTAAAGCGCTGCTGCTGTCGTGATTTTGAGCTCTACAGATATCAACTGAATGCATTTTAAAATTTGTTTACTTTGACACTATGGCTTCAAGTCATATGGATTTCAAACATGTCAAAAAATCCCTGCTGGATAATGAATCTCTGGCACATTAGAAAAGTGTCAGGAACGATGAGTAGAAATCGAAAACCTGAAGATGGATCCAGTGAGTCTCTCTTATTCAGGACGAGTTAAGAAAAGCAACATCAGCAAGAATCAAACTCAAAACTCACTCCTGTGTCCCTCCACAGCAGCTGTCCCATGTAAATCTGATGTAACGAACAATAAACAGCACATCAGGGGCAGAAAAGCTGTTTAAACGAGAGAACCCTCCGTCTCTGGGACCCGTTACAACCGCACAGACTCCTGCTTGGAACTGCAGACCTTTGGGAACAGCGAGTATTCTGCATTTATAAACAAGTGCATGGACGAGGACACAGATATGACGCTGCGATACACCCAAACGGAACATTAGACGTGTCCGATTACCAGAGTTTAAATCATTCAAATCGAAAACATGGGCCTGTGTTTATTTAGAGAATTTTGCATGAGCTCGTCATTTGAATAGCACGGAGTCCGGACGTCAGCGATCTCAACATTATTCGAGGGATCTGATAACAAACAACCACTGAATTATGGGTGCAGTATTATTTCTGTCTTGTGCTGTTTGTCAACCCGTCTTGTCTTTTTTGAACTGGTTCGTATTGTCCAACTTTGTCTTGTCTTATCTTATGTTGTCTTGTCGAGTGTTTTGTCCATTTTTTGATTTTATTCATTATTATTTTCATACTTGTATAAATGGTAAATGGTCACATTTATACGGCACTTTTCTACCTTTTTTAAGGCACTCAAAGCGCTTTACATCAAGGAACCAGTCACCCATCCACTCACACATTCATACACCAGTGTACGCAGACACTGGGGGCAAGGTGGGTTAAGTGTCCTGCCCAAGGACACAACGGCATTATTCATCTGAAGGAGCTGAAATCGCACCACCAACCTGCGGGTCAGAGGATCAGACCACTCAACTACTCCATGTCTGGAGTGGGATTCGAACCGCTGACCTTCGGATCAGAAGGTCTACCTACTGCGCTACTGCCGCCCCAGTATGTTTTTTTTTTTTTGCTATTATAATTGAGTTGTTTATTTTTTATAGTCATTTTAATTTAAATTGATTTTAAAAAATGTTGGTCTGTCTGGTATCAAAAACAGCACAGATGTAAGATTTTATACAAAGAACTGAATAAAAATTAAAAAAAGACTTCAAGATAAAAAAAAAAAAAAACTATTGAATTATGTTACGAGCGGCTCATGGCTTTCGCCCACAAAGTTGACGGTTCGATAGACGTTTGCGTCTGAGCGGCTGGGCGTTCGGAGCGGCGCAGATCGAGCGAGGAGTTAATGAGAAGCTAATCCGTTCTTCAGAAGTTTTTTGGTGTCTCGAAAGGTATTTTATAAAATCAAAGTCAATCAAAAGCGGCCCTGATTAGTTTTGAAACGCTCTAAATCTAAAATGTTCGCACCCAGTCTGCTCCGACAGTGTTAGGTCAGTCTAACTAATGCTGCTGTATATTTTATCATCCAAACCAAGTGGATGCAGTTTTAGATTTCGATCCTCCTGGCAAGAAACGAATCTCTGCCGTGTACAAGTTGATACAAGACATGAAACCTGTTCAATGGGGGGAAAATTCCTGGGAAAAAGACGTCGGGGTTGATCGTTCTGATGAGGAATGGGATCCTGTTTGACTCGTATACTGTACTTCCTCTCTCTGCAGTCGTCATGGTTTAATCCAGCTCAAAACACTCCACGTCTCCTTTACATAAGAGAAAGACTCAGAGAAAGACTTTTTTTTTTTTGGAATACATTGAGGGAGGATTATGCCAATAAACTGATGAATTTTTGAATGTAAACGGAAATTAATACTTTTAATTTCTTCAATTTGTCTGCACCCTATCTTTCTAACCCCCAACTATCCCATCGTTATCCTCTAAATCAGTGGTTCCCAACCTTTTTTGTTTCGAGGACCCCCTAAGCGTCGTCTGACATTCTAGAGTACCCATCAACTTGAGTTTCAGGCAAATAAATGGGTTTAAAAGTCACATATTGTCATTTATTACTATTATATTTAGTTTTAATTATATTTATAGTCCAAGATGCTCCAAAAAGATGCTAAATTTACAACAAATAACACTTTTTTATTCAGATAAAAGTACATTTCATTGTCTTTTAAAATCAGAAACCATTCCAAGTACCCCCTGGTAATTGCTCTGGTTGGGAAACACTGCTCTAAATTTTATGTTAAAGCTGCAGTACCTGATTTTACCTGAGAAATACATGTTAAACTCTGTTAAACTTGTACCAACGGTGTTTCAATACGTATGTTTTTTTTGTTTTGAGGCGCTCTTGTGGCTTTGGAACTGTGGAACTGTGGGCAAAATGAAACCTGTACATCCAATGGGAGCGCTACTTCCTGTCCTTGTGATAATCTTTGGATGAGAACAAAAGCTTTACCTATTTGTCACACACACAAAAAAAAATCAGATACTTCAGCTTTCATTTCTTAACATCAGTCTGAACTTTTTTCCTCCTTATCATTTCTAAACAGCTACTTGCATCTTTTGTATGGATTACTTACAGAATACAGCTACCTGCTATGTCTTGTTTATTGTATGTTGTGTCTGCTCATTGTTTATTGTCTATAAATGTAATTGTATATTTGTATATGTTATGTTGTAACGGCAACTGTAGTTTCAACGGTTTGTAAAGCGGTTTGGGTGCCTGTTAGGTGGAAAAGCGCTCTATAAATAAAAATTCTTCTTCTTCATGTTTCATGTTTTGAATGTTTTTTATGTTTTTGATGTGTTTATTATGTTTATTATTGTTGGTGTGCTAAAAAAAAAAGGGGGGGGGAGCGCACATATACAATTTAATGTTAAATACAATGTCAAATGTGCACACCCTTAAACTAAATAAAAAGATAAGAAGAAGAAGAGAAAGACTCAGACTTACCCCGGGGTTGATCCTGCCGGTGCTGGATGTGGCCATGGCCCGGCTCCTGAGGGCCTGAGTTATCAAATCAAATCAAATCAAACTTTATTTATAAAGCGCTTTTCATACAAAAATTGTAACACAAAGTGCTTTCCAATTTACATATTAAAAACAATTCCCCGAACCCACCCCCACCCCCACCACAAGAGTGCCCCACCATCCCTATATTAAAACTTCCACGCAAACACATACACGTACACACACACACACACACACATGCACACATTCACGCACACATTCACACACACATACATGCAATAAGAATCATGGGCATGAGGCTGAATGCAGGTGAACCAGCTGTGAGAGCACCATCAGAGGAGCCGTCTGCACCAGGAGCAGAGAGTCAGCCATCAGGGGCAGAAAGTTATGGTCCTGTCTTAGTCTTTACAATTATTGGGTAAATATATTTCAGGTGCTAAGTAAGCAGGACAGAGGGACTCATGGGATTTTAGAAAATTAAAAAAGCCTTTAATAAATCATGGCTGAAAAATATTTTGTTTTAAATGCCGTTTTTTTTTTTTATATTTTTCAGCCATGATTTATTAAAGGCTTTTTTAATTTTCTAAAATCCCATGAGTGCCTCTGTCCTGCTTACTTGGTACAAGAGTGATCCTCAACCAGAAGAGCACCTGGGTAAAACATCTACATCTACTATTGAAAAGATACTCGTGCAGCATTCCAGCAACCAGGTTTTGAATATTTCAGGTGCTATCTGGAATCAGTGGACAGGACCTGGCGCCTGATTTTCCTTCTATTTTTGGAATAGCGGCGCTTCATCGTAAGGTTAGCAGATATCAGCTCGTAGACTTATTTTATTCAACTGGAAATCGGGTAAAGCTCCATCTTTTACACAATAGTTAAAGGAGGGTCTTTCCTTCCTGCCACTGGAAAAACTTAGATACAGAGTGTTACGATCACGACAGAAATGTTCGGTAACCTGGAGTCCATTTGTTGATTTTGTAAAACGATTCTCTTTTGATGATTGTAAATGAACAGCACAAAGACTGTCGCTGTACTATTGTAATTTCTTTTCATTAATATTATTGCAATGTTTGTTGTGACTTCTTTTTGTTTTTTTATTCATTTATTTGTGTATTTTTATTTTATTTTATGTATTATTATTCTTTCTTTTTTTCTTTTTTTAGGAGAGCCTTGGGTGGGGTGGGAGGGTGTTTTATTTGGTTTTCTTCTATCTTACTATCATCGTATGCTTTCTATGTAAAACTGATAAAGTTTGAAAAAAACAAATGTAACAAATCGCAAATACTTTAAATGTTAAAAGGGAGGCATCTGTCAAATACTAAAACATCTGTCCATTAATTTGCATAACTTTAAAAATTGCACTGTAGTAAAAAGTAAATAGTAATATGTTATAAACTGCATGTATTTCTATATTGTACATTTTTATCTAGTACTTGCTTAATTGTGCTCCTGGTTAGATACTAAAGTGCATTTTGTTGCACGGTACTTGTACAAGCGTAATGACAATAAAGCTGAATCTGATCTACTAATTATATAAAATTAATCTGCAAAAACAGAAATCTCAGTTTTTACCGAATTTTGTATTTTTACTTAAATTTTTTTCCAATTTTTACTTTAACTTAAAAGACACAGAGAGAGTAAACATTTTCTGCATGTATCGTAGACATTAGTCCGATATAGTCATCCCGTTTGGTCCGACGTCTATTACATTTGTCCATTTTTGTGTATTTTTGTTTTGTTTGGTTTGTGTCATCCATTTCTTTGTGATGGTCTTCTTGCTGCTGCCAGAAGTAAAACCCAAAAGTATCCATGTAGTGTTTCCTTGGCAGGGGTTTTGAGGCCCAAATAGTGTAAAATAACAACATATTGCTGTATCATGAGAGTCAATTTGGTGATACAGCATTGATATCATGGGCTGCTGGATCAATATATCGCCATGACAACGTTTCGGTACAATTTACTAAACGTATTTTGTGACCGCACTACAATTTTGTTGCTTGCTTAGAGAAAGGAAAGTTTATTTTTATACAAAACCTTTCATCTGTTCACTGATTGGGTTATCAAAACGGGTCATTTTCGTCGGGATTTAACAAAGAGAATATGTTAAAATGTACAGGTTCTTCAGAAAATAGTGATATATTGTAGAGCAGGGGTGTCCAAACTTTTTCCATCGAGGGCCACATATTGAAATATAGACTAAGCGGAGGGCCACAAATCTATCGCGAAACGTTAAAAATAGCTGCATTTATGTGATGTTTTAAGCTCCACCACATCTACATTCAGTCTCAGTGCCTTAATATCAGGTCTGTATCGCACCAAAATGTTAGTTATTTAGGTTGGAATTGTAGAAAATCTGAAATGTGCTGTAAATAGTACTTATCAGGACAATGTGGGCCAATTCACCAGGAAGTCTAAGGGCCAAGAAAAATTGGTCTGAGGGCCGCATTTGGCCCCCGGGCCTGAGTTTGGACAACACAGACCTTGCGATTCCCAGCTCAGGTGTAAAAAGTGTATTTCTGGCTGGGTCGGCTCATACCACAATAAAATTTGGACAAAACTGTGATCCGAGCCTGAACTAAACCAAGTAAACATCAGGATGAAAAGAAAGATCTAACAGGAACATCAGTGAACACAGCCTGCTGGCTCAAGCCCACCGAGAGATTTAACTTATCCCTCTGTTTGGACTAAGCTGTACAATTTGAAAGAACGATAATAACCGCTTGTATTATTACATTGACAATAAACCAAGTACATATTTCTTTCCACAAAACACAACATCCTTGAACTGTTTGTCCAGACTGTATAGATGCCCTCTAGATCTGGCATAATCACTCAGGACATTACGAAACTATTCTTTTAAATCACATTCAAATCCCATCTTTCGTCACTTGCACATTTCTCTCTCTCCGTATCAGATGTGGAAACTGTCCCGCGCCGCCCAGACAATAAGGGGCTTCTTTTACCCCTCTCCCGCCCCGGGCTGGACAGTGCCGGGGATATTAAAGCGGACTGACAGATCTAATTATCGCTCTGCACCTCTCACGCCGAAAAGTATTACCTTACAGTGACGCGCCGTGCCCTCAAACTAACTTTCACCTTTTTGGCTAATAACTGGCGCGGACCTGCGGGGGGCATGTCCCAGAAAAGACGGGGAAGGATTTGCAATAAGAACAGATTTATGAAAAGGAGGAAGAGATTGTCATTATTCAAATGCTCCGGAGCAGACGCAGAGCCAATGCCCCCCGCAAAGTTCACCGCACCCGGCTTTCGATACGTCTCATTTTCTATATAAATTACATCAGGAAACTACATTTTACGTCACATAATTTGACAAACAATCCATGCATTAACATTTGCGTTTTGTAGTTTTACTCTATAGGCTTTGTTTAGTCTGGATGTATATGTTGTTTAAATTAGAACTAAGACAAAAACAATATCAAAATGTAACGTTTTTGGTCATGAATTTGTCAGTTTTCAACAGTTTTCAGACCTGCACCTTTATATACGTTTATTTTAAAGAGCAGGAACATCACAATAAAAGATTTAGTTTCTATTTTCATCACTTTCTGAACATTCTTTTAAGGTTTGCACGACCCACACACTAAAATCTCGTTGATTTTGAGTTCTGTGTGGGTTCTTTATGATCATTAAAGGTCCCATATTCTGCTATTTTGCCCTTTACACAGTCTATTCTAAGGACTTTGTTGATAAAATTTTGCGTTGTGCAATATCCATAACATAACAGTTTCCAAAAAACACCCATTTCTTGGACTGGCCCCCCTCCTTGCAAAAGCAAACGGCTCACTCTGAGATCTGACCCCCCCAACAGAGAGCAGGCTGCCTTCCCCGCCCAACTCGCGCGCCTTTCCTGCCCAACCCGTGCCGAAGCCTAGAGCGGAGATAGTGCACATGCGCCGTGTGCTCCGGTAAACAGCGATACACAAACACGGGAATAAACATTTTATCCGTCCTGACGGTGCGTCGTGCTGAGTCCTACGTCCTGGATCTGACCTGGAGTTTGACGTGCTCCAGGACCTCGACAACGGACGTTGCCGTTTGGTAAATAACAAGCTAACTCTTCGATCTGTCGTATCCATCGTGTAATTACTGTGTAGCATTAGCATTAGCTGTTTTTATTCTGCGGCTGTGCGCTTCCTGGAGGCGTGGCTTAAACACAGCGTCATCAAAAAACCACTTTGGGAACACATACGAGGCCCAAATAGCACTGTAGGAAGGTTAAAACCTCTGAGAAGTCGATTTTGCATGTTATGGGACCTTTAAATATAACTTTTCTAGTGAAAGGTCGACTCCACCCTCAGCTTTTCTTCATATGTTGTCTCAAATATTACTCACATATAAACTTAAATATTACTCGCATTAAACTTATCCATCTCAACAACAACAAGCATGTGGCTCCACCAGGCCAATGCACACAGAAAGAATTCATGTTTGTTTATTTATCTGTTTGTTGAACATAATAATGCCAAAGGTGGGATAAATGTTTGTTAGTTTAATGTAAGTTCAATGCCATAGTATGGAATGTGTGAGGCAAAACAATAAAACTTACTCTCAAACTTATATATTGCACCTTTAAAAAGTGAGAGTTGTATCTGGAACAGGAGAAAAATAACAATCGACTGACTAAAGGTAACTGTGAGTAATTTGGGTTATACTTTGCTTCTGTGATGAATTATTTCCCTTTGTGTGAGTTTATCCATTGTTTTGAGTCTTGAGCATCTTGAGTCTTCAGTTGGGGAAACTCCCTGCCTGAACCACATTAGTCAAATGGAACAAAGCCAACTACAAACGCTTAATATTTTATCTTAACATTCCCTGTCTAGTAAACATAAACTCTTTGAAAGATCTTCCATTATGCACAGACATTCTTTTATTTGAAAAATGCTCCAAAACATTAAGGCTTGAGTGGCAGAATTATAGGCCGTGCAACTGATAAAATGTGTCTTTGCTTTGGCCAAATTTTTTTTCATGGCGCTTTTGTTTTGCTCAAATCAACTTTATACAATAAAATGTCAACCGAAAGTAGTTTCTTTGTTGTCGCTCCGGCTGCGCAGAGCTGATCTAGCTTGTTTGCAAATGGCAGTTGGAGGTTTAGGACATTTCAACTGCCACACAACAATAGATATCCTCAAAACTTCAACTGTGTGTGATCTCAAAGTCTGTATCAGTGATAAATGTGAGCGTTCTGTTGTTTATCTGGTTTTTACAACTTGATTTTCTGTTTATAGATGTCAGGTACAAACTAAATATTTAGACTTTTAAATTTGTTATCAGACTTTCGTAGCTTTTTCACGTTTTGAGCTTTTACTGGAGACAATGGCATTACTCACCATTGAATCTCATGCGTTTTTTCCACCCACAGCTAAAATTCAGAACGCCGTGATGTCACCTGCATAACCTTTATTGGGAAATGGATTTACGCTTGATGAAACTGTACGGCTGGCTTTACACATTCTCAAAACAAAAAGCAAAGAAAAAACAAAATAGCGCATAAGTAGTCAGAATCAGAAACAGAAATGGTTTATTGTCATTGTCAGTGATCAAAATTCACAAACATAGGAACTTGCTTCGGCGTAAGGTGCAACATAAAACAATGAATAAAATATAATAAAATATATAAAAGTGGCATGCATAAGATTAAGAATAAAATAAAATAGACTAAGATAAACTAAGACTAAGACTATATACAGAAATGTACAGTTGGCAGACAGTGCAAATGTGCAAGTGTAACAGTGCAAACTTAAGGCAAGGCAAGGCAAGTTTATTTGTAGAGCACAATTCATACACAAGGCAATTCAAAGTGCTTTACACAACAGGAAAAGTTGCATTAAAATCACAAAACACAAGCACACAGAATAATTTTAAAATAAAGCGCTTTAAAAGAGAAGAGTGCAGATAGATCTTTCAGTCGTTTGCACATCTAAACAGAACTGTTTTAGCCTGGATTTAAACAGAGTGGAGGCCTGTCTCCACTAGTAGTCGATATTGCAAAGAAATTCAATCAAATCTACACAAAAATGAATCACTGGCTATACACCAATCACTCTTTCTTGGTATTTGAGACATTCGGACGTTGCTTTGCTTGACGACTTCCTTCTTTCCCCCACGTCGGACCTGCGCCCCTTCAGCATGTCCCACACACGCCTCTTGTGTGTGGCCTGCGCCTCTTGTTGCCAGTCGACCTCTCCAACGGGTCTCCGGGGAGGCAGCCGTGAAAGAGAGTTTTTGTTTGTGCGCACGTGCCGAGCCTCACTCTCAGACAATACCAGCTGCGGGACCCTCCCTCCTCACCCTCTCACCCCTCCCCTCCTCACCCCCTCACCCCTCCGCTCCCGTTTGCGTGCTGCCAGATCTCCTTTCACTCTCATGCAAATCACCCCAAACAGGCGGCAGGTCCATTCTGCGGCAGGATGTGACTCGGCCCCCGTGGCTCGGTGGACGGCTGGGCTGTGATATCACTCCACTAAACTGCCTTCTATTACATTACGCGCCGCTCTCTCTGGCTGTGTAGCTATTGTTTTGATTTTTCATGGTACATAACACCCTCGGAGTCAATGAATACATTTGCATATATTTGAGGGGTGTCGTAGTTTGGAGAGGATTTTTGAGCTGAAAAAGTGGAACGAATTGGACACATCTATTATGATTACAGTCTTTGCACAAAGTAAATAAAATGATGGGCCTGTCAGTGAAGTAAGGACGGAACAGAGATGTACTTCTGTAAGAATCTGTATAATGTTTCTTTTAACCCCTTTAAACCACCTTAAACCTGGTAACCTTGTCAAATACAGAGCTATTTTCAATCTTTTGTCTCTAAATTGTAGAAAAAAAGTAATTTTTAGCTCCACAAGCACCTCAATGGGCGCAGCAGCAGTTACCTAAGCTAACCGTGTCAAACAGCTAAAGCTAACTTTTATTAAAATATAAATACAAGCAATTAAAAAAAAATAAAGTAGACTCCCTTTAAAAAAAAAAAGAAAGAAAGGCTCCCTTATACTTATTTAAAGATTACTTTAGCTTGGTTTTTAAATGTGTAAATATTTATTATGCCTCAACATTAGCATTAGCGTTAGCATTAACCCACAAACACCTCTGTCTTGATGTCCACTGTGGAAGTTTTCATCTCATTAGTGAAGTCTTTAACATGTTGTTAGTGACATCCAGCTGCGGCTCATTGTTCACTGCCTCATCTTTGAGGATTTATTTATTTTAGTCAAACTCAGCAAAAAAAAAACAAAAAAAACCCATAAAGATTGAATTGGACAGGAAGTACTAGCGCTAGCACTAAGCTAACCGGGCGCTGTTGTGAAAGAGTGCATTCAAATAGTCTTTTTGACAAATTTCAACCGAGTTTCCGCCGCTCCCACGACACAGAAAAAGCTCTCATCAGAGTCACCAGCTCTGACTCCGGTTCCACTCCCTCCTCATCCTTCTTGACTTCTTTGTTGCGTTCGACGTCACTAACCAAGACATTCTGCTCCACCTTCTCCAGCATCACTCTGACTTTGCCCTTCACTGTTTCCACTCATACCTCAGTAAAAGCACAGATTGATGGTCCCGGAGGACGCTAAATCCCGACCCCACACTGTCCTGTCACTTGTGACTTGGGGCTCCCCAAGGATCCATGCTGGGTCCACCCCTCTTCATCGCATACATTATCGCCAGCCAGTGGGGAATTAATTACCATCACTATTCTGATGAAACAGAGCTCTACTGCACAATCACCCAATCTGGATCCCCCTCTGCCGCTGTCATCCGTCTCAGCTCCTGCAGGGGAGAAAGGGGCATGGATGAGTCATAACTTCCTGTGGCTGAATGGTTCAAAAACAGAAGTAATTCAAACTCGTCAACAACTTGGAAACACGAGCACATAACCCCTGCAGGGCTTACATAAGTCCTGAAACCAACCAAAAATAAGCTTTTAAGATACTTGTGAGTTGAAAAGAAAGTGAGTTACAGCAACATGTGTTCACCAAATCCTGATTTCTGATGACATTATTGAGTGACTGCCTATGCATAGGCATTATAGTATTTTCCCTTTTTTTCCTGTTTTTCGGCACTTTTCACAGGTCACAGTTTTTAAATTCTTTCAAATTTTTTTTGATTTTTCAATAGTTCCTAGCCTTCTAATGTCTGCTATTACTTTTGGTAAAGGTACCTTTTGTAGTTTTTTCACAATTTTGAATTTTCGGAGCACTTTTCCCTATCTTTTACAGTGGGAGCCTTTCTGTTGGTCCTCAGGAAAGTTTGCTGTTTAAACTGTTTTTGGCGGGAGCACGGTGGCAGAGCGGCTAGAGACTTGCCTCCCAATAAGGAGGTCGTGGGTTCAAATCCCGGACCAGACCAACATCACACAAATTCTATTGCGCAGTCACTCGCAATAGCTTCAGCTATTGCAACAGCATCTAGTTATTATTATTGTTGTCTTTTTTCTTCCCGAGTTGCATTTTGGAACACCACACCAAAGTGTAGCTGGCATCTTCCCTGTCGAAGCCCAATTCTGAATTAAAAACTTTTCTCATTTTAGCTAAAGGTATAGTATGTGCTATATTATCAGCAGTGATCCATCTGCCATTAATAACAGTAACAATAGTGGCCGAAAGGTGAAGGGATTGTTTTGAAGTTTGGATTATTTTACTACGGTCCAAAGTGAGCGATTCTAAACGTGTGATTGAAAACAGTTTGGAGCTTAATCAAACCCAGAGTGACTGTTTAGGACTCTGAGGTCGAAGAAAAGGCACTCACTCCTTCTCTTGGACACACTTGAATCTGTGATCTGTTTGTGAAGGCTAAGGTTGTCGGGGAAACCCTGGTCAGACCTGCTCTCCAGCTGCTGATGCATGCTGGGAAGTGCGGTTCAGTTAATCATCAGCCACCATTCGAGCACTCAGAGCGCTAATGGCCCTCTGTCAATGAAAAACCTGTTGGTGCAGAAGAAAACGATTGAATCCAAGAGTGCAGTCATGCTTGTCTTGATTTGGTTCTAGTTCGAGTGAATTTTTGTGCTGGTGTAGACTTAGTTTGGTCCTGTTCTGGTCCTGGTTTAATCACGGTCTAGTCCAGGTTGTGTTTTGTCCCAATTTTGATGTGGTGTGTGTGCAATTGTCACTAATATTTGAGTGTTATACGAAAGGAAAACGTGTTGGTGTAATCCCTTATTCATCCAGACAAAAGGAAAATGCACAAAATGGAAATGAATCCTATTATTTTAAAGACAACGTTGACTATCCCTCTACCAACACCACAAAATATGAATTTGAGTAGTAATAATTTGAGTTTCTCTGTGTAAATAAACATGCCTTGCTTTACCGTAGTTATATGTTTGTACTTTTATCATTATTTAACAGTTACACAGCTGTGCAATATTATGAGGTTATCTGAAGCGACTGAACGGCTAATGTAATATGTCTTGATTTTTGTTGAAGATATTTGAAGACATATTGAAACTATGCTCACTTAAATCAACACTTACAGATGTGTGAGTATAAGTACACGCACTGCAGAACTCTGATTTGTTGTTGAGACTTGCCCACCGCGGGAGGCCCAGAGCGGGCTCACCTTGGTGCCCTGTCGACAGTGTTTAAGAGTTATTTTGAGTGGGGCATATCCTGTTTCAAAACATGAGGTCACTTTATACGATGTGCTAGGAGCCTTTTTAGACCTCCATAGTTTCCGCTGGATAAAGTGTACATAGACAGTTTGGTTTAATGGGTTGCTGCAAGTTTCTTCTTTACAATTTGCATGTTCAGGTTTCTGCAGTTCTCAGTGTGACCCAATTTTAATTCAACGGGACATTTCATGCATCTAGATGTATTTATATTGCTGTGTCTTTAGTTGTATCTTCCTGCCAAAATTAGAAGAAGCTGTTGTTGTTTTCTATGATTTATCATTTTGTATTATTGAAACTGAACTTTTGTTGAAAATATATTGTGCTTTTTGACTGGATATTTGAAGACTCTTTACAATAGATGTACATTAATCTCTTCAGTAAATAGTGTATGCTATTCAGCGATGTGCAGTCATGGGAGGCAGGCAGGCATGACCCAGTCATGGGAAGAAAAAAAGGCTCGTCTGCTGACAGTCGGACCAGACGATTGGGGCGATTCGGGCAGGACTATTTTTTTCTTTTTCTTTTGGGTGAACACACAAAACACCGAACTGAGATTCAGTGTTTTTTCATTAATATACGTCAGTCAAATGTGTTCAAAAAGAAAATAAAGGCATCTGAGGGCAATTAAGTGATCAACAGTAGGCCTGTTTGAACCTTGATTTGAACTTGCCACACTGTGCGCCACCAGCTGTAAACCTCACCCACGTCACTGATGCTTTTACACTGGACTGCAGACTGTCTACCATCTCTGCATAGGCTGAGCCGAGCCTACAATAACAGGCAGTGTTCCATATATGAAGAGTTCATTTGCAAAAACAGATATCTCCAGTTTGAAAATGTGTCAGAAAGTTTGTTTATTTTTGATCCCATCTTCTACACATAGTATTAATAACAGTAAAGGTGAGAGGATTTGTTCAGAAAGCGATGGGATATTATTTTATTGCACTAAAATATGGCTTTTGAAACCACTTCTGGACAAATTGTAAATCTTCAAAAATTGTATCTAATGGCATTTATCTGTTTTTGCAAATTAACTCTTCATATATTTATTTTTGTACAGAAGTTTTAATTACAGTTTTAATTAAAACATGAGTAGATGTAACAGTAAGCTACAGTAATCAAACTTGATTTTCAGAGATGATTCAGTCCTTGGTTCTGTAGGTGGTCTGAAGACCTGCCAGTAAGACAGAGCAGCAGCTGGTATAGATAAAAATAAAATATAAAAGTCTGTAAACAGGGAACAAGGCTTTGCTTTGCCACAGTGGCACTGCCACACAGATTTTCACTTCGAGTGTCGAAGTATTGACTTGAGCAAAGCAGCTGCAGCTCTTACCTCCAAACCAAACCTGAGAGCACAGAGAAGACGATATTCAACAAAGAGAGAATACCAAGCATTTTGAACAAAGTAAACACGATTTACCCGAGATGTCACTCACCTCCACAGACACGACACACACTCGAGCTGGATGGAGTTGGACTCTGAAGTCAGAGGGCGGGGGACAGGTGAGGTGCAGCTTTTATAGGCTACAGCGCCACATGTGGAAACAAAGAGCTACAACAAAGAGCAACTTACTTACACTTCTTTTGCAAGTATCATTATCACCATAATAGTAGCATAAAATAATTTGCACAATGTTTTTTTAATATTATTTTGGCTAGTCTTGGCAATGTTCATTTGTTAATTCCAGTATTAAAAAAAATAAAACCATCAGCTCTTCCATAGATGACCAACAAAGAAAGCGACAGGGAGTGTGTGCTCCTTGGAAACTGTCCAATCAAAGCAGGTGCTACCGGCCCTTAAAGAGACAGGCTCTTACAATAAACAAAAGACCACTGACCTCATCTACATTTGGTCCAAAATGCCAAATACAGGTCACCAACGACAGAAAAACTAAACCAGCAATTCTGCCCAAGAACTAAGGTTTCTCTTCTTTATTACACAGCAGTCGTGACTCATGTTCTGATTAAGTTACATAAGAAAACCTGAAGATGCTTTCTTTTGTCATGAGCCGAAGGTTGCTTTTTTAAAACAGGACGTAGTCGGTATTGTACAGAGGAAGGATGTTCTAGCAGCGCGCTTGTATACAGCTCTAAGATGGAGGGCGCGGGGAAGTGCACTTCACTGACTGTCTTCCTCACAAGGTCTTCACTTCAGCGGGACAGAGTTGCTTCCTGAAGACGCCTGGCCCCCGTCCAGCTGTGCCTTTCTTATCCTTGTCCTGTGCGTGACTGTGGACTCTGGAAAGTGGTGATGTTGTGTATGAGAATCTTACAACTCAAGGTTTTGCTTTTTTCTGAACTTTATCAGAGTTTGTGAAGACCATGACAATTCAAATCTCAAAAGAATAAAGGCCGAGTTATTTCTCACCTCTTTCCTGTGAACTGCCGAATGTTCAAGACAATATTTAGAATGATCATTTCTTGGATTCTTGACAAGCTTCTTAAAATGGAACACTTTTAGCTATAACTGCCCTGGGTCTGACCGAGAGAAAAGTGGCTGCCATTCAGTGTGTCTCTTTAAAGGGCCTATGACAGGTTGAAATACACATTTGACTAAAATGCAGTTAAGATAAACCTATTCAAATTTCTACTAAAATCTTTACAAATTCAACCCCAGTTTAGCTGTTTTTTAGGTTTTAAATTTGACTTCCTGGTTGTAAAGTATGACATCACACTAGGAAATTACCATAGCAACCACACTGTACACTGGCCAAAACTCATCCAATGTCACAGATTTTGTTCATTTGACAAAGAAAAACACACGTGAACACCTTTATTTTGTTGAATCAAAGTTTAAAGGGTCAAAAAGTAGTTTATTTTGTGCAAATTATGCATAACCTTTGTCTCCCCAGTGTGATGTCATCAGTTTGTTTACTTCCTGTAATTGTCAACAGATTTCTCAACTTTTCTCCACAAATAGCAACTTGATTGGTGAAAAACTATAATTTGTATTTACACAAGGTATTAATGCACTGAATAAAGTCAAAATTAGAAAATCATAAAAACCCGTCATATGCACTTTAAGTACAAACTGTGTGTATCCAAATGTGAAAAGAGCCCATTTCTCATCTTAGGCAACATTTTTGGCCATTTAAAGTGTGTTTAGACTTTATTTGGTGTATTAATATGCGTTGTAAACATAAATTAAAGTTTTACACCAGTCAAGTTGCCATTTGTGCAGAAAAGATAAAGAATCCGTTGAAAATTACAGGGAGTAAAACTAATTTATGACATGAAACTGTGAGATTCAGACTCATTCCATCCAAAGGTTATGCATAATTTACACAAAATAAACTACTTTTTGACCCTTTAAACATTCATCCAACAAAATAAAAGTGCCACGTATATTTCTATTTGGCAAATAAAAACAATGGGTGACATTAGATGAGTTTTGGCCCAGTGTACAGTGTGGCTGCCAACTCATTTCCTCGTGTAATGTCATAATTTACAACCAGGTAGTAAAATTACAAAGATGGTTTAGAGAGCTTTATTTTCTTTTCTTTGTAACACTTATGTGCAGAGGCAGACTTTGAAATTTGGGGACCTAAGGCAAAACTGAGGACTGGCCTCTCTTTAATAAGTGATTTTCTTTAACTTTTCTGCAATTATTCTTGAAAGGAAGCTCTCGTTTTTTGTTTTTTTTTTGTTTGTTTTTTTCCTGTTTTGTTCAGTTTTTTTACTATACGCGTGGCTGGACAGGCTGATACATTTGGGGCGGTAAGGGAATTACTGAAAAATGATATGAGCAGAGAGGAATGTTTCTAAAATCAGACCATATGTCCCGTATGATTGTGCATTTAACACATGTTCCAGCTGATTTAAATACATAGATTTCATTTGTAATTGTATAATGTCATGTTTTATTTACCATTTCAAGGGGATTTGTTGGTCTTTAGCTTGTTTAAAAGTACACTGCGTTACTTCACTGTGGTGTTTATAAGCCTTGCCTTGTGTCTATAATGGTCGGGGGCCTCTTAAGGTTGGGGGCCCAAGGCAATTGTGGTCTGTTGCCTAATGGTGGGTCCGTCACTGCTTGTTTGTATTCTCAAAGGCTTAAAGCAGTACACTCTAATACAGTAGGTGGCGGCATACTTCTTTTTTGATGGTTTGCAGTCTGTCAGTAAAGAAGAAGAACAAATATTTAAAAAAAATACTAAACCAGGATAAAGATTTGTAATTTTTTTAGTTTAGGAAGGAGTTTAGGAAAAACATTATGCATTTTTAATATTGTTATTAGCCTTTAAACATGCTCTTGAGTACCTTAAATTTGCCATCACATATTTTGAAACAACAAGAAATGTTTATAATTGATTCAATGACAGGATTTATGAGCCGGTGTGAAATGACACTTAATGCGTGCATACAGTCAGCAGATGGCACCTTAGCATTTACACAATTTAGTGAAGTTAGCACTGAACAGAGGTTATGGTGCGGATTAGCAGGAGCAGTTATCGTGTTGCGACCGTAGAAATGCTCAGCACTTCTGGCAATTCTGGCAATGACTTAAGGACTTAAAACCGTGGAAGATTCTCAGACAAGTGACGTATGAAATCTGAAAATACGCTCCACAAACAGGAAGTTCAGCAGGAAGTGTTTTTGATGCTCGGAGAGGAGACGATTTTCTAATCTAACAGCTGAATGCAACTTCAGGTATGTTTTTGATGACGGAACATTGTTAGAAGCTCAAAAAAGTCACCGTAGCAGAATATATGTCCTTTAAAATAAATGAATAGTCCAACCAGTCACTTTAAACTAGTCCTTTTTTAACTGGGAGACGCTCTAATAATCTGAATTGTATTTATTTATTTGGTTTTGATTTCTGTGTATGTCAAAAGCACAAGCGTCCTCATTCACCCCAAACCACTGCGTGACCCTGAAAGTAGCACACCTGTGTTTATAAACAGAAATAGTCACTCGGGGGCTCAAGTCGGATTAAGAACCTTAAACCGGACTTTTACAAGTGTCTGCTGAGGTGATGGTTACAGTAAAACCCGGAGTAGTTAGCTTCTCATTTAGCCGTGAGTAATTCCTCCCAGCTGCCAAACTTTCAGATCTGCTCTCCATGTGTCTCACTGAGGAAACCTGCGGACACCAGAGCGCTGATTTTATTTTGATTAAGCTCGCAGGCATCGGAGGAGCGTGACGGTTTGTTATGGTTACACGGTCATAATCATTAGCGCCGATGCCGATTGGAGACATGTAAATATTATTGCTGCGTTTGTGTGTCAGGCCTCGGCGTAAACAGGCTTCAGGAACACAATGTATGCATGACTTTAATGACATCACATCGAGCGGGGGCTGCGTTCACCGTGCACCTCATCAAACGGAAATTAAACCGAAAATGACAAACGGTTTGGATATTCAATGTGTAGATATGAATAAACGTGTGACTCGTGAAGGGACAGAGATGCAGCTCGGTGTGTGACAAACGACAAAAGGTCATTATGTTGTATGCACTATTGCTCTTAAATAGGAGTTTGAAATATAAAATAACATAATTGTCACGCAGAGGTGTGTAGGACTCAGTTACATTTGCTTGAGTAACTTTTTCCACGTACCATCGAAAATACAGAGAGAATTTACACACAACTGGCACATTTTTCTGTCAGTTTGAACGATCATTCAAAAAAATAAACATGTTATCAGGTATTATTATTAGTCAAATCATATTGTGTCATTTCTATGGATTTTGGCCCTCATCTGCAGTCTGGTTGCTAGGAAACAGTTACCTCTAACTGTCATGTTTGTCCAACCAGGAAGTAACAAACGTTACAAAAACTGTAGGCAAAATGTTCAGTAAAATCATAAATATAATCATGTTCGTTTTAGTGAAATGTATTGACCCTTTAAAAGTTTGTAAACAAAATCGTCCTAAATTCTAGAACATAATGTGATTTCACTGGAGAAACTGGGATTTAACCTCAGAATATCACAAATTATGAAAAATCCAGGTGGTTTTGTCAAAGTAAAAGCCTCAGACACATGAGTGACATCAGAGCTGCTTTAAACACATTTATTATTGTATCTTGCATTATGTTTTAGGAAATTATGATAAACTCAAAGATTTCAGTGTGTAGATATGAATAAACGTGTGACTCGTGATGGGACAGAGATGCAGCCAAAAGGTCATTATGTTGTATGTACTATTGCTCTTAAATAGGAGTTTGAAACATAAATTAACATAATTGTCACGCAGAGGTGGGTAGGACTCAGTTACATTTGCTTGAGTAACTTTTTAAAGGACGTATACTTTGTCAAACACCTTCATTTTACTCCTACCTGAGTAACACATTGTACGGTGTAAAAGTTATGCGACTAAAAAGTAAAAGTTGGTTTCTTCTGAGTGACATAAGCTTATTACAACATTTGCGTTTCTTGCGCCGCTCCATCAAATAGGATTTAGATTTTCTAATTTTTGTGGTTTATCCTTTGAAAATACCACATTTTGTCCTGACAAATATTACTTTAATAGTAGTTTCCCCAAATATGTGTTTATTTCAGTAATTTCTTTGATCACTGTGAGTGTGTAATAGTAACTATTACAAATACACGTGCTACTGTAACTGAACAGATTTTTTGGGTAATTATACTTTTTTGACTAAAATTTAGTTAATGTTAGCCACGTAATTGTTTGTTTGTTTGTTTGTTTGTTTGTTTGTTTGTTTTATTAGCAGTGTACAGATGAAGGAGCAAATAAAGTATATAAAGTAAATAAAGGATTGAACTACTTGTTTGAAAATGTTCTTTTAGAGTAAATATTCTAAGCATTTCACACAGATTTTTTTAATGTCAACAGAGACGACTGAATCTGTAGCTGAAATTTCCTGTTTTTTTGTTTTTGTTTGTTTGTTTGTTTGTTTGCTCAAACCTGGGACTTAAAGTCAATACCTTCAGGTAAGAGGTCCTCGTGAACATGCTTAAAAACATAAGGAAAAATATTTTGTACTTTCCAATTCCGCTAAAAACTTATAAAATGTGTCAAATGAAGTCAAATTTAAAAATATCAAATGCAAAATTCACTTAAATCAAGTACAGACAGCTACAAAATTGTATTCCGTAGAGCAGTGTTTTTCAACCTTTTTTCAGTTGTGGCGCACTTTTTGGGTTGAAATGACACCACTGCACACCAACTACAATTAAAATATGATCAAACCAGACCATTTCGTTAAAAAAAAATGTGGTCAATAATGTCTGTGCCACTGTCTGCCTCTTTAAATTTGTCAACAGTGATGGTTTTGAGTTAGTTTTTGGTGCAGAAGTTGTTCAGGACACTCCAAAATGATAAACGAGTCAATTCCATCCACAACTGTCAATACGTAAACTTAAAGCTCCCATATTCTGCTCTTTTCCCCTTTACACAGTCTATCCTAAGGGCTTTGTTGATAAATTTTTTGCGTTGTGCAATATCCATAACATAACAGTTTCCAAAAAACACCCATTTCTTGGACTGGCCCCCCTCCTTGCAAAAGCAAACGGCTCACTCTGAGATCTGACCCCCCGAACAGAGAGCAGGCTGCCTCCCCCGCCCAACCCGCACGCCTCCCCCGCCCTACCCGCGACGAAGCCTAGAGCGGAGATGGTACATGCGCCGTGTGCTCCGGTAAACAGCGATACACAAACACTGAATAAACATTTTATCCGTCCTGACGGTGCGTCGTGCTGAGTCCTACGTCCTGGATCTGACCTGGAGTTTGACGTGCTCCAGTACCTCGACGACGGACGTTGCCGTTTGGTAAATAACAAGCTAACTCTTCTATCTATCGTATCCATTGTGTAATTACTGTGTAGCATTAGCATTAGCTGTTTTTATTCTTGCGGCTGCGCGCTTCCTGGAGGCGTGGCTTAAACACCGCGTCATCCTTGTGAAGCGCGTCATCTTAGTGAGGAGCCCCGTCTGCTGCTCAGCTGAGGGGGACGGAAAAGACAGTTCTCTAGTGAAAGCATGAGGGAATCAATCAAAAAAACACTTTGGGCACAACATACAAGGCCCAAATAGCACTGTGGGAAGGTTAAAACCTCTGAAAAGTCGATTTTGCATGATATGGGACCTTTAAATTGGACATTTCTTCAAGGTGCACCTGGCAAAACCTCAAGGCGCACTAGTGTTCCCCGGCGCACTGGTTGAAAATCAAGGCCGTAGACTACTTTTAACTTCTGTACTTTGTTACTTTCTGATTGTTATGATTAACATCGCTCTTTGGGTCAAACGTCTTGCCGCTCTGTGTTGCGCTGTACCCTGTGGATCTTCTCAAACACCCTGATCGCTCCCCTCCGCTGCCCTCGTGTTGTGAGCTGTCAGTTTGCGTCCAGCCTCAGGCCCGGAGCAAACACAGGGTTTGACTGTGGAAACCTGACGACAGCTCGAGTCAGGAGCCCACGCTGCAGGGGTCACCCGGGCCTCCACCAGAGGCCCGGGGCACACGCTGCTGTTCAGGGTGAAGTGCAGAGTGCTGAGCTTGAAGAATGTGCTGTCGGGGATTTAGCATCGGATCAATCTCTTTTGCAGTACATTTTTCACCTTTTATTTTACGTACAATATGACCAGCAATGAACACCTTTTAGAAAATCAGAAATAGAAGAGAAAAGTTTCGTAAAGCCCTTCAGCAGGCCACAAAAAAGTATCTTATTGCAATTTTTCAGACCAGGATTACGATTAGATTTGGCATTTATGTTTTAGTAACAGGATTCTCTTTAAAGTTCACATTTTGCACACAACCAGGAGAATAGACATAACACTGACCGACAAACTAATAAAAGAATCATGCATTTCATAACATTTTTGTCATGTTTTTATCGCATTTAGTCACGTTTTTGTCACTTCTAGTCACACTTTTGATGCGTTTGTGTTGCTATTAGTCATATTTTTGCTGCTTTTGTTCACATTTTTGTTGGTTTTAGTCGCACTTTTGATGCTTATGGTGGCGGTTTTGATGCTTTCGACTCTTTTATTGTTGTTGCTTTTGTTGCGTTTTTGTCGGCTGTTTCTGAACATGTTTTAACAAATCTAAACTACAGGGATGGCAGTTTTTATGCAGAATAAAAGCGTATATTTTGTGTATGTGTACTTACGTATTTTGTGTGTGGAGTAAAGGATTGCACTTCAAAAATGCTTGCTAATTGCATCCATTCCAATTACGATTTCAGTTCCAATTCAATTAATTGTGGAGACCTATGGGCCATATATTTTGGTCAGTGGTGTCTTAATAGACCCAATTACATTATATTTTCTTGTATTTATAAGGATTAACATGACTTACAGCAGAAATGAGAAGCATGTAGTGAGTTATCTGGAGTTTTGGAAGCGACTGGACATTTTGATCTGACTTGCAACTTGAAAAGCAAGAAGTATTCCTCTGTTTACATAGATTTTCATAATTTTGCGAGCTTTTTCCAGCACCACACAGCACCCCTTTCAGTCGATAAATCAATGCATTTTAATCGACCAAGAATTTCTTCAGTCGACTACAGCAAAAGTGGCCACAGTTGCTGCAGTACTCTCGGTGCAAACGGCTTTTCTGGAACACAATGTATGCACGACTTTAATTACATCATATTGAGCTGGGGCTTTGTTCACTATGCGCCTCATCAAACGGAAATTAAACTGAAAATGTCAAATGGTTTGGATATTTAATGTTGACGATATGAATAAACATGCAATGCCACTTGTGAAGGGACAGAGATGCAGCTTGGTGTGTTACCTTCATGAAATAAACGACAAAAGTAAATGTAAATGTAAAAAAAACAAAAACATAAATGCAGTGCAGAGGTGGATAGTAGTCAGTTGAATTTCAAGGGCACCGGAGGTATATATTTATCATAGTTTTACATTTGTGAAGTTGCAGTTTGTGAAGACATTTTGATTAAAAAAAAAAAAAAGTACAGATCCTCTTCCTCTGTGATCAAAGGCGACGTACCATCGAAAATACAGAGACAATTTACACACAACTGGCACATTTTTCTGTCAGTTTGAACAATATTCAACAAAATAAAAGTGTTATCAGGTATTATTATTAGTCAAATCATAACTATTGTGTAATTTCTATGGATTTTGGCCCTCATCTGCAGTCTGGTTGCTAGGAAACAGTTACCTCTAACTGTCATGTTTGTCCAACCAGGAAGTAACAAACATTACGAAAACTGTAGACAAAATGTTCAGTAAAATCATATATAATCATGTTCGTTTTAGTGAAATGTATTGACCCTTTAAAAGTTTGTAAACAAAAACGTCCTAAATTCTAGAACATCATGTGATTTCACTGGAGAAGCTGGGATTTAACCTCAGAATATCACAAATTATGAAAAATCCAGGAGGTTTTGTCAAAGTAAAAGCCTCAGACACATGAGTGACATCAGAGCTGCTTTAAACACATTTATTATTGTATCTTGCATTATGTTTTAGGAAATTATAATAAACTCTTTGCATTTTTGATGAAGGAACAATCCAGATTTATAGGTTTTACTGGAAAAATACTTGCAGAAATCTTGAGCCCAATGTTTAATTTTACCTAGAGATATATTAGATAATACACCGTAAATTAGACTTTTTTGAAGATCAAATATAATTTAAGGGTAGATTTTTGTTTTGTTTTGTATTTTGTTCATTGTTTGTTATAGAAAAGCAAACTGACTTCGCATTTCTACCGTGGGAATTCAAATGTGTTTTTTTTCCCAACACAAACTTAAAACCAGTAGAATTTAGATCTAACGTGAGCTAATTATTGAAAATGAATTTTGCCTCCAGCAGCCTCCATTCCGACATTTTAAAGAATCTAATTAGTGTATTAATACCTTTTTGCATATTGTACATTACAAACATTTAAATTTAGTTTTACACCAGTCAAGTAGTAGTTTGTGGAGAAAAGTTGAAAAATCTGTTTGGTGTGAAAACTACAGACTCATTCCATACTTTACCCAAGATAAACCACTTCTTCTTTTTTTTTTTTACCCCTAAAACATGAATCCAACAAAATAATGGTGTTCATATATTTTTTGATTTGTGTGTGTGTATATAAAATGTAAAAAAAAATGTAAAAAGTCCAACCTGTCAGGGGCACTAACCCTCGTGCTCTCTTCTGTTGTTATGCTGCTATGCACATTTGGCCAAAGGGCATATACCTTTTCATCTGAGAAAAAAAAACAAAAAACAAAACTTAAATCAACTAATTTTGCATGAATTGTATGTTGACCATCCATGAAAGTTTCAAAGCGATGAAATAAAAAATAAAATAAGAAATCTAAATGAGTTCGAGTCCTTTCACTTTTGTTCTGACTTCACACCGGTGCAAACTGTGGCACGAGAGCCTCTTACATCTCCTTCAATCCCGGACACCACTTCGCTCTCGCCGCGCGTAATCCCCGTCTCATCGCCGTCTCCGGGCTCCTCCCCTCCACCTCCGCGCGCTCTCTCCTCTGCGCGTGTCTCCACCTTTTATGCAAATCCCACCGCGAGCGAATGAGCGCCGAGGCGGACACGTCCAGTGAATGGAGGGGGGAGGGGGGGGGGGGGGAGTGTATCCTGCCAGCCCGCGCGTCCCCTGCTGCCTGCGCTCACAAGGAGGCGTGGGTCTGCCGCTGCCGCCACCGCCGCCGCTTCCACTGTTGTGCTGTGCGTCTGTGCGCGCGGCGGAGACGAGCGAAGAGGCAGCGGGCCAGTCTCACCCCCAGTCGGATGCGAACGCGCGACCATGGACCCCAGCGCGCCCCAGTGATCCACCTCGTGCCACTCGCGGACACGCCGACGGAATAAAGAAGCGATGGGGGGCCAAATCACGCGGAATTCCTTTTACGGTAAGGGATAAGGGACGTTTTAACCGCGCGCGCAGGTGTACGTGCGGAAGACGCGCTGAATATTGACGCGTTTGTTGCTCATCCGTTCGTGCAAAGCGTGCAAGAAAACGTCTACTATTTTTGCGCTTTTATCTCTACTACAGCGCGTTATTTGCTCACAGTTACGTCACTTGCGTCGCCGTGATAGGCTTCGGGGCGAGCGTCTGGGTCTCTGTAATAACCGTGATGTCACCGCGTCCGTGCGCTCAGACCCGACGCCGGATTTCACCGCTTCTTTGTTTACACTGTAGATATTTACGGTTTGGGCGATGTTTTCAGCTCGCTAAAGGTGCACGGGGGTTCCCTCGGTGCGCTGGCATCCCCCTCCACTTAATAAACGCACTCCAGCTGCACGCAAGCGAATCAATGGATCGATTCTCTGTTCGATTGAACCCTGCCTGAGCCTCAATCACGACAAATGATCTGGTTTTGTGCTTGCTGTGGCTTGCAATTCACATTTTCTCAATAATAAACTGAATCAGAATGGATTTCTTGGTTAAAAACACGATCTGATAACAAAAAAGTGTAACGATTTGCGAGTTTTTGCGACTTTTTTGTGGTTTTACAGCGCATTAGACGGACATTCCTCCTTAATACTAAACATATAAAGCGTCAAACACGTAAACAGTACAGGATTGACTGAAATCGAGTGCGCCAAAGTGCTATTTTTGCACCTGGCGTTTAATCCGTGTGCCTGCCTTCTGCTTGGACCACCTGATCGTTCTAATTAAAGCCTCAACATTAATCCAATTAGTGGACGAGGGACAGGCTAAGACAGTAGGAGAGTGGCTGTTTGTGTGAAATCAAGGTCAAGCCCCGTGCACTCTTACTGCCGGGACGTTTATCCTGCGTCGCCAAGGGGCCGTCGCGCTTTGCAATTGCGAGTAAATGAGGAAAATGTCCCGCGTGCCCCATAAAACGTCATGTTTATGAGTTTGTTATTAGAAAATATAGAGCAGCGCGTTATTTAGACAAAGGTTGCTTGTAAACGAAGACAACTCGCGATGTGGCGGTCCATCTGGTGTCATTTTAGTCTTATCACATATTGAAATAATCGTGCGGTTTATAGGAGTGAAAAGTTCGCTCGCTTGGCTCAGTTTTGGTGTTTTTTGAGTCATGGTTTAGTCCCAGAGTTTCCCAACCGGAGGTGTTTGGACTTGGAATGGTTTCAGAAGGTGAAATTAGACTGAAATTGATGTGGAAAACGTTCTTTGTAAAGCGTTTTACGTCCTTTCGAACGCCAATGACATAAAAACATGAACCTATAGTAATAATTGTAGTACTGATTGACGTTTATTTGTGTAATACTTGACTTTAGAGGTACTAGAGTGTGAGACAAAGCTTAGAAGGTACTCAAGGCTGCTGGGTTAGTCGATGATAGGAACTTTTTTGACGAATACTTTCAGGATGGATTGCTAGATATCTGTGTACATCCTCAAATTCTATCAACTGGACAAAGGTTTTAAGAGAGAAGACGTTTCTCTGAACTGGAGAAGCTGCTCGAATGAGAGGCGAAACGTCTTAAAACCTTTGTCCAGTTGAGAGAATTTAACTTTCTTTTGCTACAGATAGTTCTTATTTAGGAGTTTAGTCGCTTAGTCAATGAATCATTCTGTTTTTTCTGTTCATCAGTTGAGTATTTCATTGTTTATGTGTCTTCTTTAGGGACCGTCATCTACTGTTTTGATTGCTTTTATTTAAAGAATGGATTGATTGGTGTTTTATGTTAGCAATTTCCTTTTGAATGAATAAACTTTACATCTATCTAAAGATTTATGGACAACAGCAGAAGGCATGGGTTTAAGTCCGCTGTAGTTTTGAGAGTAAATCGTGTGCTGTTCAGTTCTGTTTTCAGTAGCTTTTTTGACTAATTCCCTTGATCTCGTACATACTTTATATATATAGTTTTCAGAGCCACATCGCACTCTCTTTTAGACAACTTGTCGATGCACAGAATGTGTTTAATCCACCAATAATTTCCCCAGTCGACTATTACACAATTACCAAAAGAGACGTTTATTGCCTTGATTTTCAACCAGTGTGCCGCGAAACACTGGTGCGCCTCAAGCTTTTGCCTAATGTGCCTTGAAAAAATGTCAGATTCATGGGTTTAATTGATGAATTTACTATTTTGGATTGTCTTGACCAACTTCTTCTCAAGAACCAAACTGAGCCGCAGTTTCATTGACAATATTCGCTGCATCAAACACCACTTTTTCTCCTAAATGCTGTGATTTGTTCTTATTGCGGAAGATTTTCAACCAGAAAAACGCACCGTCGCTTAAACGAAATCGAAAAACAACGGTTATTGAACAGACTTTGAGCGAGAAAATCACTGTTCTGGGGCTGGAGTGGCTGCGGAGGCTGACGTTTCTGCTGCTGCGGTGGAGTTGAACACGTGGCTGAAATGGCAGAATGTCAGAAGAAATCCTCAGAAACCATTAAAGGCAGCGTTCAAAGGCCTGTCGTGATAATAAGTATATCGTAGGGCTGCACAGTATTGGAAATGAGTGCGATATTGATATTATTGGGATATTTAAATACATAAGGATGAAACTAACAATTATTTTAGGAGTCGACTAGTCAGCGATTATTTCTATTGTGGACTGACACAAATAAACTAACATTTTTAACCAAATAAATGTTGAAATGTTGTGAATGAAGCTTCTAGAGAGAGAATATTTATGAATGAAGTGTACAATTGAGGAAAATCAGAAATGGTCTATTCTTTTTTGCCATCTTTCTTTGTTATAAAAGTCTTAAAGTTTGTGTTTAAGAGTCTGAAAAGTCCAGAGAACGACGACCATCATCAAAATACAACAATTATGCAATTATGCAATTATTGTTTATAGTCGACTAGTCTTGATTATTCTACTTGTTCTAATTGTTGTAGCCCTATTTTTGATCCAATAATGTCTGTTATATGAAAATTACAACCAACAAATATTAAACCGAGGGTAATTTAGTTTGAAAAAGCTAGATTTTATCCATGATTTTCCCTTTTCAATGTTTTCATTTTAAAAACAGAACATTTCTATCAAATGGAGGACTTTGGCGTTACTGTGATATATTTTAGTTTGTTGCGATATCGATACTTTTGCGATATATTGCACAGCCCTACTATATCGACATATCGTTCAATAAATAACAAATGGAACAATAATATTTGGGGATTTAAATTTATCGTCTGTACTTTTTCTTTGCAATAATAAGGGATCTTTTTGTTATTTTTCTTTGCAGATTTGGGCAGTAGACGGTTAAATAAATATCTTGTTTGACTCATTATACAAACAAAGGACTAAAGTGTTTCATTCTGCTTTTTATTTATTGCTGTTCATGTTTTTTTTACAATATTGTCTATAGTTTTTGGGGTTAACTTGGTCTGTGTCAGTGGTGTAAATTAGTTGGTACATTAGCATTTATCGTCATTTTCTCCAGCAATATATCGCGCATTAAAATGTGTTATCGTTAGACCTGTCATGTCAATTACTATTTCGACTTATCGTTCTATAAATAACAGATGAAACAGTGATTTTTGGGGGTCAATATTTATCGTCTGTGCTTGTTCTTTGCACTAATAAGGGACTTTTTGTTATTTTTAAGATTTGAGCAGTAGACGATTGAACTTGACTTATTATAGGTACAAAACAACTACTAAAGTGTTTAATTCTGCTACTTCTTTGTTACTGCTTGTGTGTTTTTTTACAATATTGTGCATTTAGAATAGTTTTGGGGGTTAACTCGGTTTAAATTAGTTTGTACATTGTCATTTATCGTCATTTTCTTAATATATCGCACTTTAAAATGTGTTAGACCTGTCACAATTACTATTTCGACTTATCGTTCTATAAATAACAGATGAAACAGTGATTTTTGGGGGTCAATATTTATCGTCTGTGCTTGTTCTTTGCACTAATAAGGGACTTTTTGTTATTTTTTCTGTGCTATGATAAGATTTGAGCAGCAGACGATTGAATTTGACTTATTATAGATACAAAACAACTACTAAAGTATTTAATTCTGCTACTTCTTTGTTGCTTTTCATGTTCGTTTGTTTGTTTTTTACTTTTTTTTAATAATATTGTGCATTTAGAATAGTTTTGGGAGTTAACTCGGTTTAAATTAGTTTGCACATTGTCATTTATCGCCATTTTCTCAATATATCGCGCTTTAAAACGTGTTATCGTTACAGCCCTGAGCTCGTATTGTTACTCACAGCGAATGGCATTTCCTTGTTTATGATAAATATCGGATGCGAAAGCGCCCGGGCATTAATTCACCATCAATTCTCCAATCAGATTTCCACACCGGACCTGATATGATTGGTTTCTAATGTACATGCGTGTAACTAATATCTCCGACTGGCAGGAAACAAAGTTGGACGCGGGCCGTTTGCTCGCAGTGCGGATTTGATTGAGCTTGTAAACACTGAGTAATGAGGAGGCTTCCCCAGGACACGGGCGGCCAAAGAGACACGCCGCCAAGTTTATTGTAACACAGGCCTGTTCTGGTTTAACTCTGTAATTGTTCATTATGGTCTGTTTGTGTTGTGGTAGGAGCCAGATGGCCGTGGCAGATGAGGCATCAAACCTTGCTCCGCTCTGTTTTAATGCCTTTTCTGGCTCAGAGGGAGTTAGAGACGGCACGGCGGCTTTACGCTACAGCTTTAGACTGAAACGTGCGCGGGTTTTTGTGTTTTTGGTCGAGAAGGAGGTTACGCTGGGTGTTGGCGATGGCCTGTAATCGAAAGTGGGGCGTCTGTTATTTATTTGAACAATTCTGAGGATATTTCGCGATGTGAAAAGTTTGCGTTACGATTATTGTGAGAGAAAACGACGCGATTCAACGATTGTTCACGAGTACGGAGCTCAAACACAGTAAAATCTTTGTCTAACGCATTAATTTTGCTCAAATTTGTGACTTTCTGAATGACAAAAACAGACGGAAAGGTAATTGCTTTACTTTTAAATGTATTGTTTGGATTAAAACTCCTTTTAAAATGGTCAGTATTGTTATTTTTTTAGTTCTTACAGTTATATTTTGACCTGGATAATAGCAATTATTGATTAGCCTCATAAACCTAACTCCCTATTTATGAGCTTCCATTTGAAATGTTTTATTTACAGAAAAAAGGTAATTGATTATTGCAACTAATCGATTCGATTCGACTCCAAAACATTCCATGAGCTGAGAAAAGAAATGTTGTGTCTCAAATTGAGTGTAAATATAGTGTATTTGATGAAAACACACTTCTGTCAGCTTCCTCTGGGTCAAATTTAGTAAAATAAATAAATAAATTAGCAAAATTGTTGTTAGTTGCAGCCCTTAACTTTGAATTTTTTAAACAAAACATAGAACATATGACATGATACAGATATAGAACAATACAAAGAAATAATAAAATACAAAAAACAAAAAGACATCCAAGGAAAAAACAAACAAATAAAGAACTTATGGCATAAATTGTTCAAACTTTGAGTCCCACTTAGAACAAAGTCTGTTAAATCCATTTTCAAGTTGAGTCCAACGCTATTTTACTTCCATTTTACGAACGTCCGTTGTAAAATGTAAAGTTTGCAGCTGTTATTATCTAGAAATGGATGAACAGTGTGGTATTAAACATTCTGAGGAAAGAAAACAGTAGGTAAAGATGCACTATGTAACTTTTCTGGTGGGGAAATCTACACAGTATTGCATTAAATGAATAATCTCTCATTCATTCAACTATACTCTGCATTCTTACTGTCAAACGGTCTTGTCTCTCCACAGACCTGACCTTTAACTTGGCCCTCTGGCATCAAAAAGTGTATATCAGCTTGTTTTTCCCGATTTCTTTTCCAGTACTTTCACTTTTGTTTGCACACGAGCAGGAAAAACCACAACGCCTTCCGTGTCGACGCCAAAACGAAAGTAAAACACGCCTGAACATGCTAAAATGTTGTGTTGTTTCAGTTTGAATGCAGTGTCCTCTGTTACATAAAACTGTGGGCTGTTTGTCCAAATGGCCCAAAAGGAAGTGTTAAATATGAGGCACTGCGGTTGCTATGGCGACTCGCAGCCATTGATAGAAAACCATTGTGCTGAACTGAAACTAGGATAATGTTCGGTAAAAACAGTCTGCGGGCATAAAACAATCCTAAATGTACAACACGAACCCCTTTTTCGTAGATCTATTTGTCGTTTTTTGATTGTAAATTCTCGTAACGTTGGCCTTTTTGTGTTTTTACGATATAAAGCGAATAAAAATATCACAATAAACGATTGAAACTTCTTTATGCCGCAGACACAAAAATGAATCTGAATCTTGTCAATCCCCGTAAACCATTTTCTAAATCTAGCTACAACATGTGACGCTTCACAGAAATAGCAAAAGAATGCACTTTCGCTTGTAACTATACATAGAAGTGACTTATTTGACACTCACGCTGCTCAAATCTCATTGAATAACAAAATAACTAGTGCCTAGAAAAGGTCCACACGATAAATATTGGTTCCTGTTTCTATGGAAAGCGACGAGTGTTTACTTTTTGTACTTTGCCTTTTTATAAACGCTACATTAAAGTGCGTATGACAGGTTTTCATGATTTTCTAATGTTCTCTTTATTTGGTGTATTAATACTTTTCATAAGTAAAAATTATAGTTTTACGCCAATCAAGTAACCGTTGGTGGAGAAAAGTTGAAAGCTGTTCTTTGGTACCATGTCATTTGTTGTTGTGTAAATGTCAGAGCCACAGCTGACAGTAAAGATCAGGACGGTTATCGGAGCAGTTTATGTAGATTTTCTTTGCATTTGTTCACATTAGCGACCAGATTCAAGTCATTCGAATTTGTCATTTTATCACGATTCATGTTCACTTTGTATTTTTCTATTGCCTTTAATAGAGCGTCACGGTTTACGAAAAATCTAATTGTGATTTCTTTTTCTGACCAGTGCGATTAAGATTGGATTTGCAATTTAGTTTTGAATAGGATTCTGTTGCTTTTTAGTTTTTGTCACGTTCAGTTGTGTTTGTCACATTTAAACGCGTCTTTGTTACGTTTTTGTCGCGCTTTGGTGCATCGAGTAGCGTTTCTTGTTTGCAGGCGTGTTTTTGTTGCTTTTGAGTGCATTTTTATCGCTTTTGGTCGCGCCTTTTCTGCTTTTTATGTCAATTTCGTTGAATTGTGCAGCCCTAGTCTACAAAACGCAAAGAAAGTCATCTGCTCAGAGGCTTCAGAGGCTAAACAACAGGAGAAAAAGTGTGTTTGAACAGACAGCTGCATTAAAGACAGAAAAACAGTGAATCACGATACGTCGATTTCACAAAAATAGCAGATTGTCACAGGGACGAGCTCACGATTCGGTTTCTATCACCGTATCGCCCAGCCCTACGTACAGGTCACGTGTCTGGCAGGGAACAATCGTGATGCCAGTTTTTCAGTCGAGGAGTGGTGTAGAGCAGCGGAGAGATGAGCTGAGATGAGCTGGGGGGTCGCGACATGATTTTTAATAAATATGACATTTGTTCTATTATTTATTTAAAAAACAGTATCTTTTAGTGAAATATGGTCTATTAAGACAAATAAACTATTCAAATAACCAATATTTAACCTGATTTAACACCCTTTGGCGATTGAAATGATTCCTATGTTTATTTTCAACTCGCTTTGAGGGTCCCGAGTCGGTTGCATGGATATTTTGGGGGTCCCAGCCAGAAAAGTTTGGAAACCGCTGGTGTAGAGCAGTGGTTCTCAAACTTTTTCAGTCGCGACCCCCAAAGTAACAATAGTTCACACTCGCGACCCCCAAACACAAAAACAGGCAACACGCAAAGTTATAAATTAGCCTTAAATCTAATGTTTGATTTTATTTTGAGAAAATAGACCTAGAAAAAATGTTTTTTTCAACAAATAGGAATCTACATTTACCACAGCATTTGATGGTGTCAAGCCTTGTTTAAGACTTTAAGACTTATTGTATCAGTTTTTCCCATCATCTGGGGACCCCTGGAAATCATTTCATGACCCCCATTAGGGTCCCGACCCCTAGTTTAAGAACCCCTGGTGTAGAGCATTGATTTTTGATAGCAACAAGATCTAATATCCCACAATAAAAGCCCTTTTGCTTGCCTCCCGTCTGAATTAAACATGACAGGCCTGTAGAATAGATCAGCGCATTCTGAAAACCAGCGTTGTACAAGTCTCTTAAGTCCGACGCCAGCTCATGCATTTGTAGATCTGTCCACTGTGGGCCGTTGTGCCCCAGAAGAGAAGCTGAACCTTTTTGCACGGAGGCAGTTGCATAATTAAGTCTGCAGAGGTGTGTGGGAGTCTTCACTTGTGCGTCTCTGATTGACTGAACGCGGGCCGGCCACCGAGACACTGGAATGCATTTGTCTGGCTGGATTCATAACAAACATGTGAAAGGCAAATGAAGTGAAAGCGAGGGGGAAAAAAAGCCAAAACGCTCCTTCAAATTCGCGGAAAGATTAAATTTACTGTCATGGGATGCGCCTTGGGTTAGCGGATGTTTAAAGGCTTCGATTTGGACGCGTGATAAAGGGGCTACTGTCCTTCGCCGCAAAAATAATAGCGCTCGTTTTTTGCTCATTTTTCTGGAGCGCCGGGCTTCGGAGACGGGGCGTTAATCAGGGCTCGACAGTTGCCTGAGGTGACACAAACATATGTCAGAAGTGAAGATGAAATGTGTTGCAAGAAGGCAGTACGTGTGCCGCAGTGTTTACAGGAACAAAGTGACATTTTGTTCATTTCTAACTTACAGCTGTACAATGAAATAGTTGACTGACGTGACTTAAAAGCTGCAGTTTTGTGTCAGATGTGAATGGATTGAAAAAGCTGATAAAATTGCGTTATGTAAGTGACGAATTTGTTTATGTAACTTTGTTTTTCTCTGCAAGAAGAACGTAGATTTGAGATTTGACAAATATGTTCTTATCTTTTTAAAACCTTTACATTTGGCAAAGTCTGTTATCAAACCTCAGTACAAGATTTGTTAAAGCGGCAGTATCCACCTTTTCTCCTGCAAGTGAGTTTTAGCTGCATGATTTGAGAAAAATATTTCATCGCAATTTTTCTGGCCAGTATTGTATGTTTTAATAAAGGGATTCTGTTTAAAGTTCACATTTTAAACACAAGCAGAAGAATTGACAAACTAATATAAGATTCACATGTTTTAATTGTCATAGTTTTAGTTTTAGTTGTGTTTTTTGGCACTTTTATTGTGTTTTTGTCGCTTTAAGTCAAGTTTTTCCACTTTTTTTGTCACCTTTGGATGTGTTCTGGCCACTTTTCGTCACATCTCTGTTGCTCTTAGTCGCACTTTGGTCGTAAATTATAATAATCACGAACGTTTTCTGCCACTAATCTTGTGCGAATCGTCCATGTCTGTAAAAATGTGCGTAAAAATTCCCCCGAATTCCCCCTGTATTTCAGCAAACTCAGAGGTCCTCGGGTGATTTTAGTCCTGTGTGGCACTCGTGTCTGTGATTTGGGCTGTTTTTAGTCCGTGTGTTGAAGCTTATATCAGTTCCAAATGTCTCTACATCAATTTTACACCCAAATCTGAACAAGAGTCCTATTATTAATTTACTGCGGACCATTCTCCAATCTAATTACTGTTTTTATTGAAAGTAAAAACCACAAACAAAGTGCAGTAAAGACGTGAACCCTGGAAGTACAACCCCGTCCTCGTGGCAACCATGGACCGAGCAGCAAGGAGGCTTTTTTGGGAACGTTTGGGTGCTTGTGGTGCAAAGTTTGGATCGGATTGGATTGGATTGGAAGCCACAGGTGTTTCATAGATTGTGCGGATGTCATTTGCATCATTGAACGCAACAACGTGCTAAAAAGAACGACGTCTAAAGCTACAGCACAGATAATAACGCTTAAAACAAACCTAAAATTGTTAAAAATAGAAGAAACACTTGCAAGATGGGTGAATTAAAATGTTCTTGTCATATTAAATGTGTTAGCAAGTCCATTTCCGGAATAAAGTCCATGATTACTGACAACGCTGATCACAATAAAACACAGACTTCGTGGGGTCATTTCAATTTTACAGACGTCCCTTGCTAAAGCATATTCCTCGTGAACAAGGATGATTTGTTTTTTGCACAAGAAGCGATGTCACAGTTGCCGTCTTTTTGCGATTACCGACCGTCCAAACTGCGATTTTGATTCATCTCGCCGCTCCAGATACTACTACTTACCACTGCCCCGTCTCCACGCACTAACCCCGTCTTCTATCTGTCAATGGGACATCCCCGTTAACGTGTTGGCGCGCCCCTCCGTCCCCCCTTTTCCATCGCCATCCATCAGCGCCGGTCACCTTCAAGGGCGACGCCGAATAACGACTCCCGGGTGCATCCGAACGGCATCGCGAGCGCTCTCGGTCAATAAAGCCCCCAGATCCTCGCGTGGACCTCAGCCGCAGCCGACGACCCCGCGGCGTTATTACTTATCGATTCCTGTTGCGTAATGCTGCGTTTTGGAAGACGGTGAAGGCGGTTGGCTGCGGTGAGGTAATGCAGACTTCATCGTCCCTGCGCTCTCGTGTTACAGTGCCGCTCGTAGATGCGTAAATTATTGATAGCGAGCTGTCTCTACTGTAAGTGTAGCGTCGAAGGCCACGAGGTGCATGAAGGTTTAATCTGTCAGGAGCCGTTTTGCTAGATAAGTATGTTTTGGCAGGTCAATGTTTACAACGGTAACGACGGGCGACAATGATTGAATACAAATGAAGGATAAAGTCTACTAAAGTCTACTAAGGTTTCAAATAGTTTATGATGCGTTTAATCTGGGTTTGTGTTTGTTTTTTGTGAAGGAAAAATTAACTAAAGTGTATTTTCTTAGGGTCAGGTTACTTATTTCTCTGATTGTTTAGTGTCTTTTATTCTGGTATTTATGTAATTATTCATTTCATCGTCTTCTTCGAACTTCATGACAGTCCTGTAGTCCAGAATTGGGGAAAAAAAAGAAACAACATACAAAAAAAGTAATCCGCTAAACACAATGCACCACGATTATTTTGTTTTTTTAAAAGGAAAAATCCAAGTTCTGCACAGTTCTGGACTAGGTCTTGTAATCCTTGTGAGTGGTTATTAAATAAAATCACATTTACCATAATTGTGAACATTTTGGGTTATTTAGTCTAATTTATAAATCAGCGCAAATATTTATCTTGATTTTTTTTCTCCATTCTTAAAGCCAAAACATGACCATAGAGTCAACGATAAAACAAAACAATAAAAAAGAACAAGCTGTACAAAACATTCAAAGAAATATAATAATGGCACATTCAGTCCTACAAAAACATTCAAAGTCTACTAAATAAGTCTATTTGAATTAAGTCCGAATATCATTTTATCCATTTGTCTAATGTCTATAACTGCTGTAGCTCTACTTTCAACTGAATCGTCATAAAAGAACAAGAAAGCAACAAGAGCTGTTCACATTTAGTTGATAAATAGGAGGATGGAGTCTTAGTCGACCAAAATTTGTATTAGTCGACTTAGATTTATATGGGACAAAGCAGAAACGAGACAGTATTAGTAAGCAGAGTATTAGAAAAGGCATAAAAAGACAGATTAAACTCATTAAGTCTTTGTACATATATCTTCCTAGTACTTTTTTCTGCATAAATTGTTGTTTTTGCATGAACTCCTGTGCAGTTGTTGTCTTTCAAGTGCAGTTTGGATCAGACACAAAGATATGTCATAGTTCTGAGAGCTTTTAATCGATCGGCTGGGCATATCTTTAGTCGAGCAACAATTTCTTTAGAATCAGAATCAGAAACGGTTTAGTGCCGTTGTCAGTGATCAAAAATGTACAAACATAGGAACTTGCTTTGGCGTAAGGTGCAACATAAAACAATGAATAAAATATAATAAAATATATAAAAGAGGCATGCATAAGATTAAGAATACAATAGACTAAGATAGACTAAGACTATATACAGAATGTACAGTTGGCAGACAGTGCAATGTGCAAATGTGGTAGTGCAAATAAACAGTTCTTATATAATATATTGTTAAAGTGGCAGTATATTAGTCGATTATAACCTTAAACAAAATATATCTACCTTCAACTTCAATACCAATTTGAGTGAATCTAAATCTGACTTCACACATTCTCTCGAGGCCAATCATAAAACCGTCTGAGGCCATCAGCTCTCGTACTGTTTTGTCTTGTGTTACCTGGTCACCTGACACCTCGTCGCCATGGCAACACCTCAAACAGAGCCCCGTCTAATCCGGCGCGTCGTATCCAGGCAGCAGCTCCGGCTCATTTCATTTACCGCTCACATGAAGAGTCATTGTCCTAATGGGCCTGTCTCCCGGCGCATACTATAACGGCTACACTTACTCTCCCCTGTGCATGAACCCGTGGGCCGCCATATTGGGTTTCCCTCTGCGGGCATGTGCATCTGCGTTTGCCAGACGTGTGTGAACTCACATGCACGGGGCACGATGAAACGGCCGTTGAAGGCGTCGATAAGATGGTGGAGCTTGTACTTTTAAAACCATTTGTCATGTCAGAAATGCTGGATTGGTGTTGAATGGACTAAAATGCTGATAAAGTCGAAGAGATGACTGTTTATAATGACCTGTTAAACCATCTACAGCAGGAATAAAACAAGTTCAAAGGTAACGTGATACTAAACAAAGACCATGAATCAATTATTGACTTGAGGATTATTAATTAAAGGGGCACTATGTAGTTTGCTGGTGGAGGGTGTCAAACATTCTTCATTTTGCTGAAGATGAAATCAAACCAACCTCAGCAAACAAAGTACTTTTTGGGCAAATATACTGCATTCCAATTGTCCTCGAAGGTTGAAACACAGACATTTCGGGAAAAAGTCGGGAAAAACTACGAGCAATACATTACGGTGTATGGACTGTAATGAATCAAATCATAAAACCCAAGAAGGTGCTCAGATCAACCAATATATAGATCCAATATGCTGAATTTATTGAAATCTATTGCAATTTGAAACTTTTGAAGTGCAATCATTTCCTTCACAAACAACAAAATATCCTGTTTTGTTCTGCATAAAAACTGATAATCCTATAGTTTACATTTGTTAAGACAAGCGATAAAGCATGTTTCTAAAAGCGACAGAAATCTGCCTCAAAGTGACAAAAACGCAACTAAAAGTGAGAAAAACGTGACTAAAAGTAACAAACACACAACTAAAAGTAACAAAAACACGACTGAAATGGACAAAAGTGCAACTAAAAATGAGGAAAAACATGACTAATAGCGGCCAACACACAACTAAAAGTGACAAAAACATGAGTGCAACTTTCATGAGTGCAACTTAAAGCAATTAAAAGTGATAAAAACATGACTAAAAGTGACAAAAATGTGACTAAAAGCAGTAAAGTAGAAACTAAAAGTGACAAAAACATGACTAAAAGTGACAAAAACATGACTAAATGTGACAAACATGACTAAAAGTGACAAAAATGTGACTAAAAGTGACAAAAATGTGACTAAAAGCAGTAAAGTAGAAACTAAAAGTGACAAAAACATGACTAAAAGTGACAAAAACATGACTAAAAGTGACAAAAACATGACTAAATGTGACAAACAAGAGTAAAAGTGACAAAAACGTGACTAAAAGTGACAAAAACATGACTAAATGTGACAAACAAGAGTAAAAGTGACAAAAACATGACTAAAAGTGACAAACAAGAGTAAAAGTGACAAAAACATGACTAAAAGTGACAAAAACATGACTAAATGTGACAAACAAGAGTAAAAGTGACAAAACATGACTAAAAGTGACAAAAACATGACTAAATGTGACAAACATGACTAAAAGTGACAAAAATGTGACTAAAAGTGACAAAAATGTGACTAAAAGCGGCAAAAGTACAACTAAAAGTGACAAAAACATGACTTAAAGTGAGAAAAATGTGACTAAATGTGACAAACATGACTAAAAGTGACAAAAATGTGACTAAAAGCGGCAAAAGAACAACTAAAAGTGACAAAAACATGACTTAAAGTGAGAAAAATGTGACTAAATGTGACAAACATGACTAAAAGTGACAAAAATGTGACTAAAAGCGGCAAAAGTACAACTAAAAGTGACAAAAACATGACTTAAAGTGAGAAAAATGTGACTAAATGTGACAAACATGACTAAAAGTGACAAAAATGTGACTAAAAGCGGCAAAAGTACAACTAAACGTGACAAAACGTTTTGAAACACATGTTTAGTTTGTCATATTTTAGTCTTTTTGTCAGTTCTCCTGGTTGTTTAAAATGTGAACTTTGAACAGAATCCGACTATTAAAATACAAATCACAAATCTAATCAAATTCCACACACAATATTCCATAAATAAATAATCCCAAACTACCACTAACGCCGCCCGCTCCACAGTTTGAGACCCACTCCATAAATCCATCAGGTTGTTTTCTGGAGCGTTTAGGTTGCTAATGATAATGTATGTAATTAATCATCTCTATTATTGCATGATTCATTCTGCAGAGGCTGTTACATGAGGCCGAGACGCCATTTTGTCATGAGTGAGTGGGATTGAATATATCATCGCGACACTGCTATGTAAACATCATTAAAGTGCTGTTCGTCAGTGCCCGCAGGCTCGTTGGCGGCGATGTAAATGACACTGTCAACGTGTTTAGGGAGAAAAATCAGACACCAAACTTTATCATTTCGGGCAAATAACTGTTGTAAAAAGATTAAGTGCGTGTTTTTCTATTTGTTGCCTCGGTAGTGATTATAGTTGTTTTGACGGAGCAGAGTTATGTTTGCCTGGGAGCGATTATGTACATAGAATTTGATGTTGGAGACGCGCTATCATTTCAGAAACTACAACGATACGTTGTGATGAT